>JACVBY030000627.1:0-473852 GCA_017589505.3 Metroxylon sagu
TTGATTTTACTTGCTATTCCATAGTGTGTTTCTTAGTACCGGATTGCATCATCAATGACGAGTGGTGTCTTTAAGTGCTTGTTATGTGTTATATTTGTATAATTTAAAATTCTTATTATCGACGAGCTATTCGAGCCCCCACTTTTCAACATGTTGCAAAAGCCATGAAAGCGCCCCCCATTCTCTCCCCGAAAAAAAATGTAGATTCTCTGAGTCATTGACATGTGCACCTTAGTTTCATGTTTGTTGTTTTTGTTGTTACAGCAGAGATTGAAAAGAAAATATCTGTGTAAAATTGTTGATAATGTTTTAATTTTTGTGTTCCAGTAATCTTTGTAGTTTCTTGGTAGTTTCTGCTTGGCTCTGTCACTGGTTTGCATATCCTTCCCAGCGCTGCTACAAGTCATTGCCCATTGCCAAGTATACAGTGCAGATTACGTGTTAGAGTTGTTTCTATGCAAGAAATGTGGTACTTTCAACTCATGCTTGCAAGGAATGAACAAAGGCATTTCATGTGTTAAAGGGCATATCAATTCAGATTTAGTACAGGATTCATTTTTTTATAGTTTTTATGTTGATGCATTGTTTCACCAGGGATTGGAAGAACATTTTAGAAGGCCATAAGGTTATCTCCAGGCAGGGCCGCGCTGCGGAAGTCGTTGTGGAGGATGACCACGGCATTATCTCTACATTGACAATCTATCTGGTCCGTTTGGACAGCAGCTTGGTAGTAGCCATGTCATAATGGAAATTTGATCTTCCTTCAGACAGATGATTTATTTCTAATCTGGGAACGATTGGTATTGCCACCATATTGGACTGAACTTCTTGTAGATATATCAGTTTCAGTACTCTTAATCTACCTTATATGGCAGGTGGTATGATAGATGTCCAAATTGTCGAATTGTATTTTTTCAGTCCCTTGCTCCATTTGGAGCGTGATTGTTACAATCTGTGTCCTGATGTAGTATATGTCTATTTTAATATTAGCTCACTGTTGTTACCAGAATTTGCACGGGATTTCTAGAGCCAATGCTCGATTACATGCAGCATTACAGCTGGAGGCAGTATCGGCCACTACAGTGGTTGTCTGTTTTAAAGAGATATATTAAGGTGATTTCTTAATTTCAGTTGAAATGCAAAATATAATGGCAAAAAAATTATTGATAAACATAAGTATATAATGATAGGATTATAGTTGCGTGATTTGTTATCATCATAATCGTATGTTCATACATTAGCACCAAATATCTTATGTCAAAAAAAAAAAGATAGTATCACGCCATTGCATTGGTATTGATGTTTCATCCAATGGCGGGGATGATGTTTTTGAGGTAATGTATAATCAATGTTTTGCAATTGTTAAAGTTTAACGCTATGTTGATGATTATCAGTTTTCAAAGAAGAAGATTTAAACTTAATCACCATACTAATATTGGTTCTCCTATTGCCCGGCGAATTTATTAGAAATTCCTTATATTTGTACACATAGAAATCAAGCAAAGTCGAAATACACAAAATTCGGAGTGTTGATAGTTTAAATGAAAGCATTTGATTGGATGAGATATCGGTGTAGCAGCTCAATGAGGATTGCCAAAGTTTTATTATGATTTTGTTATAAGATTAGGTTTCATCTTCGATTCGGGTATTGTTTTTCGGCCAAGAATATCTAGTTCTGGTATTTTGTCAAGGTTTTAGTATTTTATCATATATTTCCGCTGCATATTTATAATAGTATTTTATTTTGACTTATTATTTGCGGGATGGTGGTATTAGCACTCAAATTTCACATAGCCATGTGTTTACAGTTGTTCTGAAATAGTAGAATAAGTATTGTTGCTGTAATGTTGGCTCAATAGGCGTTGGCCAAATGAGACGACACGGCATGTGATGCCCAATACTGTTATCATCAATTGTCACCAAAATAAGCTAAAGATAAGTTCTCAAATGTGCATGTTCGCCTTCAGCACTAGCGACACTGCGGGCTACATAAAAAAAATATTATGTAGTTTTAGTGATTGTCTTTAAATCAAATGGTTAAAACTTCCAGACTTTGAAATTGTTGCTAGAATAATCTCAAGAAGAAAATATAAGATTCAGATTAAAATACATATAAGTATATGAAAGATTAAAATTATTATCTTATTGTGCATAAATCGATAGAATGAAAAAAGACGAGAAATGATAACGATTTTATTGCTATCATGCTATACAGCATGCCAGCGTGATGAGAGAAAGAATCATTTATGCATTTGGTTTCAGACATCTCATATGCTAAGTTACCTATATTAATTTTGCACTAGAAATGATCATCTGATACAAGGTGGTACGGTGAAATATCTATACATGCATGCTAATGTTTGTGCAGATTATATTTTCGCGAATATTTATCCATCTCATTCGTAGAGGAGATAGTATCGTTATTTGGGGTCGCGTATATGATTTATTTATGAACTAGGTATAATGAGCAGATAATTTTATGGATACGATGGCCCAAGATTGCTGTAGTAGTGAATCTACATAGTTACAGACGGTATCTCATTAATTTAAACATTTTTCAGCTCTCATTCTTCTCGTCAAAACAGAAAAACAAATGTCTATTTTGAATATCTCCGGATTTTTAATTTATTAGACTATACTTGTCATTGCAGTATTAAATCTCACTTATAAAATGTAACAGTTTGGAAGAGTTCATTACCTTGGGATATCCAAAATTTGGCTGCCACCTAATTATCATCGCTATCATTATCATATAGAGACGATGAGAAGGTCATTGTATATTAAATTAGAAATTTGTACTTGATTTTTTTTTTAAGAAAGTCAATACAACTTTGTGAGCGAACATGCCTTCCTAAAAAGACATATTATAACTATATCATATATACGGATCAAGTACATTATAATGCATTATGTATAACATAAAATTTTGTCTCATAATTTTTTTTGAGAAGAAAAGGCTTTGATGGTAATTTGACAGATATGCTAATAGATGCAATCTAAATCCTTATAAAATTAGCATAGATATCTTGATGAATTCCTTAGCTAGAAATGTCGCCAAATAAAGAGATATATATGATATATTTACCGTATAATAAAGAGATATGTTCAATACTAGTTCTCGCGGAAGTAATAGTAGGAATAATCAAGCTATTTTTTTGCATTATCATAACAAAATGTATACATAATGTATTATAAGCAACATTCCTGTTTATGGTACAATTGCTGAATGCAGTTAGCCAAATATTTAGGTCAGAAATGTAATGAATATGCTACATGACGAGAAGAAATAGATAAAAGGCCGCAGTTTTCGATGGATTGTTATTGCATGTGCTCTACCACAGCAGATAATTTATAAGTATCTCATGTGTCATACAGATTGATGCGCTTTCTACCACTACCTTGAGAATAATTTTTCTTCTTCTTCTCTCAGAACTTCAGTTCTGCTCTTACAATGCCAAATACAGTTAGGTATATAGTACCCCACGAAAACTACTATCAAGAGTTCCATTCATCTGATCATAAATGTGCACATGATATAAATAATACTACTCATCTAAAACATAATATTGGACATGCATAAGATATGGAAAGCATGTTCATGTTGCTGTTTCATACAAACATTCACTATGTTCTGTTTGTTGGACCTAGAATCCTAGATGATTACATTATAAGAAGATGTATTTCAGTAATGGCAAAAAAAAAGCAGAGAATTTGTTATGGGATGATAAATACATACTGCTATCCTGAAGAAAGATTATGTACTTCATGTTTTTAGCCCTTAAAGAGATCAGCTGGTGAGAATTGCTATAGTGAAGCATCTTAATTTTCATCGTGTAGAGCTCAGTAAGATCACTGGGGACATTATGCAAGTATTCTCTAGTTCCTCCATCTCTCTCATTGCTTTCTTCTATTTGTTGTCTATTTATAAATTTTCTCATGAGTATTCTTTTGCTATATTTTCATGGTCTTCTTTAGATATTTGATTCAAGAGCTCCTATAGACTAATATTCACTTGTAGAGATCAAACAAAAAGATATACATGACCTAAAATAAAGAAAACTTTGATAGCTCTGAAGCCAACTGAAGAATAAAATGAAATAGTAAGATTTAGACACATTTATTCGTGGAGAGTAGGGTATATAGATGTATAGGTATGTGGTTTTATTTTAACTCTGTTATGGAATAGCTCAAATAAGAAGGATTTTCATGTTCTTTCCAAACTGGATATGATTCGTTTCTAAATTAAATTGATTTTATTATTAAAGGAAAATTGAATTGCCACGAAACAACTTCTTTATCCATGCTAATTTAGTACCATATCATTGTTTTTCTAGCCGTGTATCTTACGTGGTTTTCAAATACCACAACTAATCGCTATGTTTTTGTATCTATATCATGTTAACTTTTCTACCATGCTAGGCTGAAGCAGCTGTAGGTTTAGGGTTTTGCATTTTGAATTTTAGGCTAGGATTTAGGATTTATTTTTAGTGGGTATTGGATCATGGATTAGATCGAAGTTTGATTTTTAGGTATTTATTTTCATTTTGGGGTTTTCGCCAGAATTTGGGCATTTAAGGTTTAAGCACATCTAGAACTCTGTTTATGTGGTATGGGGATTTTGAGGTTTAGTTTGCTTTAGGCCTTTAGTTTTGGGAGTTTTGCTGAAGGTTTTAGCTGTAGTTTGAGTATGTTGAATATGATATTTTTAAAAGAGTAGGGTTTATGTGATTAGAAACATGGACAAATGAGGTAGTTTGGGATTAAGACAGTCACGGTCACTAGGCACCACGTGTAGAGATTCTCCAAACCTCATTTTCGTGTCAAGGCATCTTATTAGGGGTCAGCCGGTGGAGTTTCTGCAGCATTTTTCCATGCTAGGCCGACCCAAACGATCGTACTCATGCACGATTGACGTTAGGACTATCAGAATTCGGACCATTCCAGTATAAGACATGAAGGATACTTTCTGGCAACTTTTTTTGACCAGTCAGTAGAAATACTTTGCAGAATGGCAAGGTGCGAAATGCCATGCCAGTTGCCAAGGGGGCGATGTAGCGCTCAAAATCCACAGATAGGCCAGATATGCTTACAAGCAAATGCCACGAGCATTGCCAAAAATGCCACTCCATGTGAGCGCTTTCATTTTCGCTTCCCCTTTCCTCTTCAATTTTCTAGCACGAGCAAGACTCTCAATGTGGTTACCATCTCTCGGCCAATTTCGGGTCGCTCGGTTTCAGCTCTGTCCGGAGACCGACACACTCCCACACCACTCGCCGGAGTCAGTTTTCATCACCAGTACCCGTCTCCTCTGACGACTAGTCACGTCCTCCCTAGCATCCTCTCGCGCTGTTTTTCTCGCTACACTTACAATTTGGCCTTCGTCTCTCTTCTTTCGCTATTAGAATACCACCCTCTTCAGCCCCTCATCGCGCTATCTGCTTATCTGTTTTAAGCCTGTTAGCGCACTGTTCACCATCATTACATCATCTTTGATAAAGAAATATATCAAGAATATACTTGCTCAAGGTTACAATCCAAATTTGCATACATGTCTAACGATAATATGCTTGCACAACGAGGGAATAGAACGGCTTGTTTGTATGAGCATGAATTTGATATCTCCTTATCTTAGAGATAGCAGAAAGTTTGATTTAGTGTCTATGTTGATGCATCATTTATGTCAAAAATATTCTCAGAATATCACTTAAAAAAATTACTAGATTTTCTAAACATGGCACGTTCTTGGGCATATACTAATAAATACTTGAATCATAAATATTTATGCAAATACATTCAATTTCGCAAATATAATTATTTAAAATAAATCATATTGATGACATCGTCGAATTGATTCATTTAGCTATCTATTGAATATTTAATAGTATTGTCATCATATTCTTATATATCATTACTATGCTTACAAATAAATAAACTTGTTTTACTAAGCATTATCGAATATAAAAATTTTTCATGTGATGTTTTTGTTGTTTTATCGTAGTGATTTAGATAATTATTTATCAGCCTTGATCCTAATATTCACTCTGCAGCCTTGCATTAGGATCAACTGTAAATATTCGAGTATTTCATTGACTGATTTATCTATTATTACGCGCGCTATGTTATTGATATGTATTATTGCATGAGCATACGGTAGGGAGACACTGCGTATGTAGAGCGCATCATTTTATAAATATTGAGCAAAATGTATGTTTGGCATATGATGTAGTTGCATTCTACTTCATCGCCCACAAGACTCGTCGGCAGTACGCGCAGAGTGACCTGTTTCATCTCTCCATTTGGCAGGTCTTATCGCCGATTTCCAGGCCGGTAATTTGGGCAGTCTGCCGATTGATGGGCGCGAAGACAGTTTGATCCGCGAGAGTTGGAGAAAAAGATAGATTTCAGCAGGTTGTTTGAGGCTGACCCCCCGCCGCCAGCAAATGCTTCAGCTTATCATTCTTCGAACAAGACAGACACTGATGAAATTAAACTGCCAGCTTGTGAGGTAGCACTTCCAATTATAGGTGAGTTATTCCTTCCAGATGCACCGATTTAGTATTGATAAGGCAAAGACTGGGCATTGCCTATAGTCGGCCTGATATACAAGCTTGTGATCGCGGAACGAATTTACTGCATTGTTGTGCAACAGTTGATTAACTCAATGAGTATGGATTTTTCTTTGTATTTGAACATTCAGATATGGGCATAAACGTTTTTCGCCCGATCGTTCTGAGATTCACTGCCGATGCGAGATGCTCGCATATGACTACATATAGAATGTGAAGAACCAAAGAATGTCCCAATACCGCGCGTCTATAGGGACTAGCCGACGCATAGATATTGCTCCAATGCCGCTTGTTTAAGTTCAGCATTTGACTGATTTAGTTGGAGCAGTAATTTTTTCTTACCTAGCAAGCTGATGAAGCTACACATCAATATGGCATGCCATTTCAGTCAAGATAGATCGATTTGTGAGGGCATATTACGTGGGATTATACATGCCATTGTTATATTATTACATAATATTTATGAAACATCACATTGGGAGTCTATTTACGAGGGTTCCCATTTTACTTATAATGAATGGCTTAGGAGAGCAATATATGTATTGATTCTCACATATTAAGTGGTTGGCCAGGAGAAGGAGCCATTTGAATTCATGGCTATTATAAAATACTATTTAATATCATTTATTTTTATATTATCTTATTTTGATATATATTGTTTAAGCATAAGATGAGTTTCAAGAGTTTTCCTTGAATCTCTGGATCGAAGTTGTCACGTATATCACAAAGTGATTTATTTGGAGATGTATGATTTTAGATAACACTTTTCTAGTCATTATTAGTATGTGTATATATATTTCTAATAAACGTATACATGATATTTAGATTTGGACGGCATAAGCAATACCACGCTTTATTTCTGCCGTTATAATACGATTTTTCATTGATGATGGGGCTGCAGTAGATTCCAGAAATATGACAATCGTTATTACATTGGTTGATGTGAGCTTGTGTCTGCTGATGATGTCTCTAATGATTGGATGCATATTGATATGACAGAGATGACTTCACAGCAGAGAGGTCTCCAGATCGATGAAATTTATATGCTTCATCTACACTCTGGAGAGCTTGACGCATTCTGTAGACGGCACAGGTAATCTTAAGCTATAGCCAAATTAATTGTTAGTAAAGACCTTTTTGTTTAATACAAATGATACATCTATTATTAACTGATGATTTTCCAAGATTCATAAACCACATTCGCTACTTTGTTGTTGTTGTTGTTGTTGTTGTTGCTGAGTTTTTCTTTCAAGCTATAAATTTTGAATATCTGTCCCACTGAAGAATCTGATTTCCAAGAGAGCCGCCACGCTGCATTTCACAATTTGGAAGACCACTATATATCAAATGGTGCATTGCTGTGACGATGAATTTAAACATGGTCAAAGTATTGTCATGACCACTTGTTGCTGCAAGGGAGAATATTTGTAGTGTCTGTTTAAATTTTCTGTACTGCACTGCATGAACTAATATTTTTCCATGGACTGACAGATATGAGTAAAATTGTTAAGGCAGGACCTGAATTAAGCAAAATATATTTTATGCAAATTCAGAGGTACCCGAATTTATTGGCGATATTCCTTACATAGAACTGAACATATTGAAAACTAGGCTGTACTGCTCACTTTTAGATTCCCAAGGTTTAAAGTATTTGAAACTCTTCTAACACATGTCCTTTCTGTCCTTCTTGAAACTCTTCTAGAAACACATTTGAAACTGTCTCTTCTGAACTTTTTCTAAAACATATTTGAAACTTCAAAAGAGCTTTCAAGAGTTTCAAGTATGTTTTAGAAAGAGTTTCGGAAGAGTTTCTGAAAGAGTTTCAAAGAGCTGTCAAATGTGTATTTAGAAGAGTTTCAAGAGTTTTCGAAGAGTTTCGGAAAGAGTTTCGGTAAGAGTTTCGAAAAGAGTTCTCAAATGTGTTTTAGAAGAGTTTCAGAAGAGTTTCAAAGAGTTTCAAATGTGTTTTAAATCTAGCAAGGACTCTAAAGGGTGAAACTGAGTTGCTTACGTGAGATTTTCAATATGAAAATGGGCAGCTTTCTTATTATGAAAACTAAGGAATGGCCGTCAATAAGCAAGCTTCTCAAATTCAGGTTTTAAATCTGAATTGCATAGCGTAACTTTTTGTACTTAATTCAGGTCCTAAACACTGTAACAATTTTACTCATATCATCACAATTGTAGTCATCCCATGAGAAAATAGTAAGTTCATGCAATTTGCAATTGCAGGAAGAATTCTATCACAGAACACCTACAAGCGACCTTGTGATAAGTTTCTACTTAAATGACAAAATCTCTAGTAGGCAGAGTGGCAGAATTATGTGCAACTAAACGACCTACGAGGTTTAAGGATTCACTAAATGCTGCAAGCAATGTACTGCCAATATATAAGTTAGTCTTCCGGTGGAAAGTAATCTGGCCAGTTGACGACCATTCCAAGCATCCCATCTATTGAACATAATTCTTACAGAAAGTATAGAATCAATAAGCATAGCATTTGCATAGCAATTCTCTTCAATCTAGGACAAATGTCCATCTAAAGTTACTAGCGAGAAATGCAAAACTTTCAACAACAACAACAACAATAACAACAACAAAGTCTTAACAGATGTAATGGTTTATGAGATCTTTGGAAAATCATCAATTGCATCATTCAAACAGCCATGGTCTCAATAGATGAAACATATTTAATACATTAAACAAAAAAGGTCTTTATAACAATTAATTTATTTACATAGCTTAAGTACCACAGCCCCGTCTAGGAGGTCGTCAAACTCATCTAGAGTGTCGCGCATATATCGCGATCGGTCGAGGGCCCTCATCAATCACATGGGAGACCTCCTCCTGCGCGGGGATCGTATCTGTCATATCAATGTCGCTCAAATAGTAGAAGACATCATCGCCGACCTCGGTGATATCCGTATCAGCAATGTCAGTAATCAGCAACGCCCTCTGATCATGACTACCAGATGTACCCTCACCTGCACGCCCCATGTGTGAAAAATCGTGTGCATATGGCGACGGCATGTAAGAAGGCGATGGTGTATAACGAAATCTACTCGTCCCAAGATCCTCATATGCGTGTGCCATTACCGGTTCCTCATGAACTTGTGCTGCGGCAGGTGTACTCCTCACATGCTAATGGCCAATTATAGAAAAAGTGTTGTCTAAAATCGCCCTCATCTCCAAATAAATCCTTTGCTGCTCGGCCTCCGATGTTGAATGCATAACTCGATCCAAGTTCAAGGAAAACTCTTGAAACCTCTCATGCTGTATGTTTATGACAATATAATATCAAAAATAAAAGATAATAACTCAAAAATAAATGATATTAAATAATTATTTTATAATAATACCATGAATTCAAATGAAGCTCCTTCTCCTTGGTAGCCCGCAATATGATACTCGAAATGGCTAATGCATATATGTGTTATACTCCTAAACCATTCCATGTACTCAGGAGTAAATGGGACTCCCTCAGCAATAGGCTCCCCAATAATGATGTTTTCACGCCACTCATTCCATGTAGCAATATGTGTGGCATGTATGACATCCCACGTGGCATGTGCCCTCCCTCATCGATCTATCTGATGAAGCTGAAGTGACGTATTGCATGGTGATGGTATCGACTGGCGGCAACCAAATTATCGAAGCACTCGGTCCGAAAAATGCCACTCCACTAAATCAAAACAAATAAGTGGGGTCCGTGCCATCCAAATATCTGAACCAAACAAGCAGCATGGTGGCAAAATAGAGATAATCTCGAGCATATACAGACACCATATGAACTGCATGTAAAAAAACCATCAATCCATAACCTACCTACATAAAATAAAAAAATAACATTGAAAAATGATTTAAAATTTAATAATGTCATACTCATTGGGAACTATTATCTAATACGTCGAACTGGTCCCTATAGGCACGCAGTGTATGAGTTGGGACATTCTTTTGGTTCAATCTCACATTCCATCTATGCCCCCACGGTGCACCTAAGTGCCAAGCATCATCTGCATCAGCAGGTCTAGCCTTCGGAGTCTCAAGTCTGATGGGACGAAAAATAGGTAATCGTTTCCATGCCCATATCTGAATGTTCCAATAATGCTCAATATTAGTAAACAATACAAAAGAAAAAAATCCATACTCATTCGATTTAATCAACTGTTTACCTGTAGTAAGGGCAAGTATCCTCCTATCTTTGTCTGAGTAGGGTTCGTTTCACGATGGAGTGTCCGATACAAACTGGCAAGTGTAGCAGAACCCCAGCTATATGCAGCAAATGCCCCCAGGTCTTTTAAAAGAGGCACATACATCAACTTCACTAAATATCCAGATGTATCTGGAAGGATAACTCCACCTATAATTCGGAGAAGTTGCCCCCTCACAAACTGCTGGACAACCTCATCATCTGCATCATCATCCAAGTGGAAGTCTCGATAGAACTGATCGAAGAATGATAAGCGGAAACGGCCTTTAGAAAATGCCTCGGCAGGGGGTTCAACCCCAAACAACCTCACAAATATATCCTGCCACTACTCTAATATATAACGCGGATCAAGCCCAGTAACCACTAACCCATCAATCCGTAGACTACTCAGAATACCGACATCCTATAGTGTGACTGTCGCCTCGCCAAATGGAAGATGAAATGTGTGGGTCTCCTGCCGCCACCTCTCAACAAGTGCAGAAATAAGGCCGACATCGAGTCGAATCTGGCCTATCCGATATATGCCAAACATACCAACCTGCTCTAAATAATATTGCACTCGTGGGTATGCCATACCTGGTGTCTCCTTCCATATCTGCGTGTAATGTCGACGGCATCTAAACACCAGTAATTCCTGCAACAAATTCATTGCAATAATACATATCAATAACATAAACGCATGCTAACTAATTAAGAATCATCAATCAATAATGCATACCTCGCCCTCAAATATTTTGGTTGATCTATGCAAGGCTTGCAGAGTGAGAATATTAGGATCACGAGGCCCTGGATGTAAAACATTATGAGCCATCTCGTACTACTCTGTCAAAACAAGTAAAAACATCACATAAGAAAAATTTTTATATTCACTGATAATAACAAGTAAAAACAAGTTTGATTTATTTGTAAAAAAAAGCATAATTACAATGATAATAAGATAGAAACTATGATGATGTACATTGAAATTTTTAATAAAATATTCAATAGACTTATTCCAATGAATGTTAATCCAACAGCAGTAAACAACCAAGGCAATAGCTCAAATATGATTTAATTTTAAAATAAATTATATTTGCCTGAAATTGAGAATGTATTTACATAAGTAATTTATGATTCAAGTAATTTTGTGAAAATGCCATGCATTTTAAAAGAACGGTGCCATGGTCTAGAAAATCTAATATTTTTTTAAAATTGATGTTACAAGAGAGGCTATTTTGATTTATAAAATGATGCATCAACATAGACCTCATCCAAACGATTTCACCCTGTCATCTGTACTAAAGGCATGCTCGTTTCTAAAGGCAATAGGGGAAGGTAATCAAATTCATGCTCATTTAACTAAGCTTAGATTTAATTCCTCCATTTATGTGCAAACGACATCGTTAGACATGTATGCAAATTTTGGCTGGATTTAAGAAGCAGTTAACTAATGTACTTGAACAAAAAATATCATTATTTTAGTTATCAATTTCTTTATCAAAAAGATGAATGTGAAGCAGTTAGTAACAAAGCATATTTAAATTTTTATAATTTAATTGAATTAAAAAAATTTACCTTGGAGAACCACTGGCCCGATAGAGGGAAGGGGATGGGTCGCAAGATGGGCCGCAGATGGGCCGTGAAAGAGAGGAAGTAGGGGGACTGCTCGGGTGCGGGAGAGAGGGAGAGGGGGACCAGGTGGGTTCGCACGAGAAAGAGGGAGCAGGGGGGACCGGGTGCTCGGGTGCGCGCGAGAGAGAGGGAGCACGAGGAGCTCGAGCGCGCACGAGAGAGAGGGAGTAGGGGGGACCGGTGGGTTCGGGTGCGGACCGGGGGGACCGAGAGGTCCGGGGTGGTGGCTTGGGCTCGGGGGACCGGGGGGGGTCGAGGTAGGGTGTGTGTGCGGTCTCGGGTGGGCTCGGGGGAGGGCGGTGCGGACGAGGGGGCCGGGGGGTCGGGGGGAGGGCTCGAGGGCGACCGGGGGATCGGGGAGGGCTCGGGGGGACCGGGGGGGTCGGGGTGGGGGGGGGGGTCGTCGCTCGCGGCCGGGGGGTCAGCCGGCTCGTGCTCGAGGGGGCGGGGAGGTGGGGGGGACCGGGGGGGGGCGGAAGGGGGAACTGGGGGGGCTCGAGGGGAGGGCGATGGAGGGGGGGGGGGGAATTCGTTGAAAACGCCACATGGAGTGGCATTTTCAGAAACGCCACTCCGTGTGGCATTTTTGCTTGTAAACGCCAATACGGTGAAGCGTTTCTGAAAATGCCACATCATGTGGCGTTTTCAGAAACGCCACATCGCCCCCCACGCTGGTGCCAACGGGGCAGATTTTTAGCTTGAAAAGCATCATTTGAAATGGCATTTTTCACTTTAACACCATTCCTGCAAAATGTTTTGTTTCCACCCTGATTTGGTTAAAAAAAAAAAATTTTACCCCTTTAAGAAAAATAGCTCCCTTCCGCATGGCTCGCCCTCCTCACTGGAGCCTGCGGTGCCAGATCGATCGTCTCTCAGGTCTGATAAGTCCTAACAGTGGTGATCAGGTAAAGCTAAGGGTACAGTCCGTTTGGGTCAGCCTGCGTCGCGTTAGCGCATGGAGGAAATAGGTGGAGAGGACTTGGAATGCTCTGCCGCTATGGTAGGAAACTCCACCAGCCCATTTCTATTCGTGTAATAGCCCAACCCACCGAAATGGGTTTGGAAGGGCATCTCTCTCTACGTGGTGCCGCGTGAGATGTTCGTGACAAAGCGCGCCTGTTTGTCTTAATCCCAAGCTAAAGGCATCGGCACATTTCATGTTTCCTAAATCATAAACCCTATACCCAAAATATCATATTCAACATCTCAAACTTTCAACTCTTTATCCATTTGAAACCCTAAAACCCCAAAAACCTTCAACCCAAAACTCCTTTAAAAAAAATCCTAAACCCTAAAAAAAAAAAAAACCTAAAACCTAAAAACTAAACCTCAAAACCCCAAGCACAAAACCCAAAATTCTAGATGTGAAACTCTAAACACTAAATCTTAAATTCTGAAAACCCCAAAACTCAAAACCCTAAATACCCTAAAAATCAAACCCCTAAATCCTAATCCATAGATCCCTAAACCCTTAAAACCTAAATCCTAAATCCTAAAACCCCAAACCCCAAAATTCAAAATCCTAAAATCCTAAACCCTAAAACCCCTAACCTAAACCCCTAGCATGTTAGAAAGGATTATTTTGTGATGTGGGTTGTGTAACATAATAAAGATTGAGCCATTGAGCTGACTGAACTGCCACGTAAGATACACAGCTATGACTAGGCATGATATAACACTAAATTAGCATGGATGGCCAATTAAGGAAGTTTTGGCCAAAGGTTTCTGCTAAAGATACTGGCCCATTCAACTTTCCTTTGTATCTAAGATACAGACTAGTTTGAGTACGAATCTACTATCCAATTTGGAAAGAACACCATGATTACCGCCTCATCCAAAAATCATGCTTATTTGAGCTATTCAAAACAAGAGTTCGGCTCAAACCATACTTCCTTTATACATCTATAAAAGCAACCCTACTCTCCACAGATAAGTAATTCTAAATCTTACCTTTTAAACCTAAAGTACTCATCCAAGAGGGATCTAGTTCTTTTCCTACATTGCTCGAGTTGGCTAGAGCATCAAAGAGTTTTCTTCAGAGAAAAACTTTAAGTCCTCTTATATCTTTTTGTTTGATCTCTACAAGTGAATATTAGTCTATCGGGAAAGTGCTCTGCGAGATCAAGCTATCCTTTAAAAGAGATACATGAAATATAGCAAAAGGACTCTCATGAGAAAATTTATAAATAGATAAATCCTCATCTACCTATGAGATGCATAAGAAATACTTCAAGAGAGAGAAAGAGAAAGCATGGGAGGGCATGAGCTAGAGAAATCTTTCCATAATGTCTGATGATTTATAGGCTTCTACACGGTGAAAATTAAGATCTAGCTCGCATAGCTTGATTCATCACAAAGCTTCGATCATATATTTTCAAAAAGGACTTTAAAAGAGGCATGTAAAATTTTATAAGAAATATGAAATTTTTTCTTCAAGTTCTTGAAATTATGTCTTGAAAACCATGTATCCCCCATGGTTAAGGAAATTCTCCTTTTTTTTTTTTTTTTTTTGCCATTGCAAGTGCATTCATCTGTTCATATGTAATGTAGAGCTAAAAGGTACGTTATCTGGTATTTTGCATGTCATATTGCAAGGATACAACAAAAGAAAACAAGAATTTATGGGTGTGTTTGGTATGAAAACTTTAACAACATGGATATATGATTTTTAGTCATCAAATTGCTTTTCCATATGCCAATATAAATGTCCATGTATTATGTTATCTAATTTTGGATAGTGGATGGTATATTATTTATATCATGAATATGCACATTTTATGTAGATGAATCGATAACAGTGACAATTAACTTGATGCCCCTACCTTACCTTAACCTTCTTTGCTGCAGGAACATGGCATTTAGACAATAAGACATTGTAAGAACCCCAAAACCAGGATTTGGAGGAGGAAGGGGGGAAAGAAGAAGAAGAAGAAGAGGAAGAAAAAGAATAACCTATATATCAAGGTGGTTAAGAGCGCATCCATGTGTGACCATTGATTTTATGAGATTAATATATATATATATTGATGAAACCCACAACTGCAAATGCTTTTTATCCATCAGAAAAACTGCGAGTACTTTTTATCTATTTCTTCTCGATCATTAATCGCATGGCTTCATCATGTTCTGATTTCTGACCTAAATCTGCTGTAGCAAAAACCTTGCATTTGCTGACATCGTTGCAGCCATGGAAAACAGGGAATGATGTTTGACACATAATGTGCAATTATTGTATACATTTTTGTTGTAATGCTTAATGCAAAAAAATTCTGATCTCATTCTTTGTTGTTCACATTTGTACGGAGGCTTAGATGCGCAAGGTGCAATTGGCTTTTTGTTGCCTATAAGAGCAGCTTTGGAGTTGGTTCTCTCTCTCTCTCTCTTTATTTGGCAGGAATTCTAGTAAGAATTCATCAAGATATCTATGCTAATTTTATAAGTTTAGATTGGAGTCTATTAGCATATCACATCGAGTTACCATCACCTTTTCTTTCAAAAAAAAAGTATAAGTTAAAATTTTATGTTATAATAATATTATAATATTACTTTATTTTATACTTATTATAATATTATAATATGATATCTTTTAGGAGAAATTATAGCAAGGTTTCCTAAAGTTTGATCGATTTGTACATTGACTCTTAAAAAAAAAAAAAAATCAAAAATTTTAAAATTTCTATTTAATATACAATGACCTTCTCTATCCATCTCTATCATGATGTATTAGCATATGATAATTAGGTGGCAGCAAATTTTTTGGATAATACTAAGATTATCTTTCGAACTCTTCCAAATGAAAGTAAAACTGTTTCGATTTTATAAGAACAAGTTTAACCTTTTACTAATTAATTAATTATGAGATCTAATAAATTAAAAATCGGAGGCCATTCAAAAATAGTAAAATGGTCCAATGGAGAACACATTTGTTTTTCTTGTTTTGAAGAAGAGAGAATTTTAATGAGCAAAGAAAATGTTTAAATTAATGAGATATACCTCATCTCAAAGATCATAACTATGAGATTCACTTGCTATAACAATCTTGGGCCATCATTATAAGAGCTTAGACATTATATCCATCATGCAATGAAGTTCATATCATACTTCTCATTATGAAGTACTATAGTTCATAAACATATAATCTATGCACGACCCAAATAACATACTATCTTCCGCAATCCTACGAATGAGATAGACATTATAAATATTCACAAAATATCTTACCAAAACAAAGCATATAAACAAAATATACCATAACCCCTCAAATTTGTCTTGTAAGCCTATAGACATAGATGATCAAATCATTTCCTAATTCGCATTAATATCTATAACTTTTTGAGATGAGTACGAAGCCTCATAAATGATTCAAACTTTCTCTCATCACATTTGAGCGCATCATAATAACAACAATAATAACAATAAAATCGTTATCAGCTTTATGAATCTTTTTTTTCCATTCTATCCAGTTTTAAGTTATACTTTTAATAAGATGTAATGATTTTAAATCTTTCCTTATCACTTCTTTCTGTATAATTTTTAATCTATCTTTATATTTTTTTCTTCTTGTATGCAGAGCTAGAAGTTATTCTAACCCTTATAGGTTCAAAATCTCAAAAGTTTTAACAAATATTTTTTAAAGGAGACTCAGATGCATAAAACTTACCATAGTAATAGCATTTTAGAAACCACTGCCACTAGTGTTTCACTAGTGTAGCTTCATTTTTAGGTAGCTGTTGATTTGGTATTTGCTTATTTTGATTTGATGCAATTGGTGGTGTTTTACGATTAGTTTCATCAACATTGTCTAAATCAACATTATTTGCATGCTCATTAGATGCAATCTCATTTATTGCTTCAACACCCTCTCTTGTGGCACGATCTTGTCTACATATAATTATTAAAACTTTCCAATTTTCAATCACCTTGCCTTGGTCATGACTAACATTAAGATGACCTTATGAAAAAAATATATAAAATGATAAACTTCAAACAACTAAAATAAGTATGCAAAATGTAATTACATAAAAGCATAATTCTTTCCTACCTTGACATAATTTGTCCAAATACCTCTTTTATCCACTTTTACCAACTACACTCTTAATCCTACCCAAATCTACTAGTCTTGAGCAAGACATTTGCAACAGCATAATGCTTATTCTATATTTTCAGAACATAATAATAAACCCTATGGCATATGTGAAATTTTAGAATACCAATCAAATAGTAATAAAATAAAATATATTATCGTATCTGCTTGTGCCATGATTTATGCAAATGCTAGAGCACTGACCAAAAATACTAGGACTAGATATTCTTGATAGAAAAAATTAATCGCAGATATAAGAAGAGAATAGAAAACCTAATCTATTTATAACAAAATCATAATAGGCCTTTCTATTACAAAACATTATTGAGCTTTAAACCCACACAAACTCTCAACCATCTCATCCAATAGAGATGCGCTCAACCCAAACTAAATGGATTACATTTTAATCAACAATGAGCTCATCCAGCCTTTGGACCAAATTCATTCAACCAGTTTTACAAAATTAAAATCACAATAATTAATGATAGCCTAAATATAAAAAATTTCTAATATTCTCCCACTTGGACAATATTAATTGTAATTGATTAAGTTTTAAAAATATTTATTTGTTTAAAAGCGATAATCAAATTAAATAGTTAAACTTAATATAGCAACAAAATTTTAAAAACATTTGATTCTCTGACATTACACCTCAAAAACCAATATAGTCCCATAAAAGCTATCAATACCAAATCATGACAGACGTTATGCTTCTTTTTTTTTTTTTTTTTTTTGACATAAGACCAATATTTGGTTACAAATGCTAATAACTTGTATGAACATCGATTATGATATGTTAGTATGATAAAAAAATAGCACACTAACTATAATCTATGAGTACTATTTTCACTATCGACCTATCAAATAATTTTTTATAAAATATTTTGCTTCAACTGAAATTAAAGAAATCTCATATAGCCTATATAATATATACCTTTAAAGCAGACCAACATAACTGGTGAGATGGCCATTGCACTCCAGCATATGTGCTGCATGCTGTCGAAGCATTAACAGTGCTACCCAGACTGTAAAGTTTGCTTCAGGTCCTAGAAACTAAAAGCCCAAGAAAATCCCAAAATTATAAATTGTAAAAGGTGTCACAGGCGTCATAAGAATGCTGCTGAAACAGACAAGCTAGTTAATTTTTTCATATTAAAATAGGCATATATGCTACAAAATGGGACTGGAGTAACAAGCGCAAGGGCTGTCCATCCCAAATTCCCAATCTCTCCCACGCTCCAAATGAAGACAAAAATAAAGGGACCCAAAAAAAAAAACCCTGAATTTCCACTGACAATTGACAACTTTGGACATCTATCATACAGCCACCACCCACACATACAAATGATGGGATTCATATAAGACAGATTAAAGAATTTACCCTGAGGGCTAAGACTGACCAATAACCTTTAAAAGTTCAGTTCAATATGGTTAGCTTCGAAGATGATGCCCAGCCACCAATCCATCTCTGGACCACAGAAAAGCAGGTCGAAGGTCACATGTTCATCGTGTATTCTGATCCATGAGCAGGTAGAAGGTCAAATTTCCATTATGTTTTTTGATCCATGTCCTTCCTTCAATTCATGGCTTTGCATCCTACCAGCTGCTTGTCCAAACCAGTTAGATGTTTGGGGTGAGGAGGCAGCAATCTCCTTCCAATCTTTTACCTAGAGAAGCTCATCTGTACAGTAGGTCATCCACTGTTCCCAGCAACTTCCGCAGCTCGTTGCCTCATCATCTCCATCACTGCAGCCCTCCGCCTGGAATCAGACTGCTGCTGCGACCTTCTCAAATGTTCTTTCAAATCCCTGGAATAGTAAGAACAATTAAAATCAACACTAAGGCTTTATAAAAAAAATGGATCATAACAACACAAATCTGGATTGATGTACGCACCGGCACCGTGGTACGCTACATTCCGATTCCTTGCAAGCTCGAGCATGGAGTTGAAGAAGATACCACATTTTCTTGCATAGAACACAGCCTCCTGAAGCACGTGTCTTGCACTGTATACCATGACGGAAAAGTCCCTTGACTTTACGGCAATTCGGATAATGACAGTGTGGAAAGCGACACTGTGAAGCATGCACCAAAAGATCTAGCATTTTCCTAAGCTGTGGAAAGAAGAAATTGGGTAAGGATGTATGCACAAACAATTTCATAAAGCAGAACTCCAAGCAAGCAGAAGCCTACCAGAACATTTTAGTTCAAAGATTACTTTGGAACACAAAGGATAAGCATTATCAAAACAATTTTACACAATGATTTTACAGCAATCCATTGCTTTCATGGCAGCAAAACTTGTTAGAGCATGAGAACTAAGGTCACATGTCAAGTGACTGGGAATCCTACATTTCCCCCCCCCCCCCCCCTCATGGCTTTCATCTTTTACACCAACATGTTGAAAACAAATAGCTCTCGATAATGAGTGCACAAACAAATTTTTAAATTGTACAAACTACTAACACATAACAAGCATTAGGAACACACTGCATTGATGATACCAATGGTACTAAGAACACACTGTAGGTAAGTAAAATCAATGAACTCCACACTATAAGAAGGGCTACCAAATGAATTATAGGGCATAGTAGAAGGCAACTGATTTTATTAAAGATATGAATATTCACATATTTTTTCCTCAGTGACTTCTCCAAATAAGATAATTTCTACTTAGAAGAATAAACTTTGGACTCACTAAGGCAAGCTGTTGTACCAATCCCATTTAATGCCACAAAGGCATATGATGGAAAAAGAACAAAGCACTCACAGCCATATATCCAACACATCAAATTTGACCTGATGTGGCCACTTTTCCATCCCAGCAACTGGTCACTTCCAGGTTTTTTTGAATGTTACAACAGGACCTGATTGACTGCTATAAGACCATAGTCCCAGGCTGCAATAATGATTGGAGAAACCATCACTAATGCTGTCAATTCTTATGGTTGACCTCTCTGCTACATATATATGGAAAATCACTTTCTTTACATTGATCTCCCTAACAGATAACCGTGGAACCTCATGACAAGTCTTTTAAGTCCTATGCTGCCTGTTGGTCCCTAAGTCACCCTTTCCACAGCCCCAGTCAAGCACAATATAACAGATTATAGCACCTTCAACTTGTAAACCCTCATATGGGGTGCACTGAGAGATCATAAAACTATGCCACATTCAAGCTGTTCCATCATTGTGCAGTACTGCTCTTCCATGAGAACAGAAAGAACTTCACTGGCAATTTACAATTACTCGCTTCATGCACCATACTTAAAGAAATTTCAGATAAACATAATCATTAACCAAATTTTTAATCAGGAAAGCTTCATTCCACAACTTGTCTTAGAGAGAGTACATATTTCAATTGAGAGATCAGTCTTTTTAGTCCAAAACAAATGCACTGAATGACTTCAAGGTGAACCATCACTATCACACAATACAATAACAATTCCCTTCAGTGTTTAGCATTTCTCGCATATAGGCTTCCCGTCTATTTGCTCATTTCTTCATATAATGTTGTATAGGTTCTGTTCATTGCATTTTTGGCTTCATTAAACATTAATTATGTCGACAAACCACCATTATGAAAGCATACCATGTACACAAAATTACTGATTATTCAGCTTCAATTTCTATTCCAACGTGTTAGCATTGATCTTCACCCTCTGCCACACCACTTGTTAACAATCTAGTAAATGACAAGTGGAAAAGCACATCAGAATCAAATAGCACATTAAGCATTTACATCATCCCATAGATTCACCATCTCCTCAATTCAGCACGCCGTGATCAGACTCACAGTACAAAAATGTCCTGATTCTTGCTGATGTTAACAACTTACATTAACTTAGAAGGCCCTGAGAAAACAGTTTGCTCAAGTAACTGCTGCACAAACACATCATTTTTCCACAATTCACCAATAAAGTAACTAATTTGTAGGATTTTTGATTTCCTTAGACTTATTCAACAACTCTCATACTGTTGCTATGAGGCCAGTATTTATGGATCAACATATGATCATTAAAGTCAGAAAATGCTTTCTACCAAAAAAAAAAAAAAAAAAAAAAGTAAAATGCTTTGGAATTGAATCATAATTTGATGGTATCTCTTTGGCTTGGTCCAAAAGCCGAGTTCAAGGCAACTTAAGAGAGTGACTTGCCAGGACACCTACAAGATCATGTCAAGCTTAGAGAAATCCAGATTTTTGGTTATGAAATCATTTTCATACAACTAAAGACCCCAAGGTTTAGAAAGAAACTAGAGAAACACAGGGCAAAAGTACCACTATAAATGGAGAAATGCATTCATCTCTGAAATACAAATTATATAAACAACAACAAAGCCTTAATCTCAAACTAGCTGAGGTCGGCTACATTAATTCTTCTTCTCTATTCAGCTTTATTCTGTATCATATTTTTTGTAAGATGCAAAAAAATATGACTATCCATTTGTCCCAACTCCTAACAACTTAGGGAGCATTACGAATCCTCATTCACCAAGCATTCATACTTAGAACCACCAGTGTCAGCATATAGACATTTTATTCTCCTAAAATATAAAAAGTTGCACATTCTCCATGGTGATAGATAATAACATAACTTCCATCTCAAATGAGCAAAGCAGTAAGGCATCACAAAATCCATATCCCTGCTACATCTCGATTAACTTTATAAATTTTCAATGTTATTTACCACCTACAAATTATTTCCTTCATCCTAACATCTCCAAATCAATTTAATGCCTAAGTCCACTATAAAAGACACCTGTAAGTGATGCTATCATTTATTGCTCAATATGAAGTCATCTCAATTGTATGCTCATCACATCATTCACAACTAGCAATTGCATTATGCTTTTCACCAATACTTGTTACCTTATATTAAAAAATATTACAAAGCATATGACTTGGCTATACTTGAGAGAATCTTCACTCAAATCCGGTCAAGCTTAGATTTGAATAATGGGGTCCCACATCGATGAGCTGAGTTGTTTTATGTGATCTCCTACATCTAAAATACTTACACACCAAAAGTCATATAATTTAGAAACCCCAACCTATGCATTAAATGGTCAAAAAATTGGACATTCTAAATAACACGAAATGATACTTTTTTTGACCTCTTGATGCATGGGCTAGTGGGTCTCCCAATCAAATGATTCTTATTGTTAAACATTTTAAAAGTAGTAGATCACATCCAACAACTCAAATCATCAATGGAGACCTTGATCATCCAATTTAAATAAATTTTTGAGTTAATCTCCTAAATGTTTTTAACCAAATAAATTTTCTAGACTCAAAATGAACTTCAATTCTAACTACACCAAAAATGAACCATATAAATTAAAGTGTAATGTATTCATGCAGCAATGATATGGTCCAATTAACATTCTTAAGAAAGAAAACAACAACAACAACAATGAAACCTTAATCCCAAACTAGTTGAGATCATGTAGCTATTGTAATAGGAACCAATACTATTTCGGTATCGGACTGGTACAGGCTAACAGTATCAAATTGGTGGCATAGAGATTAGATGAATCAGGAGCCCCAACCCATAAACCATCCTAAATCGAGCCAAACTAGATGGTTCAGTTTGATTCAATTTAAGTCGTGACATGTGTAAGGACCAGAGTGATAATTATTAGGCCAGATATAAGGCAATTCACTCCAACCATGTTTGGACGAAGCAAGATTAACAAGAAATGCAAGTTAGTTTTGATTAAAATATCTGTGAATAAACCAGGACTTCTGAAAATGTTCTGAAACAAAATGAAACAAATTGAGCCAAATCTCTGAATAAATTCAACATTATGCCAACTTATAGGGAAAATGGAAACATTAAAATGAAAAAAAAAATCATTGCTATTCTCTCAAATGCAAATGCTCAATTAATAAAATACCTGCAAAACTCGTTGTTGTCGAGCTTCTTTATTTTGAGCATTTTGATCCGCCATGGATGGATGATTTGTTAATTTATGGGGATGATCAATGCCACCTTCTTTCTGATAACAAGCATTGCATACATCAAAATCAGGACAAACTTCACAACGCCAGCCCTGACCCGCTTCAATGTCATGATGGCAGATATTACATGAGGTTACAAAGGCAGGTGCAGTCGGATTATGAAGGTGATATAAGACCATCATTGAGGAATGCTTGGCACGGCGTAGAGTGTCATATTGATAATGGTTTCCTTGACAAAGGCTCAAGAATGCCTGTCTGGTGTCAAAAAACTCGCTTTCCAGGATCTCATCTTTGTCCTTGGTATCTGGGGCAACATCACTAATTTCAACCTAAACGGTGCCTTTATGTTAGTGACTTTTAGTTGGCAAATAGACATGCACAAAGGTTAGATTGAAAGAGTATCAGGAACAGGCTATTAATCAAGAGACTCACTGGATAGAGCACATGCTTCTCCCTACTATTAATTGGGTGCCTGTCTCTCTCCTCAAGTCTTTGCTCTGCATCATGACACCTACAAGAACATAGAAACCAATCAATTATAGACTCCAACAATTTGGGTAAGTTGGTTCCTGTGGAAAATTATACATGTTTTTTCAGCAGAATTTTGTTTTGTATACTTCTTCCCTCGATAGACCCTTGAGTTCAATCGAGACATCCATATTGAATAGTATCTGAAGGTATTCACATGAGATGCTTCAAGCTATTGTTATCAGCTACAATGTATAAAGAACTGTTTATTTAACTGTTGTTCTTATGTAATGACAGAAAATATATACAATTGGAGGGAACTGGCCTTCAGCTTGACTTTCATGAATTGAAAAACATCACCTATACCTCGCAACCCTATATTATTTTTTCAGTTCTACATGTTTAAGTCTAATGCTAACCAGACTTCCAGTATTTGAAAAAAAAAAAAAAAAAGGTTGCTGTGCTCTGATAATTAAGGAGTCAGCTTGAGGTTAATGTCCCAAAATAACAATTGTTAAATAGTTTGAGTTGCAATGCACGTCAACTAGAGTGCCATTGCTTGCAGCAAGTTTTGTTTAGAAGCCTAGTCCAAAAATTTTAGTGAGTTGCACCTTCCATTTTAAGGATCAAACTCCACTTTCAAAGTGCACAAAAAATAAAAAATCCTGTTTCATGCATAGGTTCCCAAAATCATCAACTGCAAAGTCGTTTTTAAAAAAAATGATATGCATAGGAGCCAAAGAATTCTGTCTTTCTTCTTCCATGCATACCCCCTATTTTTGCATAGGATTGAAATAAGGTACTTGCAATATTATATTATGCTATAACTACTTTAGAAAATTAAAATAATTTCATCGGGAACAATATCCAAAAGTGATATTCCTCAAGATATAAGTTTGGCTTCAGCTATGACTTTACATATGTAGAATGAAAGAACTCCAAAAAATTTTGATTATATGATATAAATTTTTGCTTCACTTAACCAGAACCAGACAAAAAAGTAGCAAAGCTCAGACAGAATACTCTTTAGCCACATTAGAACCAAAGACATGTAGTGTGACATTCATTTTCTTCAACAGTAATCATGATCTGAACAAAAAGAATTGTCTAACAAGTTTGGCTCAGCATAATCCACTGATATTACTACCTTTAAATGATGGATATTGTTAGGATGATAAAAACTTATCCCAAATATTTGCCTTTTGTGTTACCTGTCTTTTTTTTTAAGATTTCTAAAAGTGCCAGCACTTTCAGATGCTAGAATATGGCAAGACATAACATGACAACTAAACACTCCACCTTGAAGTGTCTTGCTGACTAAAAGTGTGCAAGTCTGGACATTTCACACTTTTTTTGAGCATTATGCAAGGGAGACTTGGTTTCAAGTGCCACACATTTCAAGTGAGATATCATTTTAGCTTGTAAAATGAAGTTATCACAGCTAAGTGAATGCATTTAGTACAAAATGATCATACATAATTATCAATTAAGCATCTTAAAACATCAAAAGCAACCTCAAATGAACCTAACAAATAACTCAACAGCTTGCGAACTCATGGATATTCCATTAATTTATTCGTTAGCATCTCTCTCTGACTCTTGCAGGTTCTGGTTTTGGGATAATCATCAAAATAATTTCTGGCTGCCTCCCCACCCACCCATGCACATGCACACACAAGAAAATACTATGCACACAAGCATGTACATATGTATGTACATTGCATACATACATATGTTTAGGTATATTTATAGGGATGTATGCATACGTAAGATACATATATGTTTATGTTTGTGTGAGTATTTATGTTGTACGTATATTTTGTATACATAATATGTATATATACATATGTGCGTACATACATGAGAAAAAACTTAGCCCCTTTAAAGAGAAGGTATCTACTTTTCTCACGTCCAGAATCAATAATGGGGCATCTAAATCGAGGATCCACATCATTTATTGTGATCTATACCACTAAATGCCTAGAAACCAAAAATGATATTTTTGATAATCTCTAACCTATGCATCAAGTGTGTGTACATTGTAATCTCTAACCTATGCATCAAGTGTCTGCACAAATGTACAGTTAAAAATGATATGAGACATTGTTTATCCATACCTAAAAATTAAAATCCATTAACTTTCAATCTACATATGTTTTAACCAAGTTTTTAAATCTTGTGGGATGGAGCGTCTCAGTTTTTTCATGAAACGGAACGTGCTGCTATTTCATCCTGTCCCAACACTTAGGACCAAGAGTGTTCCAAGACATCCCGTTTGAGATGTTAGAATAATGGTGAGATAGTCCCATCCTAACACTTGGGGCAATAACTCATCTCGATATCAACTCATCTCGACATCTCACAGGACGTCCCGCTAGGATCTGAAACCCTTGTTTTAACATATATACATCAGGGTTGATAAAGTAGATTCTAATTTGAAGTACTTTATCATGTATTTTAATACAAACATAATAAAAATTATATATTTTATGTTCACTCGATGCATAAGTTAGAGATAATCAAAACATGTTACTTTTAGTTTTTAGGTATTATTAGATGATATATCATCCTTAAATTAGATGTCCTATTATTGATTTGACTTGATAGGAGCAGATTACTCTTCTCATGAAAGAAGAGTAGTTCAACCCAATATTTGTATCTACATCTATATTGAAATATATTATATATAACAACAATGACAACAAAGCCTTAATCCCATTAGTTGGGGCCGACTTTAAATATATTATATATATGGTTATATAATCATGGTATGCCGCACTGGTGCATACCAAAATGGCAAACCTTGTATGTAACAAATCATAAAGGGACCCTTTTTAATTGTTAGGAGTAGATATACACCATAGAAGAAAGGTTCATATCACAAAGCAATCTCATTAAAGATTGCTATTCTTGACAAATGGCAACTTATAAAAAATATGAAAAAAGATGCTTACCAAAGAATCCTTATAATACTTGTGGAATGTGTAACATTAGAAGAAAGTCAACATCAAAAAAAATGTAAAAATGGTAAAAACAATAAAGAACAAACTATTCTTTGTTAACCATTTCTTACATTCTTCTGTTTAAAATTGGAGAGAAAGTAAAGGCCATGTGTAGTTTAAATTTCCTCGCAAATTTTTACTCATACCCACAATTTACACATTCATCACGGCCTTCCACATAAGACATGTTAACAAAGAATAGCCCACAAAACGAGATGGAAGAGCCATAGTCCTATATATTGGAATTAGAGAAAGTAGCAGCAGATGCAATGATGCAATAATTTTATTAGGGTGGCAAACATGTCAACTAGGTTGGATATGAGTCAAGTCGAATACAAGTCAGATGGGATATAGGTCAGCTCACATATGGGTTGGGTCAAAAATCTATCATCCTGAACCCTAAATGGGTCAAAAATCTAAAACCGAACCCAATTTTTTTATTAAACAGGTAACCTGACCCGACCTACATAACGGTTTGATCAGGTGAAATAAGTTAAGCAGGTTTCAAACAGCTTAAACAGGTCTCAATGGGTCTAATGGGCTGGATTTTAACCCATGTCAACCATACCCAAAAAATTAAACAAGTCAAGAGGTGTTAGTGGGTTAGGACTCCAACTTGAACCCAACCCATTTGGGGATAGTTTGGGTCAATCCATTTACAACCTGAACCCATTTATGCCAAACTTGAATCCACTTGACTTGGGTAGGTTGCAGATTAGGTTGACAGGTCAGGTCATAAATTGCCACCCTTAATTTTTTTTTTTTATTTGTTCGATAGTCTAATAAACAAGTATAAAAGGCTAAAGCTCTCCTGAATAACATGTAATGTATGTACATCCACTCAACAATGGTGTAGGCATTAGTGCCTCTAATAACCCTGTAGTTGCCACTCTCTTTCAAACTCTTAGCAGGTAAAACTGATATTTTGACCATTAAAATCATAACATTCTTCCATGTATTCCTTTGTGCAGACCCATGAGCCAGTCAGTTGTCTCAGTGCATCATATTGACAAAATAATAGCACAAGAGTCTTAGAAGCAGTGATCAATCTTCATGCACTTCATTTGCTCAAGAAGAATCAGATAGCTACAATATTTATAACAACATGGTTATCATGATACAGAGGAGTGAGAGACATGAAAATGATTCAGTAGCAAAATACTTACTTAGCACAAAGTTGGAAATTTTTGCATTGGTTGCAAACCCAACGTGTCCCAGAGACCATAAGTAGGCAGCAATGAGTGCAAGCATGCTGCAAATGAACCATGATAAAATCTTCCTTCATAGGACAGATGGTTTCACCAAGCTGTGCAAGAAAAAAAAAATCATGATTTAAGGGATATCAACATTGATAATTGAAATTTCATATAAAATGTATTTTAAAAACAAGTCTAGAGAGAATAGTAGCCAAAAGTCAGGTCTGACAAGTAACATGATATAACTCTCAAAAAATGACAAGTCTGCTGATTCTCCAATTAACCCAAATTGCAAATGACTTCCACCACAAAGTCTTGGAAGAAAATTTCTGGATCCCTTGATAAAACCAGCAAATGAAAATTAAAGTGTGAAAATATACTTTTTGCATTAACAAAGCATCCTTAGAAGCATTGCCGCTGAGATCAGCCTGACCAACAGCTTTCAAAGCCCTTTTTGTGATATTCTTCTTAATTTTTCCTTTCTTCTGTTGTTTTCTATCATCTTCTTCTTGGCGAAGTTGATTTATTATATCCTCTGCTGCTCCCGGCCAATAGTCTCCATCAAAATATGGCAAACGAGCTGCAGTTACCTTAGCCTTACATTCCCCAATAGTTACAAAAAAATGATCATATAAATTAGTGAGATCAACAACAATATTTTCCTTTGCAGCTTTCCGAAGCATAGATAAATACCTGATAAAAGATAACAAGCAAGCCATACATGGAAGTTAGAAGTGCTATGCATATATGCAATATCAGATATTAAAGAATAGAGTATCCAAAAGCACTAACCACTCCCGAAGCTTGTCAGATTTTGGGGTCTTCTGAATCTCAGGATGGCAATATAAGATATAGTCTTCACCTTTTAAAGGAGGACAAGCCCAAATGTAGCAGCTAGTGAAGCCCCGTTTTTTGCAGTATTCAAGATATCCTATCTGGATGCACATAACAATTTAAGTTCAAATTCAAGTCATAATCCAATTTGGAAACAAAAAAGTCAGATCATCATTAATAAACAAAACTTCAAGGGATCACATGCAAAAAGAGATGATATCAAGATAATAAATTGTTGTGGCAAATAGTAAGCATAGCAAATGCAAAAAGACTTAAGTACCAGAATTTCATGATAAACAAAAGTGCGTAGAGCTTCCCCAGTCACTGTTTTTATCTCAGGCCTGAAGTATTTGACAGAGTCCAGATATGAAAGATAAACACGCCGTTGATTGGGGAAAGGGCATTCCGAGCCAAATTCTTGAACGTACATGCCAAAAAGACAGACTTCTACCCCTTCTATCTTCTGAAACAGCAATATAGCCTGCACAATAAAAATTGGTGAGTATATAATCTGCATGTTGTTGTGGAACCCAACATTATTCTTGAGTCAGCATTGTAGTAAGATCAATTTTATTGGTGTCAACTATTTTGAGACAACAAAAAGCATTTACCCAGGACTGAATTCATCAAAATAAAGCAATTTTTATACCTTAGATTTATATGAAAATTCTGTTGGGTAATTCTGCTCCTGGAATATTTCCAAAAATCGCTGCTTCACTTCCAATTTTTTGTCAACTGATGATACAACTCTAATCACAAGTCCTTCTGCCCCTGGAACCTGAAATGTAAATCATCATTTTTATGTATGATTATAAAAGAAAGTATAATTAACATCTGGCATTAAAATACCAAAAATAGAAAATAAGAACAGGAAAGAAATCAAAGTCAGAACCCTCTTGCAACACACTCAAAGAAAAAACATACTTGATATATAGAGGGTTATATAAAAGGAAAGGATATAAAAAACGAAAATGCATAACTGACATATTGTCATGTTAAATTATCTAGGGCAAACTCAGTATTATTTGCAAATTGCCAGCTTTACATAAAGCTCTTGTCTAAAATTATTGTAGCAAGGTAGTAAAAATATATATGTACAACTCTTACAAGGAATGATAGAGAAACAGATGCCCAAGTCACTTAGCATCAGTTGTTGCCGAAAATTCATTTACGCAAGAATATGTTCATAATTGGAGCCACGATGCAATTTGTAGTAGTTTGAAGCAGTCATTAGGTGACACTGAACAGACAGCAATATTAAGGCCCCCATGCATGGCCAAAACAAATTACTAGTCAATCGGATGCAGAATGCAGATAGGCTTTGTTTTATGCTTCCAAAAGGACCTAGGTAAAACATGAGCTTTTAGGTATGCAACTGGAGAACCCCACTTAGAGATCAAAAATTATTCATTTCTAAACTATGGCATGGTAATAAAGGTAAAATTGATAAAAGTGTTGATAGTGATGATGGCCCTTCATACTTATGACAACAGCTCTGATAGTTCACAGATATCATGCTTTGTTATTATTGTTGTTGTTGTTGTTTCCAATCCCCCTAATTGCAAATGATTTTATGAGTCAGAGGGTTTGCAAATATGATAAGTTGTCACATGACAACATTTTAGTTCTTCAAAAGATAGATTGGGACAGTCAAAATTTTCAATGGCTGGAATTGTTTTATAACAAGCAAAGAAGGCAAAAGTTTCTAGAAATGGATGTGAAGATCACTTTATGGGAGAAGATTTTCATCGAATGTCCAAAGATGGTACTTGATATGGATGATGATGTATGATAACCAAATAATGATATTACTTCAAAATCCAAATATGGAGATGGTGGGAAGAAATAAGCCTCACTGCAATCTACATTAGAAGGTAATCAAACTAGCCTCACAAAAGAAGAATAGAGAATAAAAAAGAAAACATAAATTTTGGTTGAATTCTGCTGCCAAAACTCCTAAATACAACAGTCTCCCACTTCTTAAAGACTGACTACAAAAAATTTAAGCTGTGTTTGGTTTTCAAAACATTTTTCATTTTTATTTTTTATTTTTATTTTTTGAAAATAAATTTTATTTTCTGTTTTCTGATCTTTAAAAAATATGTTTGATAAGTGAAAATAAAAATTATTTTCTATTTCATATTTTTATTATAAATAATATCTTTTAAAAGGGTATGCAAAAGAATTAAGGGGAGTACCGTCAACTTTTATGTTTTCACGTCCTCTAGTTTTTGGCTGCATTTGGCACCAATGTTGAAAAACAGAAACTCTGTTTTCTTTTTTTTTTTTCTTTGACATTTCTAACAATAGAAACATGTTCGATAGCTACTGTTATTTTTTACAATTTCATTTCAACAAACTGTAACCCATGCATCCTACAAATATGATATTATTATAATAATATTACAATATTACAATATTATATTATATACAATGTATTATATATGAATTACATGTTATAAGATATTATTAATAATATTATAAATATATTATATATATTATATTGTATATTATATATAATGATATTATATTATATTATATTTATTATATATCATAAATATAAATAATATATAATTATATTAATAATATATTATATATTATAATAATTAATATTACATATTATAATATATTAATATATATTATTATTTTTCTAACAAGTTGTCTTAGTTTTTTAAAAAAAAAGTTACTTTTAAAAAATAAAAAGTAAACATAGTGTAATCAAACATATTTTTTTACAACAAATTTTATATTTCTATTTTAAAAATAAAAACTAGGAAACAAAAGTGATACCAAATAAGAAGGCTTCATTTTAAATCTGCCCAAAAGTATTCTTATGGCCCATATGGATCATGTCAATTCCCATCCACTTATGTGCACTACTCTTTATTTTGATGATAGTCTCTTGTGGCTTTGCAACTTTTTACTTTAAAAAATGATGTCATTTCAATGACAAAATAATGACATATAGGCAATGAGGCCACAACTGAAGGTAAATGATTTTATGTTCTAAAATAAAATTATTATATTTCAATTGCTAATTCTGTTCAAACCTTTGTAACTTCATGTCACTGCATCCATAAATAAAAACTTGCCTATTTAGATCTATAAAGTTTAATATAATTAAGTATATTTTATGTAGCTTTGTTATTTGAAAGAGATTAAAAAAAATCATTCCATTAATGTTCGAATCAAGGTACATCTTCCATTCAAACAAAATGGCTGTAATTGTCAGCGTTCATGCAAAAACAAACACATATCTGTTTATTTTTCTTAAATTCCAAAATGATTGAGATACATGAGGATCTAATTATTTAGTTTCAAAGTAGTTAAATAATTTCTTCAATTAGTGAGAAGAGGAAAGATAACACTTTGACCTTGTAATTATTCATTAACAGCAAAATGTTCTAACCATCTAAATCATTGAACCAGGATCCTGGATCAAAAGGAAAATCTCTTGTTTTATCTTTGTTCTTTAATTTTCTATTTTACATTTGTTTAATTTATATTAATTTACTCAACCATGTCAGCAAGTGGTAAACCAAAGTAAAATGACTAGCAATGCAGCAAAACTGACATGAAGCACTTAAATGAGGGCAAAGAGAGGGTAACAATGGCTATTGATGATGCTTTCCAGAAATGACATAAGTGGTATTACACTATTACTTTGCTGAATACAAACATTTATGTGATATTACAGTTAACAGACTGCATGGTCAAAAAGAGAGTTACGAGAGGCATATAATCCCCACGTTTCAGAGCCAGAAAGGAATGCTGCAGACTTCTCTAACTCAATGAAAGTGCATTTCGGATGTCAAAAAGCTATCAATATAATAAGGAAAAATATTTTTTTTATAAGAACACAACCAAGAACAGAAAGAAGTGCGTTTTAAATGTGAGAGAATCATGAAATTCAATTGCACTCCATACCATTTAAATTTCAATCCATTTTCAGTTACTATTCCTACAAATTTCATTCATTTTAAATCAGACTATACTTTTAAAAAATAAAAAAGAGAAAATCATATGGCCCCTTTTATCACACTAACCTCATCAACATTTTTCCCAAGATGCCGTGCTCTCTCTTGCCTCTCTTGCTTCAGACGCCTAAAAAGCCGTTGTTCTATACGATCGCTAAGTATAGTTCTTGGCAGGTCTTTGGCACCAAGAACAGCACTCTGTGGTAAGGGCTTGCGCTCGCCTCTTTCAATCTCCTCTATGTAGCAATTAGGGCAAGTGTATTCTGCTTGTCCTCCATCATTTCTTCGGCCATTAAAGAGAGCACATATCTGATGCTGCCAAGCTTCGCATTTATCACACTGTACCCACTGCAGCAAATCATAAAACAATGATAACTTGAGCTTTTAATCACACTTTTTGGACACCATCTCCCACCCCCAACTTATTAAAGTGGAAGGGGGGACAAAGAAAAGATGAATCAGAAAAAGCTTTACCCATTCTTCAGTTTCCTCATCATTTCTCTTCTTCTCAAGCTTTGCCTTCTGGAATTGTGAACCATCCACCTCAATATTTTCACCGCGAGCCTCATTATAGCATGGAATACAGAAGTAATGTCGGGTTTCACCACTTCCAATGGTGTAATACATCGCATTCCGCTTTATGCGAGCACCACATGGCGTACAATATATTGGAGGGGGTTCAAAGGTAAGCTTTTCCACTGCACATAGCTGGCATGAGTTCTCACTCATCGAATGTTCCATCGCTTGATTCTTTTCAGCCTTGGCCTTACTCTGAAATTAAAAATTCAATTTCTAGCGTTCGCAATATGAAAGGCATCACATAAGTGGGCAGAAAATTCAACCAACAGCTTAAATATTGTCGTATAGTGTCAGTTATGATGAAAAGGAGAGACTAGCCATGATACAATCAAGTCTATCAGAAACAACATTTGAATGTTTATATATGTGACTAGTTTTGCAATTCAAACAAAATAAGCATAACAAGCAACTTGCAGGACACACCCCGAACACAAGAACCTGAATGACTTGCTTATATGCCCTAGCTTCCAAAAAGCACTTTGATAAACAAATTTACAGTATGTTGCACTTAAACACTAGCTTCCGCTCTTAATAAACATACACCAATATCCTCTCCGTCAAACTAAATCCCAGCTGGTACAAGTGTACAGGTGTGCATTTCCAATTATTGTAAGCCATAGGCCATATTCAAATTGTTTATAAATTGTTGTTAGCCAAGACCCGAAGCCCTAATTTAAGCATCTTCAGATCCTTCTTGCTACCATCATCCAAGCATACTTGATCTTTCTCCTGTCATGACTTGTGCACCAGAATTTGAGACCCCATCTACATTAATGGTCATTTCTAACCTATGCTGTATAAAGACCAACTTAAAATCCTTTTTGCTTGATAATATCATACCAACACTGATACATATCCAACCTTTTTCCTTGATAATATCATCGTTTTTCCAAGTGTCTAACACGTATCTAGCTTAGATACATATCCAACACTGATTATAGGAGCTAGACAAGCGTCCACATAACACAGCTTATCACTCAATTTTGGTTGCATCTTAATTCCATAGATATTCCCTGAAGTTAAAAGCAAGATTACTCATTTTGTTCCAAATAATTTCAAAATGCAAATAAATAGGCTTGAAAATTTTTCCTCCTTCTCTGTTCAAATTTGTCTCATGTCTAGTCCACAACTGTATTACGTAAGTTAAGAGGCTGCTGCATGCAAATATTGGTGCCTTCCAAATGCATAATACTCATAGCAACTATAAAGTCCACCATAGATTCCAAAATTGCGATTTCCTATGAGCAATGCAATTAAACAAGGAATCAGTTATAAGTCGAATTGAAAGGAGGTGGAAATCGGAATACATAGACTAAATAAGAGACTTGTAAACGAAACACACCCTTTCCCTCATGCATCATTCACTGCCCAGACACCCTTCCATTCCTTCCTGCTTCCCTACCCCTTCATCCTCCAATTATCTCCATAGCATAGAGTGACCAAAGGTTCTTTCTATCCAAAAGTTTATTGTACAAATCAACAAACAAGAAAGATTAAAAGATCTGTGCCTATATCATGCCTTCGGGTTACATATTACAAGGGTACCTACCCTTTTTAGTGTCTACATCAATCCGTATAGTTGTGCATGACCTACGTTGGCATGGATCAAAACATATATACTAATACAAATTGACACATAGCAGCATGAACTTGTACAATTTCCAATTTAAACCATACCTAACTATCTTTAACCACCTTGGTTATATTTTATAATTTTTCCATTCCTTTTGCTTTTTTTTTCCTTTGAGGATAAAGGGGCCTAATCTACAAATTGGGCATGCTAATGATTTAAAAAAAAAAAAAAAATGTTTTCATTCTATATAGAACAAGTGATTAGAAATCAAGGTAACTCATTGTCTGAACTTCACACGATATCACTTGTGAGGTTACTTTCCACAATACTATGTGTACAGCAGCAGCAATGTGGTATAATGTGTAACTGCCGTTGCATATCGTTATAATTTTATTGCTATCATGATTTCGTAACAAACCAACAAAGTACTCAAACCTATATGATTTACAATATTTTAGCATTTCTAGGATGATAACCCTGGTTTCTAATGAATACTTGATATGTTTATATGTTTAAAACAAGACCACAAATTAATACAAAATAACTACAAATTATCCATCTTCAAAAAAAAAAAAAAAGGAATAATGCAGTGAATCGTCGCCAAGAGCAATTATTTTGCAAATATCATGCCAAGTGTTGACTTTGCACAACATGGTAGAAATACCATGCTAGCCATTAACTAACACAGGCATGATATGCAATAATCTAGTCCTCATCTGCCTCATGATCAACCAGTATAAAATCAATAGACCTGCGTGGATGATTCATGATCTGAAACTGACCATCATCAAATGTTGTTTCAATCTTTGCATTTATAGTTGGATAATGGCAAAAAAATAAAAATAAAAAGAATACCATTCACTCTTTTGACATTAGGCAAATACTGTAATCCTCAAGTTGGTGAAGTTATGCTACACCAATCAGAGCATGCCTATTTATGGGTGGTGTTATGCTACACCAGTTTGACCATGTGCAATTGGCTCCTACCAAAAATGGTCAAGAACACCACTATGATTTCTGTAGCATAAGTTGCTATACGTGGGGGCAATGTGGTTTCTAAGTAGGGCACTACTACCATGCAGTCGCATACTACATATTCACCAGCTTGCAGTATATGGACCTCATCAACCTAGAATCTAAAATTTAAAATTTCGAGATACCTCAGGTAATGAATGGTATATTATTCCTCATCAATAAGTAAACTTACAATCAAAAGTTCTAATAGATCCTATGTACAACACATATTGTTCATAGTATTCATTTCAAATCAATAATTAAAAGATAAGCAAAGAGATGAATGAACACTTGAACCACATTGAGCACCTAGGTATTAGTGTATAAAATACACACATCTCCATGTCTAACCTCATCTATCATCGCATTTCAGATCCAACAGTCAAAAGGTTTATGAGGCAATGGACAGTATCAAATTCATGCGAACTTCATTCACCTAATATTCTAAAGGGGATGCTTAGAATGTAAAAGCATTACAGTTGTGGCAATAAACAAAAAGACACTCTTAGTAAAGCAACTTGATGGTGTGCATCAGGGATGGATCAAAAGGAATGTTAAATATCAATAAGGTATATTCTACTTACTAAAAGAAGGAAAATAATTATTCCACAAAAAGAACAAGAAATTTAAGTAACTTTTTTATCATCAATTATTTAAGAAAAATTAATAGTCACTTAACATCCACTTTACGGGTTCAGAAAGCATCAGTTTCACTGATTCTGAAGTCTGAGACTATAAAGCATGGGCAAGCCAACCACTTCCCATCTTTCTTCAGAATCCCACTTCTCTACTTCGTCCTTACTACTACCAGTACTATCTGGCCTTTGTGGAAGCTAAGCCTGATCCAATTTAGCAGCCATTCCTTAAATTTTGTTACCTTTCTCAAAAGTGGGTTATTTGGGCACCTACCTCTCACAAAAGATTCAGTGATCCCCTTTTGACAAGACAAGAATAGTTGCACCTAGCTGCGTAATGGCTCCAAAACAGTCATCAAAAGAGACAATATTGTATGATTCATTTACATGGAATTATTGTCCATGGTTCAAACAGAATTATTGAGCTAGCAAATCTTTACTAATTAAAAATGCGTGAATCTAACTCAAACAATAAATATGCTGCATGTTACAAAAGCAATCTGGAAATATTTGAGAGTGCAAAAGCTAACCTGACCAACCCATTGCCTCAGACCAACAATATGCTCCCTGACTTGTTCTGGAGTGAACAGTTCAGTTAGTGAAACACCTTTTATTTTTGGCTTCCCTGATTTACTTCCAGCAATTGGATCTGTTTGTGGGTCATTTGCTTCCTGCTTAACTTCAGTCTTAGCCTGGTCAACCTCTTTTTCATCCACCAAATTTTCTTGCTTGACATGATCATCAACATCATTTGAAACACCAAGATCTACATCTGCTCTCGTAGTACACACATTACTATCAATACCATTGCCAAAGGTAGATGAATCTTCATGTTCAGAGCCCATGGATGTATCCAATTTCACTTGGATGACCTCAGACTTAGTGGACATGGTCACATCAGTCTGTTCACACTCTTGGGCCTGCTCCCTTTGCGAGGCATGGGATTGGTTTGGAGGAACAACAGAAGGGGATAAATGTGACAACCTCATGCGTTTCAGCAAAGAATGCTGATCATCAGAAGTTTCAACAGCTGTTTTCTCTCTCTTCATTCTATCAGTATCCGCTGCATTGATACTTTTCCATGAGCCATTATTCTGACTCATCAAACCAGGATCAGGTAGAGAATGAGCACGTGCCTTTCGGTTTGTTGTTATATATTCACGTACAGGAATGCAGACAGGACAATCTGTTGCTTCACAATTACAGAAATGATTAGCAAGTCTTTTAGAAACTGAGCAACGAGGATATAGACATTCTTTCCTATCACACTTATCCATATGCCTCACTAAATCTTGAGCTTTTATGCAGTTAGGTTCTTGACATTTTCCCTGCGGAGCTGAACACCAACGAGCATGGTACAAAAACAACAACCATCTCAGCTGGTTGAGATAATTTCGTTTTTGTGTAGAGCTTTCAGGTCCACGGGTCACTACCTTTGAATATAATGGCACTGTAGCAGCAGAACTAGCAACACACCCCTCTAAAGATACATGTGGTCGTTGAGATTCATCTGATCCCACTGATCTCTGATGAAGTTCCTCCTGGATGTGCTGTTCAAGTGAAGACTTATCTGGCATGTGGTTTTTCATCAATGATCGGGGTTGCCATTGAACCTGTGCAAGTGCCTCAGGTTGTAATCCACTGGAAAGGCAACTAATCTCATTTTGAAACTCATCATCCTGCGGGTGTGGATGCAACAATTGCTGTGAACTATGTGAAACTGCAGGATGAGGACCCTGAGAGCCAGAAAAACGACCCAGCAATTGAGCACTTTTGGCATGATCATCAGCAGACTGCAGATTTTGACCCTGTAACTCTGGAAGGTGAACTTGTTCAGTGCCTTGTGGAAGTAATGATTCATTCTGGGATACAACTGCACGCGAAGGCATTAGCTGTTCATTGAGATTGGAAAGCATTGAAGACTGCCTCATGGTATCATTCTTTAGCATAACCTGCTGGTGCTGCTGACTTTCTTGACGTCGTTGTAGCTGATGCTGATTTTGGGTCAACTGTGCATAAGGCTGATTACGCTGTTGCTGAGATCGCTGCATTTGTTGTTGTGATTGCAGTAAATTTTCATGTGTGGACTGATTTGGCTGGAAGTTCACCTTTTGTGAATGATCAAATGTTTGAGAACTTATATGTGGATGCTGTTGCATTGACTGCAAACTTGCATGATGGGTTAGCAGAGCCAAGTTTATTCTTGACTTAGAGTGCAAGGCAGCAGCATTCACATTCAGGCTATTTGAAGCAGATAAAGTGGATGAGTTTGGTCCATAAATGCTCCCAGAGCCAGCGACATCAGTTCCCTTTAATGCATAGCCATCCCCTGCCACATGTAACATTTGCTGGGACAATGATGCTGTACACAAAGACACAGCAACATCATCACAGTTCATGACAATTAATTAGCTAATGGGAAACAAATGATGAATGTACATGAAAGGCAGGCACATATGCAGACTTATAGATCACAAGTACAGTAAATCAGCATGTAATTCAAAAAAAGCAGACAACTTAAACAGCATGCATAAAAGCAAGCACACAAGTGAAATACACACCACAGACAGAAAGGGGAGGATGATGCTGTAGCTTTAAAAACAAAAGGATAAAATTACTTGGGATCCTTTGTTGGTGATGTTGCTGATCAAAGTGCTGCGGCACAGGTTTTGAAGAGTTTCCATAATGAGCCATACTAAGGTACCCCTCTGATGATGCAGGCCCATTCACCAGCTGCATGTTACTCCCAATTAACTCTAACCCACCATTCATAAGTCCATTTGCAAACCCATACATCGAAGGCTTCTGCTGCAAATTAGGCCTCACTCCAGCACTAATTTGGCCTCCAAAATTATGCAATATATGGCTCTTTTGACTTCCAACATACTGCTTTGGTTGCTGTGACAGTGGAGCCACACTAGATTCAATGCTGGAAAGCCCAACTCCATTAGAACATCCAGAGTTCATGGAAACTACCTGTGGATTATTAAATCCAGGAGTCGGCATCATTTGACTTAGTTGTTGCGGGATACTCAATGAAGTCAAAGATATATTGCTTCCACCAGAACCAAAGGCAGAATTGGCAGGTGGGAGCTGGTATCCATTAGATGTTGGTCCTAAACAAAAAGGACACAGTCAGTGTCGCTGCAAACATGGCAAACAAATGAATAAGAGTAAACAAAGAAACAAACAACTAGAAATACCATTGGATGCATTGAAGGAGACACTATGTCCAACATCTGTTAAGTTGTTTCCAGTAGGTAATAAGTTACCCATGTTGGTCATGCCCATACCAGCACCACTAACTGTAATGGTAGAGTTTTCTGCTGAACAAGAAACCACCAAATTTGTACTGCCACTATGGGGTATACCAGGTGTTGGAATCATATTGAGGGAAGAGGAAGATGTAATATTATATGACAAAGGTTGGCTGTGGTTTGGCAAACTCTTCATTATCAATTGCAAACGGTGCTCGACTGGCTCCATCACCATCCTCATGTAATCATCCTGATCAGAAAGAAAATCATGTTTAGAGACAGCCTACAAAAGTTAGTAAGGCAGACAGCAAAAACACTGCAAATAAATTGAGAATATCAAGGTCTTAAAACACAAGTACATGGGTTAAAAACACTTGAATTTATAAACTAACGGTTACACAAAAGCAAAGAAATATTGATACAAGAACAAGAATACCTTTGTGGCAGCATCCTTGAATATAAGCTCCTCCAACCGCTTTGCAAGTTCTGGTAATCTACGCAACCAATCGTCGGAAGAAGGATGATTTCTTCTTTCAAGGTAACTGCAGCTGTACACACTCGATCATTTAGGATGGTCATGGCAAATAGTAAAAAATCACTCTTCCCTTACCTATAGAACTAGCTATTTAAAATATTAACAGAAAAGGCTCTAGATATATGTTATGCGGCTAAAGGATGAATGCAGCTCAAAACATCAAACCTTGACTTCATCACTGTCTGTCTAGAGTGTTACCAATTCAAGGAGAACTATGGAGGATCATTCCAGGAAGCAATATGAACTCAGTCTAGTGAACATTAACATAAGCTTCCCTGCTCAACTCATTTTCCAATTTTCATGACAACCCATTCTCTCGCCCAAAGTTGAGTTAGCCAGAGATTTCACACTACAGTACTGTGAATTGACTCAAGGCTAGTAGCACATAGTCTAGGTAGTTTACGTCAAGCTTTGTATAAATATGAAAATGCTTTGCAGATCAAGGTTTTTCAAGAGCATTTATCTTAGTAATTACTGTATAAATATTTTCAGTTTATCCCAGAGACTAACATGGAATATTATAATAGAAAAGGCAAGAATTAAAAAGTAAAGTTATAACAGAAGTTATATACACAAATAGAGATATATGATAGCTTATAGTGTAATTGTTGTCAATAATAAAGCCTGCCCCTGGCAGAAAAGTTATGATATAAATAATGACATGCACGACTATCGGTTTTACTCTTATTAGATAAATTGACTTGCAGCTGTAAGTTGTCATTTTTAACAATACAGCAACTTAGCAAAGTTAGTTATGGCAACAATTAGTGAAACAACAATGATTCAAGTCACAGCGGAACAAGGGTAGGGACGGTTGAGATGTCTCATTGCAGAGAGATTTCAAGATCGATCTTAACCACATCCCATCCCATCCTATCTCAACCATAATATATTATAGTATCAATTTTAAATAAATCTAATTTACCATAAAAATATAACTTTTAAAATTCAAATATATTTAAAAATCGAATAAAGCACTAAATCTTCACAAATAATTTTTTTAGGAAAAAAATATGTTAAGCAAGTACTAGGAGGCTTGATCGGATCAAGGATCAAGACAGAACAAGGTACAAAATATCTCATTTTATGAAAAAATCGGAACACTTCTGTCCCATAAAATTTAAAACTTTATGAAACAAGACAAAGAAACAGTGGCAAAATTAGCCACTTCTCTACTTCTATCGCAATGGTAAGGGCAATATGAACCAACTATGATGCAATATTCATATTGGCAAGAATTTATTGTTGATAGAATTGCACCAATGAGTGATCTTTGATCAGGCCAGTAACCTATTGGTGACTATATGATGCAATAACATCTCTAGGGCAATGCTATAGCAGCATGCCTAGAGAACAGGTAGATATTTTAAGGCCTTGCTTGGGAAAATACAGTGGGGTCCAGTGGGACGAGCTGGAAAAAGAATGCAGGCAACCCTCTTTGCTCTCCTTGCATTCTCTCTCTCTCTCTCTCTCTCTCTCTCTCTCCAGCCCATCCCGCCTGATCCTGTGAGATCTTCACAAACAGAGTCCTAGGGTCTGTTTCAGAACAACCTGTTAGACCTCACCTGATTCCTTGGGGCATGGTTTGCAATGGTCCAGAAGGAATGAAGGAAACAAGAGAGCATAAATAGGGAAGGACAGCAGCACCTGATGGCAAGGCCTCACTCCCCGCATGAGGAGAGAAGATTTTGAGAGGTCTTTTTTTCATCCCATGAGGACCAAGCCCTGTAACTGCTGTGCGATCTCTCCCAGTCTTCCTTCTTCAACTCTTCTTCTCCCTCTCCCACTGTACCTACATTCTATCCCTGTTGCTGAATCCTACTGGAACCAGCAGGATATTCCTAACAGGCCCTCAGAGTGCTAAAAATCCTGTCCTCAATAATGTACATGGTACTGCAGAATAGCTGCACGTCAGACTAAGCTGCCATACATAGCTGAATGGTGACAGGGCCCATATAAAAGTTTTGGCATGAACTATAGTGATGTTACAGTGGCTAGGTAAATATAGTGGGCAAACGATTCATATAAGGTGAATATTTAATTGCTAGGTATATTTATAGATTTTGTCCATCAGAGTCAGGAAAGTCTAATTATGTCTTGTGGTTTCATAGATGAGATATCACGAAAGCTAACAGTATCATGCATTTGGATCCAACAAGTATTGAAATCATTAGTATTGCTCTAACAACTAGCCAAGCAGGTTCATGTGTTTGGAACGCTATATTAGTGGAAGCTTAAACAAATCAGATGGAGCTCCAGATTGAAAATTTGATTGTTTTAGGAAGACATAACAAAATAAATGCAGCTCTATCTTATAAAATATAAAAGACATGCTATTTCTATTCAGAGAATAGTATAAAATAAAATGAATTTAAAGCAGCATCCTAATGGCAAGCTTACATCTTATCACGCATAGCTTTGCGTCCTGCCAAAAGTTCAGGATCCATGCAGAGAGGTCCTAGATTCTGTATCTGGGAATGTAAAGGGTTTCTGTGGTGCTGCAACAGACCAGACAATTGTGGCCTCGCCTGATTTGTCATCTATCCCGGCTTATGGACATGCATTCATCATCTTCACCCCTGTTATGCATACATATAGGACGTGTGTCAAGAGTTATCATATTAAATCAAGAACCCAGTCGCATCATATTAAATGGTATCAAGCTATAGAGAATGAGCTCCTTCCAGACACCAACAGCGAATCCTATCACTCTTTTTTCCTCATGTCATCTAGCTCATTCCAAAAAGAAATATAATTCAATTAATTTCCAGGCTAAAAAAGAAATATAATTCAATTAATTTCCAGACTAGAAGAAAGAAGATGAAGAGGTAAAAATGAGAGGAAAAAAACGAATGAAGAAATCACGGACACCTCTTTTTTCCTCTTGTGCTCCTCTCTTGTTTTTCTTGTCCTCCTCCACTTTCTCTGCTCACTTTCTGTTCTCAAGTATTTTAAGTCCACTTGCAGCTTACAGTTATTGATCGATCCATGCTGTTTTCAGAGATACTACAATCATCAAATACTATCAATTCAACAGACTAATGACTGACTCCTAACAATATTCATGAGGAAATGGGATGGAATGGAGGCACCAGAACAGGGGCATGGTCACCAACCAGCAAGGCTGCCGATGTCATAGAGTTGATGTCAAAGTGATTGTATTGGAGGGACGAAAAGTGCAGGAGAATAGGAGGGAGATCAAAATTCGGCGTCTGAAGGAGAAAGAGGAAGAGGAAGAGGAAGAGGAAGAAAGATGAAGTGGAGGGGACCAAACCCTAGCCGGCGATAGACCGAACGCGCGGGTTCTGGTTGTCCCCAATCGAGGAGCGAAACTCAACCCCGAGAAAAGGTGCGAGGAAAGCAGACCCACCTGGAGAAGAGGAGGATAGGGTGCTCCATGGGGCGCCGCAGCAAACAAGGAGAAGGCTACGATGATACGGATATACGCCGACCGACTCTCCCTTGCACCTCTCTCGCGGTAGCAGCTACGGCCTGCAGGCCGGCGGGCAGGAGGGCAGGCACGCGGGCGGAGTATGGGTACTGGTTGATGGCGACCGGAGAGACCAAGGAGAGAGACAACCCGAGGTTCGCCAACCCCGGACCAATCACGGATCCCGCACGCACGACGGACGGATGGATAAAAGAGACGAGGGGAATTCTCCCAAAAGAAGATAGAAACGGCGACACCGACCAAGAGATTATTATGTGAAGAAAAGAAGGGGGCTGCCTTCCTCTCCTTTTTTCTTCCCACTTCGATGGCGGCGGCGGCGGCGGCGGCGGCGGCTCCGATTTGATGGATTGCCCGTCGGACGGACGGTTTTAGGTTTCTTGATTTCCCTAATCTTTCCGCTTCTTGCCGTCCAACTCCGATTTAAATCCTCGCGATTCAGGGGAAGCACCGGAAGCGCACGAGCGTAATCGGGAATTGGGATTATCATGCGTCGCGCGATGCAGGGGAACGCGATGCTAATGTACCCAAACAGCGACGTTTTTCACCCCAAAAAAAAAACTATATTTCCACCTTGACCCTTGCTTTCGCATCATGCGCATATCTTAGTTTGACTAGTGACGCCGATTTAGTTCAGTGGAAATTCTAATAAATAAATTTCACCAAATGAAAAACTTAGGGCCTGTTTAGTTGTAGGTGCTTTAAAAATAAAAAAAAATAAAAAAAATAAAAAAATTGGTTCATAAAATAGAAAACAGAATTCTACACTATCAAACATATTTTTATCATGAAAAATTCTAAAACAAAATATAATTATTATTTCTAAATTTTTAAGAAAAAATGTCATTGAAATCAAAGGCAGCCAAAAACTAGACAATTTGAAAACATAATAGTTAGTGGTATTCCTTTTGATTTTCTACTATTTTCTTTACTCTTTTACTTCTCCTTTTAAAAGATATTATTTATAATAAAAATAAAAAATAAAAAATAATTTTTATTTTCACTTACCAAATATATTTTTTTAGGTATCAACAAAACAAAAAATAAAATTATTTTCAAAAAATAGAAATGAAAAATATTCTCAAAAACTAATAAAAAAATGGAAAACTATTTTCTACTTTTCTAAATGCGCATTACGTCTCAAAAACATTTTTGAATTATTTTTTATTATTATTTTTAAAATAAATTAATATTTTCTCTGTATTTTTCATTATCATATTTCTATCACCCAATAGTGCCTCTTCTCTAATCATCCTTTACCATTCATCACTTATCATCACCATTGCCATAACTACCCACCACCACCATCACCGTACTACCACCATACATTATCGGCACTATACATTTATCATCTATCACCATCACTGCTTTCCTTTATTATCTACCATTATACCTTTGTTATCTAACATTAGTATTGTGTTGACGTCATATTGATTTTGATGATCACAAAATAATTAAGTAAGTTACTAATGGGTTTGATATAGAATCATAATGCAATATAGGCATACATTAGTCACCAAGATGAACAATATGGAATCCAAGCTCCTAAGAAGAACTATGGTTCAAGTTTCTAAGTTTTGAAGAAGAACAAGATCAAAGAGTAATGTTTCAAGCTTCAATTGATTGAAATCCTTGGGAGGATATTTAATGAAGAAAGATTAAGACATTAGAGCTAGTACACTTAATTTCATCAAAACAATAAGTCTTCTTGGCCTTGGATTGAGTTTCTAAGTTTTGAAACCATTAGCCAACTCTCATGCCAACTATTGATGTACAAAATTGAGAAAACAAAGAGTTTGAAGTCATTAGCCAACTCTCAACTGATGTAGAAAATTGAGAAAACAGAAGTCTGAAGGCAATTAGCCGACTCCCATGCCTGCTAACGATCCATTAGTTAGCATGGTAGCCGACTTCTATGTGTTATACAAAGAGTTTTTCAAAAGTAGTCAGCATGATAGCTGACTAACTACTGAGACAGCACAGTAACAGCTAGTTCTGACACTCCAAACAGCCATAAACGGCTAGTTTAACGTTCTAATCCCTCAATGAACTATAAATACAAGTTAAAAGAATGGATTAGCAAGAGATTTGATAAGTTTTTGAAGGATTTTAAGTAGAAAAAAGAGTAGATATTCAAAAGAAAATTCAACATTCTTTTGTTTTAAGAGCTGCTGTGCATCCAAGCATTGAAGGCCATTAAAGCTTATTCAAGGCTCTATCCAACAACTCCAGAAGCTTCTTCAAATACTCAAAGCTCCAACATTTAAGGAGAAGAAGCTCATTTAAAGAGGAAATCTTCAAAATTTATAAAGTGTCATTATTGTCTCATTTGCTTATATAGAAGCTATTTATTCTGCTGATTTGTTTCCTTGTATAATTGTTTGAGTTTCAACTTGGTTGAAACTTGTGTTGAGTGTGCCAAACCCGGAATTTGTGATTTATAAGGCTCCCTTGTGCCTGGTAAATCAGAAGCTAGCTGAGATAGATAGGGTAAGGCTCTCTTGTGCCTGGTAAATAAAAAGCTAGCTGGGTTAATTAGGGTTGTAATCGTTTGTGAAATGATTAGTGAAGAAAATTCTCAAGGGATTTTTGAAGAGTGGACGTAGGTGCAAGGATTGGCACCGAACCACTATAAATCTTTGTGTTTATGTGTGATTCTTCTTTTGTGGTTGATTATTCTCCTATTCACCACACATCTTCTACACTTACATAGATTTGGTCATTTTCAAATATAGCACATTCTTTCTAAAATTTTTTAAATAACCCAATTCACCCCCCTCTTTGGTTGCTAAGCTGGGCAACACATTGCTACCACCACTATCCAGTAATGCCAACATTATCATAATTTTATTCATTATCATTACCATTATCTTTGCATCACTTACCACACCATCCATTATTATACTTCTACCATATCATTCTCCATAGCCCATCTTTAATTTTTTTAATTAAAAAATATTTTTTTATTTCAACAAATGAAAGTGTTCCTCAATTTTTTCATAGAAAAAGAAAATAGGAAATGGAGATGAAAGTTGGACATATAAACATAAAGCATTTGCTGTAGCAAAATGAGCCCTTCATTGTTGCTAGGGCTTCAAACTAAGTGTGATCATTACTCGATCGTGACCACGGCAACTTAATCATTTATATATATTGCTCGTGAAAATATAATTCTTTGGTTGAGATCTATACGAAGTCTTTAATTATAATTACAGCACCTTTATTTCCACGTCCAACTTGTTTGAATATGGTAATTATTTTTAAGCAACTAGTAGAAATATGTCAAACTTGTTTAATTCATGAGGTGAAAGCATATCTATATGATTGAAAAATTCCAAGATATTTAAATCATAATGAATGAGCAAATTTTCCATGTGCAACATCATCTTGGCATTTTAGCATGTAAAGCAATAAAACCCACACTGATTAATTTTATTACATAATGATTTTAGCAAATCACACCACATGATGGGATATGCTCATGGTGCCATTACAAGCACTTGATCATATCCATGCACAAATTGCATTTTATCCATGTTCTTTTACATGTCTTTCATATATAACCTGACAGAAGAAAATCTTATTTTCCTAGAAGCTCCTAGCAATTAATTTTCATAAAATAAGATTATTAAAAACCCGATATAAAACTTATAAGAATTGAAAAGTATGAAATACTGTCCTAAGGACAAATTCTATTCCCAATTGTTGGCGAGTTCATCCTCAAGGCATAACTATCCGCCTCATTTGATCCTCTTATTATGAGCACGATTATATGGTGATATGATCCAAAAACTCCTACAATTGCTCAAAACTCAAAAAGAAACAAAAATAAAAATAATGAATTTTTGTCAAGCTTAAAATGTAGAGAAAATATTGTTGGAATAGCCCTTGGACCTAAAGCATGTTTATAGGCTTAGATTAATAGCCATATTGCATTAAAAAACATCCTATTGGTGCACAAATCATGTGCCCCATCAACGCACATATTATGCTCCGTATGCCACACTAACATTAGTGTGAATTTCTTATGTTAAAACTCTCTATCATTGTATGCCTTCTCACAAACGTGCTCGTGCCATGCACATGCCATAAAAATGTTGCATAACATACTTATTTTTAAAATGAGCGAGCAACTAGAAATTTTAAAATTTTTTCTTCCTTTTAAAAATTATTTTTTAGCGCAACCTTTAAATACCAAAACCACATGTGCTTTCCATGCACGCTAGCCACACTAGGTTAATAATTTTAAAATTTTTCTTGAAATATTTTTTTAATCCAATGATCTCTCATAAAAGTTTTAAAATTTTGAAACTATTAAAATCAAATAATATAAATTTTTGAGCATCTTGTACTATACATAGGTAAGGTGTCCAGTGAACTTGAACTCCACCTAATGTTGATTACATCCATCTCAAGGAACCATAATGAATTAGACCTTAAACTAGATTCTTAACTCATATTTCTATATATTACATATAATACGGATTTATTGGGTCTATGCGGTCAGTGTATATTAAAAGTTTTGTGCTCAATATCTTGATTTTTTATGAAAATTTCTCAAGATTAATCCAAACCCCTAGCTACAGCCTCATAAAACAATTCTCATATAAGTAAATTCTTTAAGGATATTTACAACATAATACCATACATATATTTTACCTTCAACTCATAAACCTTTAATTTATTTTATTATTTATAAGAACATTCATTATAGGAATGGGAGGAGATATTTCTTTAAAATTTATACTCTAACATAATCACTCAATCAACTCATTTCTATCATATCAAACCTCTTTTATAAGATCTCTAATTATAGAGATTGGGTGTCTACTATTGGTAATCACGTAATAGGCTTATGCCCCATCCCCCTTAATGGCTCTAGAATTCCATTGTAGATAATCCTTTAGTTAACTGATCTATTAAGTTCTTCTCAAACTTGACATATTCCAAGAAAATTACATTATTCCTTTTATGTTGTTTTGTATGTTTATTAAAGGCCTAAAAGCAACCCAAAAGGAGGGGGAGGGATGAATTGGGTTTTTAAAAATTAAAACTAACTTTAAAAAAAAGATGATGCAATGGGTATAACAAAATTTAAATTTTGCAAGAGAATTAATGCGATAACAACTCAAAGTAATAATAAGAAAATAAAGAGTAAATGAGGCATAATATTTTTATAATGGCTTAGTACTTCTTGCCTATATCCACTCTTCATGCCTTCTACTTATGTATTCCATTATCCAATCTTCTTATTCGGATGAAAACCAAACCCTCTACATTCTATTTTTTTGTCTAAGTTAAGGAGTAACCCTCACAATGTTTCTTATGGCCTAGAAGACTCTTCTCTTAAAGTGAAGACTAAAAAATTACACCTCAAAGAATGTAGATTTTTCAATGAAGAGCTAAACTTGGGATTAGGAGTAGGCGCACTAAAAGCTAAAGAAACAAATTTTTTTTCAAGGTTTTTTTGATGAAATCCAACCCAAAATTTCATATATAAACCAGCCACAAATCCTTCATAATGTAGGCATAGAAAAATATGACCATTAGGCTCAAGGATAACTCTATCGATCATTTGAAAATATAATTAGCCCTAGCCTAGGCAGTCGATCATAGGCTTATCCAAAGACAAACACAAAAAAGATCTACAGACATGTCATCACATAATAAGTTCAAGGAAAAAGTACCGAAGGAAGTCCATCATAAAGTCAAAGTATACAGTGATATTCTAATGTAACTCAACCACAAAGCACTTTATGTTCTGTCATAGGGTTTTAATGTCTTGCCTCAGTTCAACAATCTACAAACCAAACTTTTGATTCATACCATCTAGAATCTCAGTTAGGCTTGGCAAAGTAGCTAGTGTAGATGATGCTACTGGTATAAGGATGAATCTCATGGAGGCTCATCAACAGGGACATCATCTCTCTTACTCTTAAGGGTGTACCTTCTCTTTCTCTGTTAACCCTCATCAATAAAGAAAATCTTCATCTTCCTAAAGGTAATCGATATATAGAAATCATGGAGGGTCCTCAGCCACTTACCCTCCTCACTAAGAAGCTCTATGTTAAAGAATTAAAAGATTTTTGTAAAGGCCAACCATAGGGTAGGGAGGTCATTTTCCTAAAATATCTATAATGCGCCAAAACATCAAATAGTGCTATGGTCAATCATAGTTGCCTAAAGTGATCGATCACAAAACTTAAAACATAAAGCTTCAAAACTAATACTAATGCCCTATCAACTATTAGCCTTAATGTAATCAATCGGGAGTTCTGATATTGGATTTTTAAAAAAATTTATTCCAAAAGTTTTGATTTGGCTAATTATAAAATAGTTTTTAATAACTAAAAAAGAGAACAAATTTGACAAAAAATTTTGGTTTCATTAAAGCTTAAATATAAAAAAATCCATTTCAAAGAATTATGATCAACCTAGAGCCAAAAAAATAATTTAAAATTCACATCTAAATTTGATACCAAGATTAATAGTATATTAGATAAAAACTTTTAACAATTGCATCCAATTTAACTTAAGATCATCATGAATGAAACCCATAATCACATTCAATATCACTTAAGGATTACAAAAGGTAAAAATTTAATTTCAAACCATATTATGCACAACATGTAGTCCAAGCTAGATTGATTAAATCATAATGAATTTCATAAGATCATTCAACCAATCATTAAAATATGTAAGTAATACAACATTGTGGTGCATAAGATAATACTTAAACACCAAGTTTCATTTCAATCATGCCTAGTTCATTCCTAATTAAGTAGAATCGATTTTCACTTAGGGGTTTAGTGAAGATGACAATGCATTGATGTTCGGTATCAACTAACTCAAGGACCACATCCTCTTTACTAACATGACTTCCAATGAAATGATATATAATCTCAATATGCTTAGTTTTAGAGTGCTAAATGAGATTTTTATTTAAATTTATAGCACTTGTGTCATCACATCTTACCAAAACATGATCCATATGCAAGATGTAATCTCTTAAGATTTATTTTATCCAAAGTATCTATATTTATTTTATCCAAAGTATCTATACACAGTAATCTCTGGTTATAATGTATTTGGCCTCAGTTATAGACAATATAGCTAAACTTTACTTTTTGCCAAACCATGAAACTAGTGATTGACATAAGAAATAGCATAAGCCACTAATGCTCTTGCGGTAAACTTTACACCGGGCAAAGTGCACATCAGAATAACCTAGTAGGTCAAAACTAATATATTTTGGATAAAATAAACCTATATCTATATGCTTTAAATATCTAAATATTCTTTTAACAGCTTGTAAGTGTAATTCTTTAGAATTAGCTTAAAATTATCACATATGCAAACACTGAATATAATATCAAGTCTACTTGTGATAAGGTAAAGTAAATTACTAATTATATTTTGGGACCACTTTTCATTAATGCTTACCTTATGTTCATAAATCTCTAATTGCGTAGTTATGCTCCTAGGTGTGCTAGCTGGTTTAGCACTCTCCATCCCAAACCCTTTGAGTAACTCCTTGATATATTTGGCCTAGTTGATGAAGATGCCATCACTAGTTTATCTGATTTGGAGTCCAAAGAAGAAATTAAATTCGCCCATCATAGTCATTTCGAACTTCTCTTGTATCATTTTAGCAGATTTTTGGCACAAACATCATTAGTAGAACCAAATATTATGTTATCAACATAATTGGCATTAATATAATGTCTTTCCTAAGGTTTTTATGAACAATGTAGTATCTACTTTTTCTACGCAAAAACTTTTTTCAATCAAAAATATGCTAAGTTTTTTATACGATGTCTTGGGTTCTTATTTCAAACTATATAATGCTTTTGAAAGTTTAAAAGCATAGTTTGAGTTAACATCAATTTCGAAACTAGGGGGTTATTCAACATAAACTTTTTGAGAAATGAAACCATTTAAAAAGGCACTTTTTAAATCCATTTGAAATAATTTGAAATCCATGTATAATGCAAATATAAATAATATTCCAATGGCTTCAACTCTAGCTATTGATGCAAAAATTTCATTAAAATCAATTTCTTCTTCTTAATTATAATCTCTCGCTATCAATATAGCCTTGTTTCTAATTACTATCCTAAATTCAATAAGTTTGTTTTGAAAAACCCATTTAGTTCCAATCACAGGATAATCACTAGGTCTAAAAATTAGTATCCATACATTATTTATTTAAAATTACACTAGTTCCTTCTGTATTGCTGAAGCCTAGTATTTATCATGCAAGGCCTCTTCATAAGTTTTAGGCTCTACTTATGAGAAGAAGGCTAGATGATTGCTTAAGTTTCTTATGGATGCCCTAGTTCTAATGCCATATGAAAGATTTCTTATTATTTGCTTTTTAGGATAACTATGGGTGCATCTCTATTCTTTTGGAAGATCTTGAGTAATTTCAAATTCTCCTTAATTTGAGGTTCTTCAAGTTCCTTTGAATCCTTATAGAGTGAGAGGTTTTCTAAACTCTTGTTGATGTTATTAATATCATCATGGGATTCAGAACTCTTTGATAAAGGATTGGTCTCATTAAAGACAACATGAATAGATTCTTTAACTATTAGAGTTCTTTTGTTGAAAACTCTATAACCTTTACTAGCTAAAAAATATTCACAAAAAAAATTCCTTTCATCAGATTTAGAATCTAATTTATCTAGGTTGTCCTTATATTATTCAAAATAAAACACTTGCAACCAAAAGTATGAAAATAACTAATGTTGGGCTTTCTGCCCTTCCATAACTCATATGGAGTCTTCTTAGGATAGGTTTAATGAGAACACAATTTACAATACAGTAAGTAGTGTTAAATGCTTCTATCTAAAAATACTTAAGCAAACTATTCTTATTAAGTATAATTCGTACCATTTCTTCTCATATCCTATTTTTCGTCATTACAACTTGTTGACCCTGCATTGATTTTGATGATCACAAAATAATTAAGTAAGTTACTGATGATTTTGGTGTAAATCAATGTGACTTGCAGGCATACAAGAGTTGCCAAGAATATCTAAACGGATTTCAAATGTCAAAATCAGTATGTAGTTCAAGAGAGAGAATCTCTGTATCTAAAAAGAAGGACTCAAGGTCAGATTAAGTAAAACTCAGATCTTTGGCAAAATTACCAAGTGTAAGAAGTTCAAGATTCAATGGTTTTCCAAGTCCGTGGAATAATTTTTCAAATTTTGGAGACATTAGTCAACTCCCATGGCAACTACTGGAACTTGGAATGAAAGAAGGAAGCCCTAAGCCGACCCACATGCGAGTTAACAAGCAAAAAATGTGTCACAGAAGTGTTTACAGAAGAAAACTATATGTTAGTTGGCTCTAGAGCTGACTACTATGGCCATACAGAGATTTTCCTCAGGTTAGTCGGCTTTAGAGCCGACTAACCTGGTGGAAAAACAGTGGGTTTACCCACGTTAGTCGGCTCTAGAGCTGACTACTGTGGTGTTAGTCGGCTCTAGAGTCGACTAACCTTGCTTGGGAAGAAGAAATTCCCAAGTTAGTCGGCTCTGGAGCCGACTAATGACTTGGGAATTTGCTCAATGGCTAGTTCTGACATTCCAACGTTTGGAAACGACCATTCCAACGGTCCAATCCCTCAATTAATTATAAATACAAGTTAATGAGTTAGATTAGAAGGAAGTTAAGTGGATTTTTGAAAGATTACAAGTGAGAAAAAGAGAGATTTATCAAGCCAAATCCAAAGAAAATTCATCCTGCTCCAATTTTCAAAAATTACTGTAGCCGAAGTTTGAAAATCCATGGAAGCCCATTCAAAGCTCCCACCAACCACTCCTGAAGCTTCATCAAGTGCTCTTAACTCAAAGCATTCAAAGAAAAGAAGCTCATTCAAGAAAAAAAGGCTTCAAATCTGTAAAGCGCTCTTTATTGTATTTATTTGCTCATTAAGGAGCTATTCTTGCTGAGATTATTTCTTATTGTATCTTGTTGAGTTTCAACTTGGTTGAAACTTGTGAGGGGTATGCCAAACCCTTAATTGGTGGTTGTAAAGGCTCCCTTGTGCCTGGAAATAAGATGCTAGTTAAGTAACCTAGGTTGTATTCGTTGGAGAACGATTAGTGGTAAAAATTTCCAAGGGGTTCTTGGGGAGTGAATGTAGGTGCAAGGGTTAACACCGAACCACTATAAACCTTTGTGTTTGTGTGTGCCTTCCACTGTTCTTGCTGTGTATTTCAATTTTGTCACTGCACTTACACTCACACCTATAACTTTGCAAACATTCCACATCATTGTTTAAAATTCTAAAAGAAACCCAATTCACCCTCCCTCTTGGGTTGCTTAGCTGGGCAACACAACTTCATTTTGTTAAAGGATCTTAGGTGCGAAGAATTGATGATCAATCCCATTTTCATTGTAATATAGCTTGAAGGATTGATTATCAAATTTATCTCCATAATCACTTCTAGTGCATGCAATTCTAAAACCCTTTTCATTTAGAATTCTTTTAAAAAACTTGGTAAACACATGAAAGGCTTCATCCTTATGTATGATAAATAATGTCCATGTTAATTTAGAACAGTTATCAACTATAACAAAAGCATAATATCTTCCTTTTAGGCTAGTAGTCTTAGTAGCTCTAAATAAATCCATATGCAATAATTTGAGAGGTTTAGAGGTGGACATAATATTTTTATATTGAAAAAAAGTTCTAGTTTGCTTACCCTTATGACATGCATTATAAATTTTATTTTTCTCAAATTTAATTTTGAGTAAGCATATAACTAGTTCCTTCTTAGATAATTTAGAGATTAATTTCATGCTAGCATATCCAAGCCTTCTATACCATAAACAACTATCATCATGCAAAGCATATAAGCTTGAAAATAAAGAGGAAGGTAAATCATCCAAGTCAAGCACATATACATTTTCATACTAGAGTTATTTTTGAGCCTACTCATTGCTTAGTTAAAAGTATAAATAATAAAAAGATTTTATTTATTGTTTCTAGGTGTTGTGATTGAGAAGCTTATTTGGTGGTTGAGAAGCCAATTTGATGGGCCAATTGGTCGTTCATAAACTAATTTGATGGATTTAGTTAAAAAGCTAATTCGGTGAGCTAAATTAGTTGAGAAGCCTTATTTGATGAGCATAGTCAATTGAAAGGCTTATTTAGTAAACTTAATTGATTGAGAGACTTATTTGGTAAGCTCAGTTTAATGGGTAAGTTTATTTGGTAAACTTAGTCAGTTAAGAGGCACTTTAGTGAGCTTGGTTGATGGATAGGCTTATTTGATGAATTCATTCAATTGAGAGACTTATTTTATAAGATCAATTAGTGGATAGCATTTTAGATAGGCTCAATTAAATGAGAAGTTTATTTGGTAGAGCTCAGCTGGTTGGAAAGCTTATTTGGTAAGCTTAACTAAACGAAAAGTTCAGTTGGTTGAAAACCTCATTTGGTGAGCTTAGTCAAGAGGCAACGATTGTCCATTATTAGAATACTGCTTATTTGCCCAAGGATCAGATGTATTACTTGGATCTAATTGGTGTATGCAGCACTTGAGTTATATTCTTTGGGGTATATGGAGAAGATAAAAAAATTTTAGCTATCTTTTTAGCATCACTTGAGAATTCAAGCTAAGATGGAGATTTGTTAAAGCTTGTCTTAAAATTCTCAAGCTGAAGAAGGAATGTTTTCCTATCCCTGTAGGACTTTAGTCCTAATCTATGTAGTCTTAGAATTTAAAAGATAAAGCAAGGCATGTTTCTATATATATGTAGGACTCTAGTCCAAGTCCTTGTAGTACTCAGTATATCTCTCTTCTATGTAAGCATAGATAGCCCTAGCTTTTTAGGTAGCTTTTGCTTAGGCTCAGGCCCTAAGGGCCCTAGCCCCAAGGTGCCCCAGTTATAAGAGTTCGAGAGAGGATTTTATTGTGCATAAGTGGGTTAAGAGATTTGTAAGAAGAAGTCTCTAGTAAAGAAACGTTCTTTGTAATTCTAAAGTTTGGTGAGTAAGAGTCCTTGTAATCTTTAGGTATTTTTCAAAGTACAATTCTCTACTCTACTTCACCCATAAACATAAGCCAGTGGGCCAAACCATGTAAATCCCTATGTATTGCTCTTTTATTTGATACTTTTTTTATTGTTGATCTTTTATCCCTAGTGCATCTTTTGTCATAACTAGTGGTATCAGAGCTTACTTATGTTACAATGGGTATGTACTAGAATCTATTTGTATATTTAATATAAATAATTATCATGATATCATGGTTACCTCTACTTTATATAGTCAAATAATACGGTATATATATTATAGATTAGTTTTAGAGTCAAAAAAGAATCTATGAGTATTCTAAAGATTTATTCAACTGAATAAGTATTTTGCATAGATAATTTCTTAAGCATTTGAAATATGTATATAATTATAGGTGAATTGGGCATCGTACCTATAAGGCTACTGAGTTGGACAATGACTTTGTAAAGTTTCTTCTTCATTGAAATAAGACTTAACTTTGACATCCAAATGTGTCATCAAATTGGATAATTAATACTAATAATCCACTACATAAACAACCATTAGTGGTAGATATATGAAGCATGTATATAAGCTTACAAGTGGTCCTTTGAGCTAAAAGATAGAACATCTTATTGTATTTTAAAAGTTAGCAAATTCATTATCAAACTCATGTGGGGCATGGTAGTTTATTGGATCTAGATACAAGGGCAGATCATGCTATCCAATATACAAACCATTATCATGGTATACTATTGATATTTAAACAAAGACATAGTCTAACATGTATGATTCGAGATCTAGATAGTAACTTGAAAGTTTTAGAAATAATTAAGCTTAAATTAATTTTTAGCCCTCCAAGTTTTATTCATAATCAAATAAACCTTTTTTTTATTTTTTTGAAATAATTTTACCCTCATAATTTTCAAAATAGTTGAATTTGATCCTTCCATTAACTTTCGCTAATAGGAGTCATTGCATGATTATCACATGCTATTATAGGTCCTTTAACTTTCTAACATTCTTGCAAGCTACGTGAAGAGTACCTATTTTCTTCTATGTTCTTTCCTATACATATTAATTATTAATCCTGATTTTTAAATCTAAAAGAGAAGCTATAAAAAAGTATCGATTTAGATAGGACAAATAAAAAAGATAAAAGTTGCAAGTCATTGGCACTAATAATGACACTTGCTAGTCATATAAGAACCTTCCATCACATTAAGGGTCAGTTTGGATCATTGGAGTCGAAGGTAAGGGAGCAAAAAGAAAGGGAAGGGGAGTAAGAGGAAAAGTTGCTATTTTTTATTAAAAAGGAGAAAAAGGGAAAGAAAGGTAAAATTTATAAAACATTTCCTTTTCCCTCTTTACTCCTTAATTTGGGGGCAAAAAAAATTGGACTTTGGAGGAAGAATGGGCCTCATCCTCCTTCCCTCTTTATTTTACCTCCCTCCCAAATTGGAGTTTTTATAATCCTTCTCTTCTATTCTCCTATACTCCCCTCTATTCTCTCGTATCCAAGTAGACTCTAATGAAAGTTAACAGAAGAATTACATTTATTCATTGTAAAACTTTGATGGCAAAATTATTCTAAATAAAATTAAGAGGGCTATGTGTGATTGTTAATAAGACTTGAAGGGATCAAAATGAATTTTTTTAAAAAAATTATTTTCATAAAATTATTATTTTATAATTAATTTTTGTTAAAAGGATTTTATGTGTACAATATTTATAAAAAGATATCTAATTAATCTAAGGATGTAATAAGTCAGAAAATTCTATAATTAAAAGTTTGTCGGTATAGTACTTAATGGTTATACAAGAATACTAGAATGATAGGGGATTGAATTATAAAAAATATAACTTGTAAAAGAATAGGAAGACTAATTGATTCCATCTTACTCATTAAGAGATTTAATGTTGCATTATGAACTCTATCTCTGCATGAGAAGGGGTTTCTCCTTCGAAACTATTGATCTATTCTATTTTGATTATGACTTTCTTTACTTGATGTAAAACCACTTCAAGAGGAATTCAATTAATCTATTTGAAAATATTCCTTTGAGTTGCTACTTTCTCCAAAGATCATAATACTCATAGCCATTCAATACAAGAGTCTAGCTCTAAAGATAATTCTATCAAACGTCTATAAAAGCAGCCCAAATCTTTATAGGTAAATAAGTTTTTTTCTTGTTCTAAAAGTAATTCCATTAGATATCTATAAAAGTAGTCCAAGTCTCTATAGGTAAATACGTTTCTCATTCCATACTTAGATATTGGGTAGCTTATCTTTGAGCTCTAAGATCTTCTTTGATCTATTTTTGACTAACTTAAACATCAAAGTTTTTCTGAAGGAAAACTATGGGCTTTCTTATGCTCTCTTTCTCTCTCATAGGAAGGCGGATAGCTCGATTGGCAAGGTGCTCCACTGTTTGAATGAAGATCAATCTCTTTTATTGATGTGTGAGGTTTAGATTTGAACCTCAACATAATACATGCAAAATATATTTTCTAACAAGATCTTTATTATAATATTATGATTAAAATATGGTATGATAGTTTACATCTCTCAAATTGCATTTAGCTAACCATATGTATATATTTAAAATTATTTTTGCATCTAGCCAATTAAATAGTAAACCGGTAGATGCAAGTATTATAATAGCAATGACATTCAGCGGCATATATTCAAACATTTGCAAGGATGAGAAGATAAACGAACCTTTTGCTTTTGCACAATAGCATGCAATCAAACTAAGTTTTCTAAAAGGATTAAAAAGAAAAAAAAAAAAAAAAAAAAAGAAGAAGAAGAGGCCATCTTTTTGTGCGCACTAGCGATCATTTTATTTTATTTTTGTTGTTTCACTATTTTCCCTTATTAACTGGTCAGCGTCCGAAAACATTGGAGAAAACTGCAATTTTTCTTTATCCGTGCCGTTGCACGCGCATCAGCAACCTCTCTGCCCTACCGCCTCCAGCACACGCTGTCTCCAAACACGCGCTCTGTCTTCGCGCCCTCACTGCTCTCCCTTTTGTCCATACCCACCACCCATCATCTCATCTGTTGGCGTTTGACTTGCTGCTTGGTAGGCCAGGCTCCTCCCGCCTCAGATATGAACGCTGAATGGGCTTCAGCCCAGCGCTGGGTTCAGGCTTGGCCCAAATGAGGGTGACTTCTGAAAGAAGAGCCGTGGGCCACTTGGTTTATATATATAAATATATATATATATATAGAGGGGAGAAAAAAAAAAAAAAAAAAAAGAAAAAGAAGAAGAAGAGAGCCGTGGGCGGCCAACAGGGTCGCTGCGCTCGGGTTGGGGCTCGTTTCAGCCGCCGCTGCCGTTCTTTTCCCTCTGATCGCGTTGGTTTCCTCTGCCGTTCTTTTCCCTTATTCTCTCTCTCTCTCTCTCTTTATCTGCTCGGGTGCCTTATGGCGGTCGGCGTTCTCGCACTGCAGGGTTCTTTTAACGAACACATGGCAGGTATTACCTAGTCTCTTGATGTTTCTTTTCCTCCCTCCTTATCATGTTTCTTGTCGTCGGCGTGGTCAATAGAGGTATTGGTTGGCAGCGCTGAGGAGAATCGGGGTGAAGGGAGTCGAGATAAGGAGGCCGGAGCAGCTGAGTAACGTGGAGGCCCTCATCATCCCTGGCGGCGAGAGCACCACCATGGCCAAGCTCGCCGATTACCACAACCTCGTCCGTTGCTTTCCATCCAATTAACATCTTTTGGCGAACAATTTTTTTTTTTTTTTTTCCCTTAACAACAGCACTTTTTTCTTTTTTGTCTTCTCCTTTTAGAATCTTCTTAATGCTATCTGAATTCATCTACTGCTTGAAACTGATGTGCAAACAAGAGACATACTGTTCTCGTTGATATATGCCTCGATTTTACTTGCAAGCTTCCTCCATCAATCTGTTCTTGTTTTTTCTCTTTTTCGTTTTGGGTTATAGACATAGGATATGGGCTTTCTTTTCCGTTTTTAAGGATAATTTTTCAATTCCAATTCACATCATCCATTAGAAACGTGATGGGTTTGAAATCGATATGCAAGTGGAGCCATCTCGTTTCCACTGCAGGTATCTCTGTTTCATTCTTCAGCTACATGCATACGAGTGATGTTTTAACCAGTCTATTAATGTGCTATTGTTGGTGAACATTCCATCCACATAATGGCCATACAATTATGTTAGAAGTTGTTGCTGACGGTATCTTGATTTTGTGTAGTTTCTGTTTCCTAATTATGCACTGGAAAGTGATGTTGTTTTGATTCGATTAACTGTTATGTTTCCATGTTGATCTTTTCAACTAGTTGAGGTATTGTTATTGTGATAATCCAAATTTAGTTTCACATTGGATGGAAGAGAAATGTGCTATGTGCTTATAACTCAAGTTCACTTGCTATCTATTAACTTCCACTCGAGTCTTTAAGCCACGTGATTTTGGTCCGCTAAAAGTTATTTGGGCTAGCGGGTGGGCTTGGGGCGTTACAAATGGTATCAAAGCCGATCCGAGTGTGCGAAAGTTGGTGGACACGAGGAAAGGGCTACCCATGGGACGATGGTGGAGTTTTGCTATGATGTGAAGCCATCCTTGTAGCACCAATGATTCGATTCGGGATAGATTCTGGTTAGCTTGTGGCATGCGATAAGAACGTCGCATTATAAGGTGGGGAGATTGTGATACCCCAAAAGTTTAGTCCCACATTGGATGGGAAAGAGATATGTGATGTGCTTATAACTCAAGTTTACTTATTACCCATTAACTTCCACTCGAGTTTTTGGGCCACGTAATTTTGGCTCGCTAACGAAGTTAGTTGGACTAGCAGGTGGGCTTGAGGCATTACAGTTATTGTGTTATTGCTGGATTTTCCTGAATGAACTAATGGAGAATCAACCAGAGTCCCCCATCTGTAGTACGGACTTTTAAAAAATTCCTACAACATCTGTTATTCTTCACTACCTCTAAACCCGTTTGATTACTCTAAAGAAAAGAATAGAAAACTTATATAAGAGACAGCTAAAATAGCTTTGAAACATATGGCCTAAAGATCCACATAAATTAAGTTTGTGAAATGCCCATCCATAAGACATGTTTATTTTGGTCTATCTGTTATGTTTTGTAGCATAATCAATGTCTGATATTCTATGATTTAATAAATAATGACTCATGATGACTGCTATCTTGCAAGAAGAATGTTGACCCTTACATTTCATTAATAAAAACTCAGAATAGGCATTATTCATGTACACACATTATATCCTCAAACAACACACATGCATATATGCACTTCCAAAGATGTCAGACAAACACAGGGACATATGCATACATGAATCTTTTAAATTCCTTCATTCATGTATGTCCTTAGCCCCACCCTTGTGGACAAAGGTGGCTATATTTTAAACATTATGTGCATGCATGGCTACATGCATAAAATTATTTTGTAGATGATACTTTTTAGAATCTGGACAAAGTCACTTCATGCTAGTGTTGGACACTGACTTTACCATCATCCAAAACGACATCATTTTTGCAAAATCTTACCAAAAGCTTGTCAGATATTTTAACAAAGAAAACTATTAACGATATTCTTGTTCTTTTGGCTTGATCATTTAAAAGGGCTGATTTCTTTTCCTTCTTGTAGCATTGCTTCCTTAATGCCATCTTATTTCTCATATGTGGGTGTTTAAAAGGCCTTGTATATTGGTACTGTTTGAAGAGGGTATACTAGTACTCTCCTTTAATCTAGCACAGAAAATGGTTTGATTTCAGTTTCCTGCATTGCGGGAGTTTGTAAGCACTGGAAAGCCTGTGTGGGGAACTTGTGCAGGACTCATTTTCTTGGCAAATGAGGTAGTTGGTGAGTGAGCCATGGTATTCCTTATTTTGTAGTCAAAGGAACATGATTATCAGAATATAGTGCAGTTTGATGCTAATTACTCAACTTTCTCTATCCAGGGCAGAAGTCAGGAGGACAAGAGCTTATTGGGGGGCTAGACTGCACTGTCCATCGAAATTTCTTTGGCAGCCAGGTAAAGAATGTCCACCTGGGAATTTTGTTGGTCCTCTGGTTCTTTTTCTATTTGGAGAAAATGGATGAACATCATGACTGCTCACTTGATTACATGTTGTTATTGGTTTTGCAGCTTCAGAGCTTTGAAACTCTACTGTCAGTGCCTAAGCTTGCAGAGAAGGAAGGGGGCCCTGATATATCCCGTGGAGTGTTTATACGTGCCCCAGCCATCCTGGAAGCTGGACCAGATGTTGAAGTACTAGCTGATTGTCCTGTTCCGTCAGATGATGCTATAATACTTGATAGTGAAGGCAAGAAGGTTTGTCTATACCTTGCTTTCTATGAATGGCTCAGCAATAATTCTATACTGTTAAATGTTAAAGATTCTAGACTCTCATTTATTTTCATCTACCTTTCTTCATGATCTTTTTTTCAAAATCTGTTCCAGACTATTCTTTCACTTGTAAGAGACATATGCATATTACCTTTTCTTGAAGAGTTTATTTAATGATCTTATTTATTTGGATTATTTATTTGAATTTGGAGTAGTTTATGATTTAGCAATTGCAAACACATTTTAAAAATAGATATGAGCGCTTAATAATATTTTAGATTGGATCAAATTTATCATTAATAGTTTTTTTTTCATTAAGAGAAGAAATATCAGCCTAAGGATTGCAAGGTGATATGAGGAGAGACTTTAACCACATAACTTAGATTACTAGTTTTAGGTGTGTATGCTAAAGGCAAGAAGAAAGAAAAAGATTAATAAATGTCCAAAATTGGGATAGTGACATTCAAAAGAAAAGTATTATTAGTTTTTGAAAATAAATTACTAAAGGAGAAAAATTGGAATTTAAAGATGGAACTGAACAAAATGTGCTAATGGCCAACCATATTAAGAAGGTAGCTAAAAATATTTTAGAAGAGACAAAGAGAAAATGATATATGTACATTAAAGAAACTTAGTGGTGGAATGATAAGGTACTAGAGGCAATAAAAACAAAATAGATTTTCTTTAAACAGGACAAAAAAATAAAAGATATTGAGGATTTTATAAGAAATCTAAGAAAGATACTAAAGGATAATAAATAAAGCTCAATTTGTAGCATATGATAATCTATGGATAATTCTAAGGATATCGAACCATATCAATAGTGAGAATAATAGGATATTAGTGAAAGATGAGAAAATTAAAGAAAGGTGGAGATCTTGTTTTGAGAAATTGTGAAACGAGAATTCTATTACATAAATCTTTATTGAAAAGTACATTTGGGTAGAAGGCAAGGTTTATTCATATAATTCATAAAACCAAAATAGAGATAGTTTTGTAAAAAATACAAAAAGGTAAAGCATTAGGACTGGATGAAATATCTATGGAGGTTTGGAAAATTATGGAAGATATCAGATTAAATTAGCTTATGAACCTATTGTTATGTGATCAGAATAAGTGGATTGTATGTGTCTTTTTCTATTGGGAAGCTTTTGTTCAATTAGCTTGTTGAGTCATATCAAGATAGTTATTACATGACCAAAATAAGTGGATCATGTGAGTCTTTTTCTACTGAGAAGTTCTTGTTGAGTTAGCTGGTGAGTCATATTAAGAGTGTGGAGATATGGTTTAGTTGAGTCATATCAGTAGTGTGGAGATAAGGACTCCCTACATGGAGTGATCTCATTAGATTTTCTTAATTTATAGTTGGTTATTCCTATGTTCTCGCAACCACCAAAGTCATTTAAGTAGTTATGGAGTCATCGTAGCCTGTACGATTGTGGGTATTTAATACCCATCATGGATAGAAGAATGTATGCGATCACAAAAATAATTTTATCTTTAAGAGGATTCTGGTTCCCTCTAAGTATCCAACTCTCCACTCCATCTTTAATCGTTGCACGCTAGCCGTTCCACCATTATGTGACATGGAGACTATGAGGCAAGGGTGGAGACCATGAGGCAAGGGTCGAGGATGAGACCAAGGATGGGGTCGTCACAATCTGATATTAGAGTCACCAATGGGTGATGACCAGTGCTTCAAGCAATTTGAAGAAAGGATGATGAAGGAGCTGTAAGAACTCATGCTTGCTATCAACATACCATTTGATACTTTGGTGGCCTTTGTTGCCTAAACCTGAGATGATGCCTTGGTGAATCGCAATAGAATGAATTGAGGAAATGATTCCAATGAAGGGGCAAATGGTGCAATTGCTCCTAGAGTTGCTAAATTAGATTTTTTATGCTACAATGGCTTCGAAGATCCCTTCAGCTGGGTCATCAAGTTGGAACAATTCTTTGATTCCAATGCATGCCAAAAGTAGAACAAGTTCCCCTGGTTGCCTATCATTGAGATGGTAATGCCCAACTCTGGTAGAAAATCTTTAAGGATTGAGATGAGTCTCTCACTTGGGATGATCCGAAAGATAGGGCTATTTGAACGTTGACTGACGTAGTAGAATATTTTTTTATTTTTATTTTTTGACGATCTCAACAAATTGAAGCAAATCAGGTCCGTTTGTGACTACAGGACACAATTCAAGTGGCTTCTAATTCAAGCAGGAAGGATGATAGCCCGATAATAAGCAGGCTGCAAAAAGGCCTTTGAGCTGAGGTGCAAGCAAGCCGGCCCATCACACTACCTGCCGACATTAGCCTCGCATTGCAACAGGTGTTAGGAGTATCCACTCACGCCATCTCCAGAAGCCTCGCACCTCAAACTAGGGGAGTCTGTGCGTTGCTATGGCGACAACCATTGGAGATGCTTGTGGGATTCTGACAGCACACACTTCTTGAATCAAGGCATTGCTAAGAGGTTAGGGATCCAACTAGAGAAGGGTAGACAGCTAGATGTGGTGGTTCCCAATGGGAAAAGCATTACCCATGTTGGTAGGTGTCCCATCGCCACACTCTTTATTCAGAAAGTTTCGTTCTAGGTAGAATTCTTCCTTCCATTGGAAGGATGTAGGCCATATTGAGAGTGCAATGGCTTTGCACTCTCGGTCACATGGTATGGGATTTTAACAAGATGGAGATGAGCTTTACGTGGGATTGAAGGAAGGTAAAATAGTCAACAATGAAACCATACAAAAGGATATTAGACAAAATAATGGGTGTGGTGCTTTGCTGTAGGTTTTTTAAATTTGTAGTAGATTTACACTTGAGCAAGAGGCCATAGAGATCAAAAGTAACGAGTGGGAGTGGCTTTTCATTGAATTTGCAAATATCTTCTCCGAATCAAAGGGTCTTCCTCCCACTCGTTCTTATGATCATAAGATTCTCCTTCAACCTTGTGCAGCACCTATCTGCATTCGACCATATTGCCATCGACATTGTTAAAAGCAAGAAATGGAAAAGTTGGCGAAGGGATGCTGGTCAATGGTATTATACGCCATAGGCTGTAGGCCATACTCTTCTTCAATCCTACTTTTAAAGAAAAAAAGGATGGCTTGTAGAGATTGTATTGACTACCGGGCTTTAAATTTCGTGCAATCAAAGATAAATTTTTAATTCCGACAATTGATGAGCTTCTTAATGAACTTCATCGAGCAAGGTTCTTCACGAAACTAGATCTGCGGTCCAGGTATCATCAAATCTGGATGCACTTTGAGACATCGGGAAGATCACGTTCAGGATGCACCATGGGTGCTATGAATTTATGGTAATACCTTTTGTTTTGTTTAATGTTTCCTCTACTTTTTAGGCTCTTATGAACCACATTTTTAAGCCATATTTGAGAAAATTTATCTTGATTTTCTTTGATGATATTCTTATATATAGTAAGAATTGGAGTGACCATGCGCATCATGTAAAGGGTGACTTTTCTATTTTGAGGGATCATAGGCTATTTGTAAAAAAGAAAAACAAAAAGAAAAAACATATGTTTGGTTAGACTCTAGTCAAGTATGTAGGACATCTAATAGATGAACAAGGCATTAGAGTAGAGCCATCTAAAATTTCAGCAATATTTGAATGGTTTAAACACGCTTGAAGCTCTTCAAGGCTTCCTTGGGTTAACCGGATAGTATAGAAAGTTTATGGAAGGCTATGAATGAATAGTGGCTCTGCTAATGACAATGCTAAAAAGGAATGCCTTTGCTTGGAGTCCTCTTGCTAACAAGGCATTCCAAGATCTCAAGATGGCTTTAACTTAGGCAACCCAGCACTAGCCCAACCTGACTTCTTTCAATCTTTCATTGTTGAGTGTGATGCATCTGGTCCGGCATTGGAGCAGAGTTAATGCAGCACAACAAGCCTATTGCTTATTACAGTCTAGCTTTGCAAAGCAAACAACTATCTCAGTCAATATATGATGAGAAAATAATGGCTTTGGTGCTTGTGATTCATAAGTGGTGGCCTTACCTTCTTGGACAACCCTTCATCGTGCAGACCGACCAGCAAAGCCTTAAATACTTGTAGGATCAATGCATTAGTACATGTACGCAGCAGAGGTGGTTAATGAAGCTCATGGGGTATGATTTTATTATTGAATACAGGAAAGGGATGGAGAATGTTGTTGTCAATGCATTGTCACAACTCACCATAAGATGAAAATGGTGATTTGGCTGCCTTGTCCCAACCAGTATGCAGGTGGCTTGAAGCAATTAAAGAGGAGAACCAAAGTCATCCATCAATGCAACATATGGCAAAGCTTTATCCAAGTGGTGAAAGTGTGGGCCCTTAGCATTTTCAAAATGAGGTCTTATTCTTCAAGCATAGAATTTATTTGTTAGAAGACTCCAACCCCATGCCTATCATCACACAAGAGTTTCATGAAAGCACGCATTAAGGGTATCACAAGACCCTTCAACGATTTTAAAATATATTCTACTGGAGGGCTTCAATATATGCTACTGGAGGGCTATGAAGCGACATCTCAAGGATAATATCAAATCACATGAAGTATGCCAAAGAAATAAAGTGGATCATTGTGCATCATTTGGCCTTTTCTAGCCATATCCTGTTCCCCAACAAATCTGGTCTGACATTTCCATCAATTTTGTTAACGGCCTACTACTGTGTGGAGGTAAATCATCACTAAGACTGGCTTTCTAAACATGCCCATTTCCTACCCTTGTCCCATCCTTACACTGCCTCTGCCATGGTCTGCCTATTTTTTGAGCACATTTTGAAACTCCATAGCATGCTCCAATCAATCATGTGCGATTGTGACCAAACCTTTGCTAGTGCATTTTGGGAGGAGCTATATAAATTAAATGGCACAAATTTTAGATTCGGTGTCTCCTATCATCCCCAAATAAATGGACAAACCTAGGCTGTGAATCGAACTTTAGAAATGTACTGAAGATGTTTTGCTGGTTCTAACCCAAAAGATTAGGTAAAATGGGTTCCCTAGGCTGAATGCTGCTACTATACTGGTAAGCAAACTTCTCTCTCAGAACATAATTTGAAATTCTTTATGGTAGAGAACCTCCTATACTACTTTTGTGCCTGGGACAGCAGGGATTGAAGCTGTGGGGCAAGAACTATAAGCCAAAGATCAAATACTTAAGGAACTCTAAGAAAGACTTCCAGAAGCCCAAGCACACATGAAACAAACATATAATCACGGTTGTGCAGATCGTGAATTTAAGGTGGAAGAATGGGTTTACTTAAGGCTGCAGACCTATAGGCAAACCACAATTGCACTCAAGCACCATCACAAGCTTTCTCCAAGGTTCTATGTGCCTTATCAAATTCTAGAATGAGTGGGCCTGTTGCATAAAAATTGGACCTGCTTCTAAGAGCAAGAATCCATTGTGTTTCACATCTCTCTAAAGAAACATCTAGAAGCTCGTGACAGGGCAGAGATATCCCTGCCACCAGTCAACATAGAAGACAGCTCTATACAACTAGAGCTGCAAGCTATCTTGGAAACTAGGAAGAAGAATTGACAAGAAGAGTTCTTAATTCGATGGGTCGATCTACCATCCAGTGGGGCTACCTGAGAAGAGAAGATAGAAGTCATGCAATGTTACCCAAATTTCCATATCCTTGATGATAAGGACAAACTCAAGGGGGAGGAGTTGTTATGTGACTAGAATAAGTGGACCATGTGAGTCTTTTATTTCAAAGTTCTTATTCAATTAGCTAGTTGGGTCATACCAGGAGAGTTGTTACATGACCAGAATAAGTGGATCACGTGGGTCTTTTTCTATTGGGAAGTTGTTGTTCAGTTAGCTAGATGAATCATATTGGGAGTGCGGGGATATCGTTTAATTAAGTCATATCATGAGTATGTAGATATGGACTCCCTACATGCAGTAATCTCATTAGTTTCTCCTAATTTATCGCTAACTGTTCCTATGTTCTCACAACTACTAGAGCCATTTGAGTAGATATAGAGTCATTCCCATTGCAGATGAAAGAATGCATGTGATTACAAAAACAATTTTATCTTTAAGAGGTTTTTGGTTCCCTCTTTAATCGTTGCATGCTAGTCATTTCACCATTATGCAACGTGGAAGACCATGAGGCAAGGGTCGGGGATGAGACCATGGACAAAGTCATGACACTATTTAATGAAATCATGAAAACTAAGAAAATGTTAGATAATTAGAGAAGTATTGTCGGTTCTATATATATAAATAAAGGTGATCTATAAAACTGTTCTAATTACCTAGGAATTAAGCTAATGAATCACTATAAAAAATTATGGGAAAAGGTAATTGAACAAAGATTAAGGAAAATAACAACTATTTTAGATATCTTATTGAGATTTACATATGAAAGATCAACCATTGATGCTATCTTTTTTAGTTAGATAATTGATAGAAAAATATAGAGAAAAGGAGAAAATCTAAATATGATCTTTGTTGGTTTATAGAATGCTTACAACAAAGTGCCAAGAAAAATAAATTGGCGGGCTTTAAGAAGGATGTACATAATATATTGAAATAATTGAGGACTTGTATGCTGGAACATTAACAAGTCTTAGGAGTTGCTGTAGTATAACAAGTAATTTTAAAGTTATAATAGACTTATATCAAGGATCAGCACTAAGCCCATATCTATTTGTTTTAATTATAGTTAAACTCATATCTAATATTTAGAAAAATTATATCATGGTGTGTGTTATTTGTGAATAATATCATATTGATTAATGAAAAGTAAGCTAAATTAAATATTTAAATTGAAATTATGGAGGAAAGTTTTAGATGATAAGAGGTAGAAAAATTAGTAGAACAAAGTCAAAATATATGGAATGTAAATTTAATGAAAATAGAAATGAAACATGATATCAATTAACATGATAAGAGATAAAAGCAAATGGATAATTTCACTATTTAAGACATTATGTAAGTGCGACCTCAAGCTTGGAGGGCCAAAAGAGCCACTTAGTCATGAGGGAGGTTCTGCTCCTCTAGCCACCTAGAGGCGATAGACTCTAATAGATGCCCACGACGAGTTCTACCTTTAATGGCTTGAGCCCCTAAAAGGGAGGTCGGAGAGTGGGGATCAATGCGGGTACTATAATTTTCATCTGGACTACAACCATGACATAACAGAGTATTGGCAATTGGAGAGAAAATTGAAGGCCCCATCAAAAGAGGTTACCTTATAGAGCACATCCAAGGCTCCTAGAGCTCATCTCGTAAGCTAGAAACTCGGCCCCTCTAGTAGTACCACGCTATGGGGATTGTTAGCCTACCATTGAGGTGATCAACGTAATCTCCAAAAGGTTTGCCATTGGCAAAGAGAGTTCATTGGCCAAAAAAGCATAAGCTTGACAACATAGGGTTGAAGCATTGAAGAAACAAAGGCTAGAGGATGTCATATCTTTCTCTAATGATGATTTGGAGGGGGTTCAGATCCCTCATAATGTTGCACTAGTGGTCTTTATAATGATCACTAACTATCAAGTGAAGAGGACCTTAATCGATGATGAAAGCTCAGTTGACATTCTCTATTTTAAAGCCTTTAAGAAGATGGAGATTAGCAGAGACTGCTTAAAACCTGTTAATGGCTTGTTGGTCGGCTTCTTGGGAACTTGGTTCTAGTTGAAGATACCATCACCCTCCTAGTGACTATTGGTAAGGAACCTCGCCAAGCTATAGTGATGTTAGATTTCCTCATGGTGAAAGCTCCTTCGGCCTAGAATATCATTCTGAGGTGTTTTGGCATTAATGCCTTGAGCGTCGTGATGTCGAGTTATCACCTTGCCATGAAATTTTTCATCGAGAATGGTAGTAGTGGCAAGGTAATGCTATATCGCCACACTGAAGAGAAAGGATAAAGTTGTCGACACCCTTATCTTGGAGAGCACTGATTAGGAGGTGAACCAAATCTAGATGGTTAGGCAACCCTATGGTGTGGAACATGCAAAGCTCTGAAGGGTTGCACATCCACTGTGGATAAGTCTCTATCATTTTCAAAAAAAAGAAAAAAGAGAAAAGAAGGAAAATAGCATACATCAGGAGATGTAAATAATTCTTTTCATTTCATTAAATTAGAAGGTAGCCTAAGGTCATTACATATCAAAAAAGGCCAAGAGGCCATGCATATATATTCAACTGAAGTTGGTTCCATGTGTCGAACGGTTGTACATGCACGCATAACCCTCGGTATCAGCTACTCACAAGAGAAAAATCAAAGAAGTCGGGAAGAAAGAGAACAAAACAAAGAGAAAGAGAACAAAACAAAGAGAAAGAGAAGGGGATGAGTGGAAGAAGAAGAGATGCTGGGAGGAGAAGAGGAAAAAGAGGTACAGAAGGCACCCCTTGCTAGCATTCACATCCTTTGCTACCTCTCCCTCTGTCACCTCTCCTTGGGATGCGATCCAAAAACAACAATAGGATGTCATTGCAACCCATCTCAAAGCTGAGGGTGAAGGTATCTACACCAAGATGGGCTAGCTTATTGTTGAAGGCCTTCAATTGTTGGAACTCCTTGATAATTTAAGCGGAGGTGAGAGACAACACTCCTTAGAGTCTCTTGATCTCTTGACGAAGCTCTAGAATTTCAGCTTGTTGTCATAGGGTGATGCAGAGATGTTGAAAGTCAAAGTGAGGTTTACCCATGGTCGCAGGGAAAAGATGGAGTGGGGCAGACAATGCTTGCCCTTTCCCTGTTTTATATAGAAGTCGGGAGCGAGGCCATTCAAGGCTCTAACCCCCCCCACCCCCTCTTTGAAACTATTGATTGTAGTAGGGTCTTGAGGCCTACGGAATCTGGGCACCTAAGATTAAGATAAAGGTACACGTAATAGCTAGTTGGATGAAATAAAGAGGTGCATCTAAAATATCATCTGATAGGTGAATATCTTAGAGACTGAAGGAAAAATTTTATATATTAACAGCAAGGCCTGCAATGTTATATAGCTGAGAATTCTGGACAACAAAGAAAATATATGCAAGCAAATGGTGAAAGAAATGAGAATATTAAGATGGATATAGTAAAATTAAGAAGGATAGATCAAAATAAATAAATATGCTAGAGGAGTAATGGGAGTTGCACAAATTAAGAACAAAATTATAGAGGATCGATTAAGATAGTATAGATATGTACAATAAGGTCTTGAGGATGCTTGCATAAGGAGAGAGATTTTAGTTTGTGTTAAGGATTACAAGCAAAGAAGAAGACTAAAATTAATATGGATGGAGGTTGTAAAAAGGGATAAAGAAAAATTTGTAATAATATTAGAGATGGTCCTAGATAAGAATATTTGGTGATGAGGATTCATAAAACTGATCTCAGAGAAAAAGAGTAGATGATATTTTATACAGAATAGATTGCCTCAACAAGATCACTTTCCGATGGTCATATTGTTCTATGACATCACATGATTTTAAAAATGGAATACCTCTGCCTTAGACAAGAGGTAAAAAATAAATTTTATCAACACTGCATCAGCGGGTGATGTATTTACCCATGTTGGTCTTTGGAGCATTGATCTCTTGCCATCCACGTGCTGCTTTTTTTGGTATTATAGAGAACAAAAATTGTTAATTGTGTCTGTGTTTTCTGTTTAGAAAATTCTGAACATTTATATTAAGTTGTTTCCAGCAGTGAACCCTTGAATATGTATGTGAATTGAGTTTTGATCTTTGTTTGGTGAGTTGGAACTTGGTATCATGTCTTCCAGTTGGTACCCTACTAAACATCTTATGTGTCCATTGAATATCAAGCATTGATGCGTATAACTCACTGGTTGGAGACAAAGAAGGTGGACGTTTAGTAGAAAGGCAGGGGATACAATTTTAAAGGAAACAACTTAAGGTGACCCTTTGAAATCAAATTTGTAATATAGTCTCTGAGCTGTTAACCAAGGCTCAGGGGGGCCCAAGCTGTTGACTCTCCAGCTCAAGAATATTCTCTAAACTATTAAGGCTCAAGAATAATCTGTAACTGTCAACTCTAAGGCTTAAGGAGGTCATAAGATTAATAAGCTTTGAATGATTTCACAGACACATGCACCAAAAAAAAAAAAAAAAGGTAAAAAACACTCCTTTGAATGGTTGGCTTTCGTAGTTGGAAGTTACATTGTACAAAATGTTTTTGAAACCGGAGAAGTGGTTCATGCTATGGAGATGGCAAAGTCTTAGAAGGCATTCATTATGGTTCAAAATAGACATGCGTAGAATCATAACTCATTGGTTAATTGGAACTTCCTGGTTCAAGCTACTAGGGATATTAATTTTTGGATAAATGGATTAATTGGATAGAAGCTACATTACTTCTCTTTTCTTGTCTATAAAAAGTAATTAAAATCATACTGGTAATCTTAAGCCAGTATGCAGTTTAATGAAGGACGATCCATGATCACTAAATATTGTTTCAAGCATGAGTAGAATGCTAAACAGAGGAGGGAATAAGACTTAGAACTCAGAGGGAGTTGATTTGGGTGGAATAAGAACCAATCATTTACTAGGATTGTTTAGCTTTTCCTTGAGCATGTGCCAATGAGTGCACATAACTGAAGAATATTTTACCCAAGTTTTTGAGTTCATTTCAAAAGGTAAACAAGGAAAAATGTGGGGTTATGATCTCATTAAAGTCACCTTGGACGAAAATTAAGATGACTGGGCCTTAATGATTTTGAGAATGATTTTGGAAGGAAAAATAGAATTTCTACCTTGAGTAGAATTTTCCAAGTTCATGATTTTTTGCCTCAATCTTCTTACAGCTCTGTTTTTAAACTTTATATTTTAACGGTCAAATAACTGCAACTGCAGAAATCTCAACTATTAAAATCTAGAAGCTTCTCATTGATAAAATAAGATGAGATGTGACAGAGCATTGGTCTCTGAGCTGAAATAATTGGAAATTTTCTGGTAATCTTGCAACTGTTATTATGGGGACATAATCATTTGCAGAGATGATAGGGCAGCAATATTTATCCGATAAGAAGTTGATAAGGCTCGTGGAGCATCAATATATGTTGCAATAAATTACAGCTGTTAGATTAGTTGTTGCTTTCATTTGATATTATTTTTATGCAATAGATGGTTTAGAAAGTTGACTTGACTCTAAATTTATTTTTTATATTTCTTAATTAATTATCTGAACCGGTCAAATCTTGGAATCTCATTACCAATTCATGTGAAGTGGTAAATTGGATTCATTTGAATGCAATGCTTGCAACTTGGTGACAATGATACAATTGCGTCTCAGGAGAGAGTGATCGTTGCGGTCAGGCAAGGGAACTTGCTCGGAACGGCTTTTCACCCTGAGTTGACTTGCGACCCTCGGTGGTAAGTAGCAGCGACTGAATTGCAGCATTAAGGGTGGCTAGTCCATTTCTGTGGTTAGTATATTGAAGCATAGTATTTCCTTCACAGGCACAGTTTCTTTTTGAAAATGGGAAAAGAGACGAGTGAAGGGAGCCTGCAATGCATGTCTGCAGCTGAGAGTTCTCTAGAAGATGGTCAGAAGGAAAGGCCTTATGATCTTCCCATATTCCAATAATTACTGACATTATTATAGCTGTAGAACTTGTAGCAGCTTTTCCGAAAATTGTTCCTATCAAAGGGTGGATGTGCGTTAAATCAAATTTATTATTTTAATCATGTATGTATTGCTCAATTTGGGGAAGTTTTGCTTTGAATAAGGCCGCCGTGTGTCTCTGGATTGATTAATCGGCCTGCGATGATGGGTACAATAATACAATGCTAATTAATTTATTATGTTATTATGCATTGTCCATTTGAGGAAGCTCTGCGTTGAATAAGGCCATCTCCTTTCTCCGAGTAGCCGGTCGGTCGAGGGGCAACGAAGGCCATTGTCATTGACCCTCGGTTGCGACTAGATTAACGATGGCGTGCCGCTCAGAGAGAGAGAGAGAGAGACCCATGGGGCCAGAAGTCCATGGGACCAGAAATGGCTTCAAGATGACCGACTCCAAAGGGCAAGGCTGGAGAATATATATATATATATATATATAGTTTTTGCGCGCGTTTTGAGCATGGTTCTTGAGGAGGTCCCGCTGCTCTACTCTCCAAAAACAGAATATCTTTCATTTGGTCGTCGCGTAAGAGGATACCTAATTGCTCGAAGTACTTGGGTGATGGGAGAGCGCTACGAGCTAAAGTAATCCTTTTAAAAAAAAAAAAAAAAAAAAAAAAAAAAAAAAAAAAAAAGGGAAAGCGGAACGTTTATTTAAATAAAGTATCCCAGTAGTGCTAATGGACCAGGCTACCTCAGGTGCAGGTTCTGAATGATCTGCAGGCTGGAAGCCTAGATTCAACCCAGGCCTAGATTCAGCCAGGAACATCAAGTCTGGTAGGTTGGGTTTGGATATTAAAATCGGACAGGCAAGCGCGTCCCTGCCATTCCATCTCCGTGACGGTTGATTATTTATTTTATGTGAATTAATTAACCCAATCCCATCTCCAGTGCGTGCGTTTATGTCCTCTGATATATATATATCAAATTAATAATAATTTAATTATAGTTTGAATATCGTACTTTTAATGATACTTTTAATTAATTTTGCGCAGGTGGACCGCTGGAAGCCACGTCTTTCCGGTCCAACATCTGGTGGTGGCTACCAAGCGGGCCATCCCAAACGCGCGGGCAATCTCCAGCCACGGGTAGGGTGCACTCGGCCGTTCCGCCTCCCTCACATTTCTGTGTGGCTGCAACCCATCTCATCAATCGGCCAGCAGTGACTGCGCGGTCGGTCCGAGTCGGATTTAGAGGGATGATAAAGACGGGGGAGGGGGAGGGGGAGGGGGAGGTCTTCGAACGGATCCCCTTTGTTTCTTCTGCATGGCTCTAAGGCACGGTGGCGGGATTTCTGCCGCGGCATGTCCGCATGGGCTGAGCTACCGGCAACGGAATCCCTCCAATTGCCTCGGGCTCCGTCTCTCGAGTCCCGAGGTCCACAGCCACCACATCCCTCCTCCTGGTCCTGGCGCATCAAGAAGTCGCTTCCCGTTGGCACTGGCAGTCCGGAGGAGCGAGCTGGGCGGTGGCAACGCCAACGGCGGCGACGACGAGGAGGAGGAGGAGGAGGAGGAGAAGAAGAAGAAGGCCCATCAAAACGGAAACAGCAGCAGCGGTCCGACTGCGAGGGACCAGATAAGGGTCGTAGCAGAAGAGAAGAGAAAGGGCGACGTTGCCAAGGATGGGGAGGCCCCGACCAGCAGCAAGCAGCAGCAGGGCCCCTCGGTCTCCCTGACGCTGGACGACGTGAATCCCGTGGGCCTAGGCAGGAAATCCCGCCAGATCTTCGACGAGGTGTGGCGCAAATTCTCGGGGCTGGGCCAGATCTCGCGGACACCCACCACCGACGACCGCCTCCTTGACGCGGTCCTCATCCGCGGGCCCATGTGCGAGTTCACCATCCCCGGCGCGCAGGACACCACCGTGCTCGTCGTTGGGGCTACCAGCCGGATCGGACGAATCGTCGTCCGCAAACTCATGCTCAGGGGATACAAGGTCAAGGTAGGCGACTCCGTCTCTGACTCCCAGTTCCGATGTGACACTATTCCTTTCTTCTCCTGTGTATTAATTTCTGGTGGATAGAAGAAGAAGAAGAAGAAGAAGAAGAAGAGGGAATTCTCCTGTGTATTAATTTCTGGTGGATAGAAGAAGAAGAAGAAGAAGAAGAAGAAGAAGAAGAGGGAATTCTCCTGTGTATTAATTTCTGGTGGATAGAAGAAGAAGAAGAAGAAGAAGAAGAAGAAGAAGAAGAAGAAGAAGAGGGAATTCTCCTGTGTATTAATTTCTGTGTATTATTTATTTATTTATTTATTTATTTATTTTTTGATTTTTTGATTTTTGTTTGTTCTTTTGATAATTCTTCTTGCAGTCAGGCTAAAATAATCGTGAAACTTACTGTTGGGTCATTGTTGATCGACCAACCAGGCTTTAGTAAGAAGAGCTGATCCTGAAGTGCTAGATATGCTGCCGAGATCGGTGAACATAGTGGCTGGTGATGTGGGCGAGCCTTCGACCCTCAAGGCTGCCGTCGAGGGCTGCAACAAGATCATCTACTGCGCCACCGCACGCTCTGCTATCACCGGGGACCTCAACAGAGTCGATTACCGAGGGGTGCGCAACGTCACAAAGGCATTTCAGGTCTTCTTTCCGACCTACTGAAGAATGGCCTGGCATGCCCAGACTCTGGGAGGCCTTCTATCTTATTAGTTATGGCAAACGGACAGACGGGGCTGTAGCAGGTGGCTGATCTGAGCTCTGATTATTTATTTATTTATTTATTGGCAGGATTACAATAATCAACTAGCACAGCTGAGGGCTGGCAAGAGTAGCAAGAGCAAGCTCGTGCTTGCAAAATTCAAATCTGCCGAGTCACTGAATGGCTGGGAAGTTCGCCAGGGAACCTACTTTCAGGATGTCGTTGCTGCCAAGTATGATGGGGGGATGGATGCAAAGTTTGAATTAACAGAATCCGGTGAGGCTGTCTTCTCAGGTAATGCTCGCGCTGCTACTCTTCAAAAGTTACCTTTGGGTAAATAAATAAATAACCACATTCCTTGGTTCTCAAGTTTCAAAGAGTGCAAAAGAAATCCTTGATTTGGTTTCTTCTGCCACATGGATTGGATTGGATTATGTTTCATATGTGTCTTAGTTACTAGGAGCCTGTAGAGGAATCTGAAGTACTACTCTCTTATCTCCTTGTCCTCCCTCTGCAGGATATGTCTTTACTAGAGGCGGGTATGTTGAACTTTCCAAAAAGCTTGCTCTTCCATTGGGTTCTACACTTGACAGGTATTGATGCTTGCTCCATTAATGGGTTCAAATTGCATCACACTGCTGCTAACAGAGTCAGCATCTTTTGCTTTGTCTTCTTCATACTCTTTAAATGCAAGATATCCATTTACATGAATCTGTGACAATGTGTGGCTAGGTATGATGGTTTGCTTCTCTCAGTTGGTGGAAATGGAAGGTCATATGTTTTAATACTTGAGGCTGGCCCGCTTGCTGATACTTCTCAAAGCAAAATGTATTTTGCCCGAATGACTACAAAAGTGGGCTTTTGCAGGGTCGGCCGGGAATACCTTACCTCTACTACTCTTGGGTCTTTTTTATTTCCACCAACTTGGTAATACTGCTAATCTGTTTGTGAAGACTCACTACTTTCTCGATTGTTTTTTGCAGGTAAGAGTACCATTTTCATCTTTTCGTCCGGTGAAACCAGATGATCCTCCACTGGACCCTTTTCTTGTACATACATTGACTATTCGTTTTGAACCAAGAAGACAGGTCCATCCTCCTCTACAGTTGTAAATTATGTTTGGTGGACAAATATTATTCATTTATTTCCAAAATCATGTGATGCATCATGCATCTAATATTCTTCTCATGATTGCTGCAGAGACCTGTGGAAGGACCTGGAGGAAATAAGCAGGACCCTAGAAGCTTCAAATTGATAATGGAATACATAAAAGCATTGCCTGTAAGTTGCTCTCGAAGTTCATTACTTGTTTTTGTACGGTTCTCTAAAAAAAGTGGACAGGTTATTTGTCTACCAATCCCAGTTGTCTAACTTATCATCCATCTGTAACCTCCATATTTGAAAATGCTGCAACTTTAGCATTAGATTCTACAACCTTCTAGTTTTAAACACCATATAAGAGTGATCCAATCGGACAGAGAATGAAGCAATCCTGTCAATCTGCTCAAATTTGACCTGTCACGGAAAATAATAATAATAATAATAAAATAACAAAATTTTGAAAGTAAGGTTTCTAACCTTTTTTTCTTTCATTAGTTGATTGTGAACTGATAAGCAAATCCTCTAATTATGGTAGTTATGTTTGCCCTTTCAGAATTTGAGTTAAATTTCCCTTCTAGTTGAAAGATATAATTTTTTTTTAAAAAAAAGATAGTAAGCAAATTATATTAAGACAAAACTTGCCCAGGACTTGGATCTTGACTTGTACATCAACGTTGTCCTCTATAGCATTGTATAATTATTCCTGGATTAAAAGATATGCTCGACCAAATTCTTACTTGAAAAGGAAAGTTTACTTTGATCAGCTTGTTTCAGGCCCCAAATATTCTTAAACCCTTAAACTCTTATATTAGTAAGATGTGATGAACCCCTTGGAGGTGGTCACACCCTAGAAGTGCTTGGCTTGAGCTTCGTTTTGGTGCTTGGAATGCCAAAAATGGGCACCACATAAGAAAGTTATACCCTTTGGAAATTAAGATTAACAGTTGGACTAGACGATACTTGCTCCTAAATCTTGTCCAATTCCACCCAAAATGGCCAAATTGGTCCATGGGAAGTTTGGTGATTTTCATAAATCAATGAGTTAGCATATGTAGTACCTTAAAAAAAAATTAAACAGGTTCTAAAAATAATAGTTGTAGAGTGGAGTGCGTACTTCTAGGGTGTGGCATGTTACATGATTTGAACTTAATGCAAAATTGTATCTTAGGACAACTTTGTATATCTTAAGACATGGAAGCATGTAAAACAGAGGTTTGTGACCAGTTTTGCTTGGAAACAACTTCAAAATCGTGCAGTTTTCACTCATTTCTTATGAAGGGAATGATTTTGTGAAAATGGACATTTATAAAGAATAAAAATTAGAAACTTTTCATCATTGTGCTCATCAGCTTTATATGTTGGATATTTGCAGACTGGACAAGAAACGGACTTTATATTGGTCTCATGTACAGGATCTGGAATTGAACCTAGCAGAAGGGAGCAGGTTCTTAAAGCCAAGAAGGTATTTCTTTCTTGATCATGTAACTCATCAGCCATGTCATATTGTCTAATTGCTGCTTGAAGTAAGCTTGTTTTTAAAAATTTCCTTCCATTTTCTTTCAGGCTGGAGAGGATTCATTAAGAAGGTCAGGCCTTGGATATACCATTATTCGTCCTGGTCCATTGCAGGTACTATCAGACTGGTGTTTGTGTTTATATTCTTGTCACTAAAAGATCTAGGATTAGTGAGTGCATATAACATAACTGCAAAATAATAAGCAAATTGAGGCTGCATGTGGATATCATTGATTAAAATCATACCGCTTTTGAATTATAAGTATATGACATTTGAATAATGAAGAAAAGAAGAACAAAGAAAGACACAAGTGATTGATATTTTATCTGGCAATGCCAGTCTTCCATGTTCAAAATATAATTTAATCCAACTTATCCTCATCCTTATATGACTTTCTATGGGGCACTGCAATTAATTGAATTGTCCTGCGTGAGGATAAAAGTGTGGAGATAGGGGAACAAGTCATTGCTAAGTAATATCAATGTTTTCAATCTCATATAAAATCTCACAAAAGCTTAGTTTATCATAAAGGTTCTAAGCACTTCAATTCACTAGGATTTACAATGATTAAAGAAAATGGATGGTTCTCATAAAAAGGTGAATCCAAGGGCTAGGTTCTAAAATGTGATCCATGGTTATTTAGGCTCCACATGTTACCTTAGGTCAGGTTTTACTTGAGAATTAGAATTGGGTAGGAATGAGTGTATGATTCATGACATTTGTGGAGTTGAGATGTTAACTAAGGGACTGGTTTGGATGATGGCGGGTTGTTGTTGGAGAGGGGAGTTTGGGTTTTCATGATACTACGGCAATTCTTTTCTCTGTGATGGGAGAAAATGAGTGGTAAGATGTATTCCTTTTGGCACCTTTAGAATGAATAAATGGGATTTGAGTCCTTATTGTGCTTTTGAGCCAATCAGTATAGCAACTATGTCAAGGAGAACCTTTTACTTCGTGAGCATTGACATGTTAATTAAATTGTATTGGAACTTGGCCAAATAACTAGGATAGTTTTTAACCATGCAAGCTGATAAGGGCATGGCTTCTCCCGCCATCTTTAGGTTTCCCAGTTCCCTTGATACTAAATTGTTGGTGTTATTTCCAACAATTAATGCTTTCTTCCTCTTGAAACTTCAAGCTTGAAGATACTCATGATTCCCAGTCTGGTTTATTACTTGGATATTATGTGGTGAACAAAAGTTAAGGAGTTGCACAAGTGAGATATGAAAGAGGAAAAGTTGACTGGAATTTGCTTCATCAACCAAGAAGGTGTAGACAATGCCTGTTAAAGATTGGTGTTCAGAACTTATGGAAAAGCTGAAGAAGGGGAATATAAGAAAATGGATGATTGCTGTGGAGGAAGATTCTGGAAGAGCTGGTTTGGACTGTGGATGTATCAGATTGTTGAACTGCATGGATTGAAAAGGATGCACGGTTCTGGTTCATTATTGATGGTTGGATGGTTGTGATGATTATATGAAGTTGATTAGGATGTGGCTCATGTTAAAAATGGGTAGTTGCAGTATTCACAACTAATGTTGAGCTTTACACACTGTTATTGAAGAGCTTGAGGGTTTGACATTATTATCTTATCAGTATAGTCATCCTTCTTGCAGGTCATTTAGTCTAGAGTTCCTTGATTCCCAAGAGAATTACGTTCCTGGCAACATTTCCAGCTCTATGCCATGCCTTAAAATATTTGTCATCAATCAATAAACTTATTGTTCAACAGGATGGATTACATTATCACTGTATCATGGCTTTAAAAGAGAGCACCCATTTAAATCTTTAACATGGGACATGCGTCAGCACCTGTTCTCATATACCCCTTGCTGGCTTTAGTCACAGCCAGCATCAACCAGACCCCCTTTTGCATGCATCACATGTGCCTGGTACTAGTAAGTCTTTTTTTTGACTGAAAAATAAAAAAATAAAATTTAACTGATCCAGTACTAGGAAGGCAGCAACCACAAAGCATCTTAGCAAGCATGGTTATAAATGGTTGGGGCCAAGGTTTTAAATTTTATGAGATAGAGATGTCCTAAATTTTTTTATGAAACGAGACGCCCTGTTTTTCATCTTGTTTCAATTCCTGATCTGATAAAGTGTCCTAATACTTGCTTGACATGCTTTTTTCTTAAAAAAACTTATTGATAAAGATTTAGTATTTTATTTGATTTTTAAACATATTTGAACTTCAAAAGTTATATTTTTATGATAAATTAGATATATTTAAAATTGACACTATAATATATTATAATCGAAATAGGATCAGACAGGACAATTGAAATTAGTGCTGTAATCTCTCTGAGATGAGACATTTTGGCTGTCTCAGCCCCTATCCCATCGAGACTTGAATCATTGATTGGGGCTACATTCTTGATAAAGCTTAATTTCAGTACATTAGAATTTTGCTTTAGCATGCGCCTAGGAAGGTCAAATGCAAAAATTGTCCTCAACTTTGATCTTTTGTCATATCAATTTTTATGCTTAATTCCAAAAGTACTTTTCAGGAAGAACCTGGTGGCCAGCGTGCCTTAATCTTTGATCAAGGGAACAGGATCTCTCAGGTGAGACTGACATCAGTGCAGCAATAATTCCATAATTCCAGAATTACACCGACTGCCTAACATCACTTTATAAAGCAGGGCATCAGTTGCGCTGATGTAGCAGATATTTGTGTCAAGGCATTGCATGATTCAACAGCAAGAAATAAGAGTTTCGATGTGAGATATATGCATCTTTGTCTGCATAGTTGTCATACAATTATCATTTTGTTATTTAGCAGCTGAAATTAATTCATTTGATCGTGGTTAGGTATGCTATGAGTACATTGCCGAGCAAGGGAAGGAGCTTTTTGAATTGGTAATGAACGAAACCAGCTATTCAAACCTTGATGTTTGGATAAGTCAGTTTGATCTGCATTTCAGAATTTATGTAGCTGACTCTAACTAATTTAGAATTTTAAAAGTATTGTTGGTGTTTTTATTGTTGTAGTGGTAGTGGTTTGGTCTGCATCTCTGATTTTTGTTATCCTAATTTCTTGTGAACTGCTCGTACAGGTTGCACATTTGCCTGACAAAGCAAATAACTATCTCACGCCAGCTTTATCCGTTCTAGAGAAGAACACCTGATATCAAATATTATTCAATTTAATTGATGCTACTTGCCCTCTGTATGGACACCACAAATTTTTTTTTTTTTTTTTTTTTTTGCCTATTGGGCAGTCATGTATAATTTGTACATGTTATTATTTATGTGATCCTTTTCAATGATTTGGTAGCGTTTGAGAGAATTAGCAGCATATGGAAGAAGGGATACCATGTCTTTTATCCTTTCTTTTTGTGTGTAGAGATTAAGCCTTTCTCTTCTGTGCACAAAAATTAAATGAAAATAACAGGACCATTGCAATAGCAGAAGGAAAATCAATTATTTATTTATTTATTTAACTGATGATAAAACAAGAATAATCCAGAGAACACATTGCAATTGGGGGCATAGCTATTCAATCCTCTCTCCAGTAGAACTTTCTACATCACTGTCATGGAATATGGTGCGCGTCAGAGACTAAGAAAGACAATTATCCACTTCATGTCTTCGTCTGCCAAATAAAATCTAGTGTGTTAAGTCGTGAGAACGGTAACTGATGAGGTTCAAGAGAGGTGTGGAGAGCCACAGGTTCAAACTACATTTGTTGGAAGCAACCACTGAAGGCAAGAGAGATTCGTTTGCGTGAGCCGAGGAGGATTGAGATACCTCTAGAGATCTCTAATGGGTTAGGAATTTTCCATCTCACTCTCGATTCATGAAAAATAATAACTTTTTTATCCTTATCTTACCTTGAATGGCATTTTTAAAATTTTAATAAAAATTTAAAAATAAAAAATATAACTTTTTTTTAATCACTAAGCATATTAATATATTTAACATCTATCTTTTAAATTTATATTTATCATTAAAATAAATAAAAAATTAAAATTAAACTAAAAGTTAAATATCATCGAATTCAAAATATAAGATAATGTAGTATTTAGATATGGGCCAACGTAATGGAAATGGGGTGGGGTGAGATTAAATATTTATATCCATATAAAAGATTAAAAATCCGTATCTTGAATGGGATGAATCCTTAAATATTTATTTAGGATGAGGAGTTAAAATGAATTTCTTATGATGCTGCACTTCTTTATATATAAATAAGTCTAATTGGATAGAGGTTGATACAAAGGAAGGGAAAGAAGGAAATAGTTTTAAAATCCTTGTTTTGAAGCAAGGAAAACCAAGAGAGTAAAGAGATGTCAAAAGTAAAATTTCTTATTAGGAGGATAAGAAAATAAGAAAATAAGAAAATAAAAAAATATCAAAAGCAAAAATTTTTATCTTAAATATTTAGAATTAAAAAAAAATCATAATTTTTCTCTATATTTTTAACTTTATTTTTATAAATTAATTTAAAATTTTGATAATAAATATGTATATATAATTTTATAAATATAATTATATATATATAACTTCGCCTCCCTTTCTCTTTCTTTCCCATTATTCACCTTCTCTAGCTTTCCCAAAGAGACGTAAAGAACAAACCCCGCAGCGCGATTGAAAAAATAAATAAATAAAATAAAATAAAATAATAATAATAATAATTCTTCCGTCTCTTTCTTTTCCTTTTGTCATCAAATACCCACTCTTCCCTTTTTTTTTTTTTTTTTTTTTTTTTTTTTTTTAATTTTTTTTTTTTTTTTTTTTCAGGGATCCAAAGAGACACGTTGAAGAGAAAACCCCGCTATTCAACGAACCGCGTCTGCGGCTTCCGCACTTGTTGACTGTATCTAACCTAATCACATGCAAAGGAGGAGGTAAAAAAAAAGAAAAAAAAAAAAAACGCGCAGCCTGCCTAGACTCAGTCAGGATAACAGCCCACTCATCATCTGGTTGGAAAATAAATAAAATAAATAATAATAAGAAAGGGTCAAAAGGAATTAAATGAGCAGCTTGTGTCCGCCTCCCGCTAGGTATATTATCCATTGTTCTGTACGCACGCATACCATCGAGCGAACTGCCTGCGGTTTTGACTGGACTGTCTCTTGGCTCTTCTCAATTTAACTCTTCCCCCTCTTTCTCTCTCTCTCTCTCTCTCTCTCTCTCTCTCTTTCTCCCGTAGGCCATGATAATGATGGCAGCACGAGTTCTCGCCCTTCACCGGCCTCGTCTTCCTTCACCCGTTACTATTACTGCTATTATTGATACGATGACTCAGCAAGACGAGGAAAGGAAAAGGCAGACGTAGGAGAAACAAGACACGTTGATTCAGATGACATAGACATAGAGAAGAGAGAGAGAGAGGAGCAAAGAGCAGAGGATGACGACGAGGAGGAGGAGAGGCGAAGAAGAAGAGGAGGAGGTGACGATGGCCATGACAGAGGGTGGGAGTCGGGGGCAGGAGGAGGCGCGGCCACCGTCTCAGCCGCCAATCCCGAGGACGGGAGATTTTCTCGGGAAGCACCGCCTATCTGCTGCCATAACCCGCCTCGATCAAGAGATCCAATCCCTCCAGGTACTTCCCCCCACCTCCCTCTGAGCAATCTACTTCTTTCTTGGACCTGTGTCCCGTCGGTTGGTCGGTCGGTCGGTCGGTCCCTAGATAGATAGATAGATAGATAGATAGATAGATAGATAGATACGGATCTTGAAATATGGGTGGGATGATCATGTATGTATGTTGGATTGGGAGTTAGATCCTGCCATCGATTTCATTCTTTTTTTCCCTTTGTTTCTTCTCCTCCTCCTCCTCCTCCTCCCACGTGTTGGTGGTGTTGTGGGCGGAATTAGACTTCTTGCTTGCACTATGCCGGTAGAACGATTCACCACGCGCGCGCGCGTCTGCTCTCTCGGAAGAATCAGATCCAATTTTTGATGGCATAATAGCATGCATCTAACTTGTCGATTCTTTTTGTCCTCTTCAGGATTCTATCAGATCTCTCGGTTAGCTGGCCTTAACCAATGACAGAATAGAATCATGCATGCCCTTTCCTTCCAATCAGCATTCAATTTCTTCTCCCTTTTGCTGAGCCAAGCACCAACAGCTGAGCACACAGAACAAGATACTCGTTGGCCTCTCAACTAAAACTAATAGTCGATCTGTTTCTGTTTCGAAGCCAATCTAAAGAAACCTACCAATTTTCTTCTTCTCCCAAGATACTCGTTGGGACCTCCACCGCTGTCCCCATAAACTCCACCATCCACAGCAAATTCCGTCTTGTATCCAGTCGTCTTAAGCCTAAAGAACCATCCGAAATGCATTCTGAACTATCTAAACACGCACGGATCATTGGGTTCACTGCTCTAGTTCCTTGGCTTGATTAGGATTAGGCAAGCATCATCATAACCGCCGTACTGATGAATTGACCTCATCAACGTTCATATTTTCTGCTGATAATACAACTCTCACTCTCTTGAATTATACAGAACGCAAACCAATGAAGAATCACATGATTTGTCCAAAAGATAGCCCGCTCCAAATTTAAGTTCAACCTCAATGGGCATTGGATTAGTGGGAGAAGAGCATAGAATTTCACAAGTCATCATTGATTGAGATATCCCACATGGTTGGTGAGGAAACAAGTGTTATGCATACCAGAGGTATCTGGGTTTGGGCACAAGAACGCCCGGACTTTCTGGATCTTACAAGGAAATAACTAACTTTAGCAAATGGGATTGGAAACTAAACTTTGAAATCCTGAAGTTTTTTGTTGTCCTCTTCTGGTATACCAAAGAGTGTAGTCACAACTGCAGGCTGTCAATCTTGTTGCAGCAAAAAAAGAGAAGAAATAAAACATAATGTTAGATTTCTTACCCATCGCTCATGGTACCTTGCTTGGAATTTCAACCAGTGAAGAATTATTGTGATATCAGATAGGCCTCTGTGCGCGCGTGTGTATGAGAGAGAAAGAGAGAGAGAGAGAGAGAGGCATCAGTGCTTGATTGTGTGTTAAGAGTGGTGCTAATGCAGGTGGGATCGCAAATACAGAGAGAGTAAATTCTGGCCACTTTGATTCTTTCCGACCCTGTAGTTACAAAAGTTTGGGATAAGGATAGTGCGTGGCTGGTGTGGGGAGGGGAGAGTGGAAGGTGCAGAGTGGAGATAGCAACCTGCAGATATGGGGATGGAGCGATGGTGAAGTGGGTGGGCAGGAGGTGAGGGTGATGGAGGAGAGGGTGAGGGTGGAGAGGACTGGATGGGTTGGGGATGGCTGGCTGAGGGGTTGGTTGGGATGGGACATCTGGGCTTTGTCTGGGTCTAAATCCTTAGAATGAAATTGATTCAAACTTCTTGGAAGGCATGCAAGACCTAGACCGTCTATCCCACTTTGTTCATGCGCATGTATTGAGATGCTTGTTTTGAACACTTACATTTGAAACCCTTGCTTTACTGGAGTGCACATGTGCAGCGTACACGCGCACAGCATTACTAGCACACTATCTCAAAACCCATTGCCTTTTGAAGCTGTCAATGTGTTGTCCTTGGTTTGGCAGTGAAGGGAGGAGAACAAGATGCACAAGATCAATGTTTTTATTGAAATGTTGGGTGTGGGGAATCTCTGGACAATTAGGTTCTGTTAGCCATTCTGAGCATGGATGTAAGCCCAAGAGCCAAGCTTCTTTCTTTTTTTTTTTTCTCGTGTAGCAGGGTTATTATGCATTTATTAGAACATACTGTAGACTTCATGCATGTTACACATTCGATTAAGATTATTTGATGAATAGATGTGATCCCATCAATTGATTAAGCATTTTCACAAAACTTTTTTTCCCTTATTTTTTCATTCATGCGAGTTACTAGGTACATCATACACCTCCACTTTTGATTGATTAAGCCTCTGTCATTTCACTCTTTGTAACAGAAAACCATAAGGGGTATCTATGATAGACAGAGGGTCCAGTTATTTAGGTGAGTTTCATAGCTGACATCTAGGTGACCATAATCACATCCCCTCAAGGATGTGGTGCTAGCTAACTTGTTTAGAGCTAGATAGGGTCCATGCCTTACAAGTAGTGCTTTCTAAGCTTTGATTGAAAAGTGCCACATCCTACTGTAGGACTGGATTGATGGATAAGATGGGTACATATACTATCAGTATCTTGTAGCGGAAGAAATGATTTTAAATTTTTAAATTTGGATAAATAAGTTTTAAATCATATCTAAAACTTATTTACTCAAAAATGGCATGATCAAAGATTAGATCTGATGCGGCAAAAATTTAAAGATAAATTTTTTACCTCGTCATGTTGAAATATGCAATTGGAATTTATCCTGTCAGATCATTGGGTCCCGAACTAGAGCCGTTCACATGTCCGGCCTCTATGAATATCCACGCAGGGATGAAGACTCCTCAAAATGGATGGATCACCGAGTGCTAGCGCCTTGCAGATCCTTTTGATGAAGATGGTGCAGCAAACTCTTTGCTGAATCAGCCTTCTTGTGCCTGATCTCCTTAACAGGAACTTATCACTTGTTTTTGCCCAACTATATTTAATATAAGGTGGAAGAATAGAACAACAAAGACTTCTCTAAGCCTATACAAAGCCTTAGGCCATATAAGATGGACATGTTTATTGGCCTTCTCCTTTTTTTTTTCAGGCTAAGAATCCTTTATATAGACTTTCAAGAGTAACCCAAAAGTCTTCTCTCTTCATGAAGGCCATTAATACTATAATTAATTCTTTTTTAGCTCAAAAGTCTTCCATCATAATAGCTATTGTGCTACAATTAATTTTTTCTTAGTCCAAAAGTCTTCCATTATAATAGCTATTAATGCTACAATTAATTTTTTCTTAATCCAAAAGTCTTCTATCATAATAGCTATTAATGCTACAATTAATTCAAAGGCTATCTTTTCATTATGAAGACTATTAATGATAATTATTATTTTGGAATTTAAAGAGTCAAAGCCCTTTACATATTCCCACATTTAATGAATCGATGAGTTTTCTATCATTTTTATACATTAAATGAGAGATTGAATTTAATGTACATTAACCACTTTAGGAAAATCAAGAGTCTCAATCCACTAGCACTCTACATCTAGGGTCAAATTTAAATCCAATTGGAATGGATTTCGAGTTTGAGTTGAATCTCATCATATGAGACTCAAACTAAAGTTTCAATTGAACTTTGGACAACTCAAATCAACCCTAAATGTATTTGGTCAAAGCTAATTAGACATTCTAAGGAGATAGAAAACAATTCGATCTGATTGAATTGGGTAAGCAATGATGCTATCAAGCCTGAATGCTAATGGTTAGCAATCCATCTTCATAGAACTTGATCCAAAATACTAATCAAATTAATGTAAGGATCAAAGTGAGGAATTCAGCCCCTATTGCGTGTGACCCCATAGGTTCCAACCTGTCTGGTAGTGAGAATAATCCCTAATCAGCATTAGGGTTGCACCGAAACTCCTTCAGTGGGTCGAAACTATTTCGACTCAAGTCATAACTTGGAATCGACGATCCTAATCGATTCCAAGTGAGCTTCTCACAATCCACCAGTGATACCTAACAGTATGTAGTGGCAAGCCAGTAGGTTAGAAAAGAACCCAAAATGCAGTTACCGTGTAGTATAATCCTTCTATCAAGAGTCCCAGCAGGGTGCTAGGTCAAGGATAACTCGTCAAACCCTAAGCACCGGTCATATGCAATATTTATTTGACTCGAATTTAACTTATGATTCTAATGGAAAATCCTTTCCATTATCACTTGCCGTGGCCACGGGCTAATGAACTCAGTCTCCTAATTAGCATAGGACTTCTCCCTATCTACTAGGGCTGATAGATTCCTCATAAATACTCCTTACTCCAACATTACGACCACTGCAGGCAATATACATAACAAAGTCCTTGATGCCTAAGAGGATCAAGGTAATATGCAGTCAAACTACAATGACCCTAGTGTGAGTAATCGAAGTACTATAGGTCAAGAACCACTTATACTACTACATTACCGAGAAGTCATTGACGAGTGAGTAGTCATCCTACTGATTTCTCGTATGGTTATGCTCGGTACCAATGTCAAACATCTATCAGCATTCTTGCCTTAGTATCTCATACCTCATACTAGAGACTCGTATCAAGGCGATCCATGCTCCAATCTAATTGGATCGATCACCATCCTCGTGATTGATCAATTGATTGGGAGTGTTTAGGAGTTAATCTATTATGACATGTCTCAAATTTTCAACTCTTAAAAATACATATCATTGTCTATCAACCCCAAGGACGATACATGACACATTAACATGTATGAAAAATGCTCAATTTTATTAATATAAACATGATCATATACAATACGTACGCCAATAATTAGCTTTTCAGGACACACATCTAACAAACTCCCACTTGACCTAAAACCAATTGGCAACAACTCTAAGCCCCATCTTCTCAAGATGTGCCTCAGTCTTTTGCTGACTCAATGGCTTTGTCAGTGGGTCTGCGATGTTCTTCGTGGAGTCAACTCGTTGCACCTTGATATACTTCTTCTCAAGGTATTCGCGTATAATGTGGAACCGCCGCTCGATGTGCTTGGACTTTAGGTGAGACCTAGTCTCCTTAGCAAGAACTATGGCGCCATTGTTATCACAGTACAGTGGGATGGCATCTGATGTCATCACTCCAAGTTCTGCAATAAACTTCTTGTAGCAATAGGCTTCCTTAGCAGATTCGGATGCGGCGATGTATTCTGCCTCCATGGTCGAGTCAGCGATGATGGGTTGTTTGAAACTCTTCCAACTTGTAGCATCACCATTGCATACGAACACATGTCCAGATGTTGATCGTCTATCATCTGGGTCAGACATAAAATCTCCATCCGAGTACCCCTCAATGAATAACTCAGAATCTCCTCCAAAGACTAAGAACAAATCCTTAGTCCTTCTTAAGTACTTAAGGATGTTCTTCACAGCTATCCAGTATTTTTGATCTAGATTTGACTGATATCTGCTTGTAACACTCACAGCAAGTGCAATATCAGGTCGTGTACATAACATGGCATACATGAGACTCCCTATTGCCGAAGCATAAGGGATTCGACTCATTCTCTCAATCTCCTCAGGTGTGCTAGGGCACATCTTTTTGGAGAGATGAATACCATGTCTAAGCGGTAGTAAACCCCTTTTGGAGTTTTTCATGCTGAACTTCTTCAGCACATTCTCTATGTACATTCTCTGTGATAGGCCAAGCATCCTATTAGGTCTATCTCTGTAAACCTTTATTCCTAGTATATAAGATGCTTCACCTAGATCTTTCATTGAAAATTCCTTAGATAACCATCTCTTGATCGAAGTCAGCATAAGAATATCATTCCCAATTAGGAGTATTTCATCCACATACAATACTAAGAAAGTAATAGCACTCCTACTGACCTTCTTGTATACACATGGTTCTTCCTCGTTTCTGATGAAATCAAATGTTTTGATCGCATCATTGAACCGAGTGTTCCAACTCCGAAAAGCTTGCTTTAATCCATAAATGAACTTATGCAACTTGCAGACACAGTGATCACTATCACTGGATATGAAACCTTTTGGCTGTTCCATATAGATATCTTCCTCAAGATATCCATTCAGAAAAGCCGTCTTCATATCCATCTGCCATATTTCATAATCATAAAATGCTGCTATAGCAAGCAAAGTGCGAATGGACTTTAGCATGGCTACTGGCGAAAAGGTATCCTGATAGTCAACACCTTCGCGCTGACTATAACCTTTCGCTACAAGTCTTTCCTTATAGGTCTCTACCTTGCCATCTGTACCTATCTTCCTCTTGTAGATCCATTTACACCCAATAGGTACTATTCTTTCAAGTGGATCTACTAGAGTCCAGACTTGGTTTGCATGCATGAAGTCTATTTCTGACTTCATGGCACTTAACCATTTTTCGGAGTCGATGTCTGACATCGCCTCGTCATAGGTCCTAGGATCAGTTAGTTGATCCCTATCTCCCATCAGAAATATCTCCTCAATCTTTTCCTGAACCATACCTAAGTATCTCTCAGGAGGATGAGAGATTCTATCTGATTTACGAGGTGGTGGAGCACTAGTACGAATAGGATTAACTGGTTCTTTCCGATCTATAGCTGACTGCTCTTCAGAGATACTCTCTTCGAGCCTTATTACCCTCCCACTACCTCCATCTTGAAGAAACTCTTTCTCCAAGAAAATGGCGTGTCGGCTCACAATTGCATTGTGATCCTCAGGGAAGTAAAAATAGTATCCCATAGACTCTCTGGGATATCCTATAAAACGAGCTTTAACAGATCATACCTCTAACTTGTTCGCCTCCTGTTATTTAACATAGGCAGAACATCCCCAAATTTTAAGAAAATCAAGACTTGGTTTCTTATCATGCCAAATCTCATAAGGCATGGTAGGAACGGACTTAGAGGGAATCCGGTTCAGAATAAATAAGGCAGTTTGTAATGCATGTCCTCATAAAAATAAAGGAAGATCAGTGAAACTCATAATGGATCGAACCATATCTAATAGTGTCCTATTCGTCCTCTCGGATATCCCGTTGAGTTGAGGCGTGCGAGGCGGAGTCCACTGTGAGATAATGTCGTGTTCCTTAAGATAACTTAGGAATTCTCCACTAAGGTATTCACCTCCTCGATCTGATCGAAGAACCTTGATGGATTTTCCTATTTGTTTCTCTACCTTTTGTCTGAACTCTTTGAACTTTTCGAAAGCTTCAGACTTATGTTTCATTAAAAATACATATCTATACCGTGACAAATCATCAGTAAAAGTAATAAAGTAAGAGAAATCTTCCCTGGCCTGCACATCAAATGGGCCACACATATCAGTGTGTACTAGGACAAGTAACTCAGTGGTCCTTTTCCCATGTCCAACAAAGGGTAGCTTGGTCATTTTACCCTGAAGACATGACTCACAAACTGGTATTGAGTCTGTACTCAAAGTATGAAGGATTCCATACTTCACCAGCCGGTTAAGTCTATCTTCATTAATATGACCTAGCCTAAGGTTCCATAGGTACTTTTGATTTAGGTCATCTCTAGGACGCTTTTTACTAATGGCATTCACTGAATGCTCGTTTATATCTACCTCAACATCAGCATATAGATGGTATAGACCGTTAATTAAAAAAGTTTTTGCAACTACTTTATTTCCAAAATAAATAGTACAAAAGTCTTTATTGAAATTGAATACATATCCTTCTTGTGCTAATATAGATACAGAAATTAGATTTCTACTTGCAACAAGAACATAATAATAGTCTTTTAAATCTAGTCTAAATCTTAATGGTAACCTTAAGGAAAAAGTTCCTACGCCAACAGCAGTAACACTTGTTCCATTACCAACGCGCAGGATTATCTCTCCTTCCTTTAACCTTCTACTTTCCATGAGACCCTGCATAGTAGTGCAAACATGAGCACTAGAACCAGAGTCTAAGACCCAACTGAAAGTAGGAGATATCGTTAAGTTAGACTTAATTACGAGCATACCTTCAGAAGGTCCCTCTCCCTTGGATTTTATCAGGCTCCTCAGGTAAATAGGACAGTTCCTTTTCCAATGGCTTTCAGCATTACAGTGGAAACATTTTCCTTTGCTAACTTTAGCCTTCTTGTTGGGACTTTCCTTCTTGGGTTTATTCTCCTTCTTGTGTTTCTTTGCAGGCTCCAACCTTTTTCCTTGAGTCTTTCTCTTAGACTTTGATGCCCGTTCAACAGTAAGAACAGACCCCCTTGAACTTTTCAAGGTACCCTCAGTAATGACCAGCATATTCAACAGTTCAGGTAAGGTGTATTCAAGCTTGTTCATATTATAATTCATGATGAATTGTCCATATGAACTAGGCAGGGATTGGACGATCAGATCCACCTGCAAATCCCTACTAATAGATATGCCTAGCTTTTCAAGCTATTCTATATCCTTGATCATTGCTAAACAATGATCATGGACGGACTGCCCTTCGCTCATCTTGGTGTTGAACAACCTTCTTGACACCTCGAATCGCGCTGTGCGATTCTGCTCACCATACAACTCTTGCAGATGAGTCAGTATCGCCTTGGCAGTTGACATATCCTCATGCTAGCTCTGTAATTCATTAGTCATGGACGCCAACATGTAACACCTAACCTTTGTGTCATCGTCCTACCACTTCTCAAGTGTTGTCCTCTGTTCAGAGGTAGGATGAGCAGTCAATGCGGGGGGATCCTGATATAGGACATGACTAAGCTTCTCTGAGTTGAGAACTATTCTCAGTTTTCTGAACTAATCCTTGAAGTTTAATCCGGTCAGACGGTTTGTTTCTAGTATTCGTGCTAAGGGGTTTGAGGCAGACATTGTTCAATACTGCAAAGAGTTAAGTATTCAAGTTAGATGTTGTATATGATCAATTTTTTATATTTAGGGACTTTTAAATATAAAAGAAGACTCCCACTATTTTCACGGATCTCACACACTCTCCAGTGAAGATGCGAGAACCCCTACGCGACTAGGGTTCCTAGTGGGTGTTGCGGTCTAATCTAATATGAGGCATCCCTCACCTAACAGTTATTGGTATCCTTTTATACCAGATCAGTGGACAACTCTTGTCCAGTACATCTTATGTACGATGCAACCCTTTGGTCTCTAAGTTATATGGGCTCACCTAACAGTTATTGCCCACACTTCTTAGTTGAGTCAAACCCACTGTTCATACCAAATTTAGTTGTCATTAGGACTCTCACCTAACAGTTATTGGGCCCCAACCCCATCTAAAACTAGCTACATCTCATGTATAGTAGGTATGTTTGAGAAATACCGGTGCAATTGAACCACTATAACCAGTCGAGAACAATCAACACCGATAAAACCCCACATACCTAGAACAATGGAAGACCGCAGACTCAATATTGAAATGGGTAGGTTTAGGTTCAGGTCTCGAAATGAATTGGTCAGCACATGTCTAACTAACCCAATTCTAGTCAGCCCAACTCTTGCCTGACTTGATTAAGGAAAAGTCAACACATCTTATATTTGACTTACCTAGTTAGTATGGGTGAAGCCAGATCAACAAACAATCTTATTCACTCAAGACCATCCTACAATGGCCAAGTAAGTAAGATTGATGGGGTCTTGTTTAACTTACTTTAGACACCAATCAAAATTAGCCAGGTAAGTGAACGGAGCAATTAAGAACCACCGATCGAGACTTGTCTTAGACATCAAAGTAGTTTAGTCAAATAGAATAGACTATCTATTGAACCAAGCTCAATCGCAAAGCCAAAATTGGTCTTGACATGATAAACTCATGTTAAAATGAGTCGATTTATCCTTCTAACGTTTAGAAATGATTTTGGACCCAATTTGACATAATCAGTTTGCCTAAAATCAGTCAGGGTTTAACTACTGATCCTATCAGGTAACCCTAAACTAAGCCATATCCTTAGACAATTTCACCCATATTAAATCATGTGATATTCAATTTTTAAAACTTTTAACATTGAATTCCATCATGATTTAAGTAAATTATGGCAAGAAACAATTTCTTTATCAATTTAACTAGGTGTCATAAGATATTTGATAGATTATTAATTCTGGCAGTCTCAAACATGATACTTGTATTATCATAACTTACCAGAAAATTAATCTATATCAACATATGCTTTATTTCATAAATCAAGATAAAAGAATCTGATATGATTATGCAGTATCCATCCAATCAGGCTCTGATACCACTTGTAGGACCGGATTGATGGATAAGATGAGTACACATACTATCAGTATCTTGTAGCGGAAGAAATGATTTTAAATTTTTAAATTTGGGTAAATAAGTTTTAAATCACATCTAAAACTTATTTACTCAGAAATGGCATGATCAAAGATTAGATCTGATGCGGCAAAAATTTAAAGATAAATTTTTTACCTCGTCAAGTTGAAATATGCAACTGGAATTTACCCTATCAAATCACTGGGTCCCGAACTAGAGCCGTTCACACGTCCGGCCTCTATGAATATCCACGCAGGGATGAAGACTCCTCAAAATGGATGGATCACTGGGTGCTAGCGCCTTGCAGATCTTTTTGATGAAGATGGTGCAGCAACCTCTTTGCTAAATCAGCCTTCTTGTGCCTGATCTCCTTAACAGGAACTTATCACTTATTTTTGCCCAACTAGATTTAATATAAGGTGGAAGAATAGAACATCAAAGACTTCTCTAAGCCTATGTAAAGCCTTAGGCCATATAAGATGGACATGTTTATTGCCCTTCTCCTCCTCTTTCTTTTTCAGGCTAAGGATCCTTTATATAGACTTTCAAGAGTAACCCAAAAGTCTTCTCTCTTCATAAAGGCCATTAATGCTACAATTAATTCTTTCTTAGCCCAAAAGTCTTCCATCATAACAGCTATTAATGCTACAATTAATTTTTTCTTAGTCCAAAAGTCTTCCATCATAATAGCTATTAATACTACAATTAATTTTTTCTTAATCCAAAAGTCTTCCATCATAATAGCTATTAATGCTACAATTAATTCAAAGGCTATCTTTTCATTATGAAGATATTAATGATAATTATTATTTTGGAATTTAAAGAGTCAAAACCCTTTACATATTCCCACATTTAATGAATCGATGAGTTTTCTATCATTTCTATACATTAAATGAGAGATTGAATTTAATGTACATTAACCACTTTAGGAAGATCAAGTCTCAATCCACTAGCACTCTACATCCAGGATCAAATTTAAATCCAATTGGAATGGATTTCGAGTCTGAGTTGAATCTCATCATATGAGACTCAAACTAAAGTTCCAATTGAGCTTTGGACAACTCAAATCAACCCTAAATGTATTTGGTCAAAGCTAATTAGACATTCTAAGGAGATAGAAAACAATTCGATCTGATCGAATTGGGTAAGCAGTGATGCTATCAGGCCTGATTGCTAACAGTTAGCAATCTATCTTCATAGAACTTGATCCAAAATACTAATCAAATTAATGTAAGGATCAAAGTGAGGAATTCAGCCCCTGTTACGTGTGACCCCATAGGTTCCAACCTGTCTGGTAGTGAGAATAATCCCTAATCAGCATTAGGGTTGCACCGAAACTCCTTCAGTGGGTCAAAACTATTTCGACTCAACCCATAACTGGAATCGACGATCCTAATCGATTCCAAGTGAGCTTCTCACAATCCACCAGTGACACCTAACAATATGTAGTGGCAAGCCAGCAAGTTAGAAAAGAACCCAAAATACAGTTACCGTGTAGTATAATCCTTCAATCAAGAGTCCCAATAGGGTGCTAGGTCAAGGATAACTCGTCAAACCCTAAGCACTGATCATATGCAATATTTATTTGACTCGAGTTCAACTTATGATTCCAATGGAAACTCCTTTCCATTATCACTTGCCGTGGCCACGGGCTAATGAACTCAGTCTCCGAATTAGCATAGGACTTCTTCCTATCTACTAGGGCTGATAGATTCCTCATGAATACTCCTTACTCCGACATTACGACCACTGCAGCCAATATACATAACAAAGTCCTTGATGCCTAAGAGGATCAAGGTAATATGCAGTCAAACTACAATGATCCTAGTGTGAGTAGCCGAAGTACTATAGGTTAAGGACCACTTACACTATTACATTGCTGAGAAGTCATTGACGAGTGAGTAGTCATCCTACTGATTTCTCGTATGGTCACGCTCGGTACCGATGTCAAACATCTACCAGCATTCTTGCCTTGGTATCTCATACCTCATACTAGAGACTCGTATCAAGGCGATCCATGCTCCAATCTGATCGGATCGATCACCATCCTCGTGATTGATCAATTGATTGGGAGTGTTTAGGAGTTAATCTATTGTGACATGTGTCTCAAATTTTTAACTCTTGAAAATACATATCAGTGTCCATCAATCCCAAGGACGATACATGACACATTAACATGTATGAAAAATGCCCAATTTTATTAATATAAACATGATCATGTACAATGTGTACGCCAATAATTGGCTTTTCAGAGCACACATCTAAGACCTACAAGGGATGTGACTTTGGAGTTGAGATTTTTCTCACTTCTGACCATAGATTGGTGCAAATGATATAATGACCAATGTCTGATCCTTCTGAAAGAATACAAGTATATGACTTTGTAGGCATTAGCCCTAATCCACACATCTACAACTGAAAAACGCGGACTCCATGAAAGTTTTAGTGCTTTCATAGACAAATGCATATGCGTATATCTATTTAAAAGTGTCTATATGAGCAGGTTTTATATGCATACAAACATACACATGTATACATATGCATGTCATACACACCTCTGTTTCGGTATGCATTACATGTAGTCATGCGCTAATATTTAATCATATAATAGATACATAATTATGTATCTATAAGTTATATATATTATGCCATAATTTTATATCGTCTTGCTTTGACACTCTTTTTCATGACTGGCCACTCCCAGAGTTCTTATCTAAAAAGAAAACCCACTGGGTAATACCATCACATGTTTTTAGTGTCAATCATCAGCTACTCGTTATTCTATACCCATCTATCTACTTTAAATTGTCAGATGCTATGGATGGTAATCATACAACATTAAACTGGTGTAAATTTCCTTTTATTAACAAGCTATTTCCTTGTACACCTTGTTCTTTTTCTTTAATGATGATGAACTAATACTCTCTCTGGTGCATGCTTGCCCATGTGCCCACACACTCTAGCTTGCTTGCTTGTGCTCTTCCCCCACCCCCCCACCCCTCCTGTGTTCTCCACTGAATGGACTGATGAATTTCTTTTATGCTGTCTCCCTCTAGCTTGAGCTTATTTTTGGCATCATAGCATATGGTCATGATATGATGTCAAGCTTGGCCCTAATAGTTTGAAGCTAGTTTAGTCATATGTCAAGCCTACGTGTAGACTCTCTTTTCTGGCGTTTATCCATGTTGAAGGAGTCACATTAGTTTCAACAAAAACATAGTAATTGCTGGTTCTTAAGACCCCTATCTGCATTCTTCCATTATTTTTTTGCAGCTTGAATCCATTATTTTTTTGCAGCTTGAATGCATCATAAAATTCGTCCATGATTCAGAAAATAAATATTTTGTTTAGAAAGTGCCCTATCACGTTGATATTCCTCAGAATTCATCCATTAGGGGGATTAGGTGCAAGATGGAAGCTTCCTATTGTGAATATAGCATAGGTTTTATTGGTGAAAATGGTGAGGAAATTGTGGGAGGAGAGGTGTGGGAAAGACAAGGAAGCACAAAACAACACTTATTTCCTTCTATCATTGGTGCTATTAAAGTTTTGAAAGGAAATTGGAGATCAAGTAACATGAGAGATAGGCTATAAATTTAAAGTGCTTAAGAGTACATTCTAATGTTTCTCTACTAAATTGTTGTAAAAGTTAGCTGGGAGATGGATGTTTTCTGTCTGCTTTTGCAATAGGTAATAATACGGTGTTAGAAAACTATTTTAGGTTGCTAGCAGGTTGCTTATCACGTTAGAGAAATTGTGGAGAGAAGGCATAATAATCAAAATTGAGAACGGTGACCTCCAAACTTCTGGTTCCTCTTTCTTTCCCTTTTTTTTTTTAATTTCTTTTGTTATTTGTTGCAGGAATGTGTCATCTAATGGTCATTGTTTGTTGTGTTTATGTTTTGGTTATGCCTTAGCTTTTCTGCTTAATCAACATTTAGGGATACATACTCTCAATTTCTCTACACTCTAATGAAATTATCCATGGCTTAAATGGTAAAAGAGATCACTAGTTATAACTGAAATAATATATTTGTGTTTGATCTTTCTTTAGACATGACATTGTCTATCATGTGCTTTCCAACTTATTATTCATTGCATGATGCAAATATCTAACTTGATGTTGTAGTTCTTGTGAAAACAATGTTAAAATATGAAAGATTTCTTCTTTTATTTTGCCACTATATTTGATAGTATGTCTATCATAGTCAAAAATCTCATATTCCTAACTTCTCTTATAACCCATTAGATTTATAATAACAAACTTCATTTGAAGAAACTAATTTTCACTACTTCTTAATATCTATCCAGATGCAGTTAAAACCCTTGTTCTTTCACCTTTTAGTGCATAGGATTATGTGACCTGGATTAGTTCCAGAGTGCACATTTTCTATGTAATGCAGTAGCAGGGTGTTTCCTCTGATATTCCACTTTCTCAGACCCGAAAAATCTAGTATTTTAAGGCAACGGATAAGTGACATCTGAAGCAGTCAGCATCTTATGTGCTTGCCTGATTGTAGCGTAGGCATCTGCATCACCACTCATAATGAATTAGGATTGGACTTGGTCCAATCTTTTCTGCCCCAAAAACAGAAAATGATGAGTGGTTTGGTAATTTGGTGTGCAAAGAGAGCCATGAATAATTGGGCATAGCATTATGTAGTTCACAAGCTCTCCAAAATACCAAATTGTGCTCCCTGACACATGAAACAACCTGCATATCTACGAAGGGTCGTGGATCTGGCTGTATAATTGAAATGGGTTTGCTATTTTTTTTTTATTTTTTTTATTTTTTATTTTTTTAACTGGGAACAGAGACTGGAAGATACTTCTTTGGATGATCTTACCTTGATTTGGAACTAAGGAAATTATCGATTAGTTGATCCTAAGATACTTTATATTTTTTTGTTTGCTTTCTTATGCATGCAGGAGGAACTGGACAAACTCAATTCAATAGAGCCTTCCTCTGCAGCATGCAAGGAGTAAGTGAATGTCATGGTTTTGTGGTCTTGGGTAGTTCCATTGCATAATTTCAATTTGAAATCCCGTCACCTGTGTTTTTGTCCGTGGGAATTCTGCAGGGTTCTCATCGGCATGGAAGGCATGCCTGACGCCCTCCTTCCTGTGTGAGTGTCGCTGTAAATCATCAGACGATTGGTTCTGCATCATAGTGATGTTTTCTTTTATATATAACATGGTGGTGTTCTTAGATCCTGTTGCCTATTTTCAGCACCAGAGGCCCAGAAATTGCTGCGTGGAACCGCTGGTTTCAAAGGATCCGTAGCTCTCATGGTTACAAATGGTGGAATAAAGGTTCCGATGTTTCTTAATGTTGGTGTCCGATCATTGATAAGTTGATGGCAAAACAATTGATGTTAGGTTTAAAGTGCCATGGTGCCTGGGCTACTCTTTCTTTCTGGTAGATCCAACTTCAAAGTCTGGGATCACAGATAAAAATATCAAGTGAGCTGCTGTGGAGTTGGTTATATATATATATGCTTTCCCTTAAGGGTATATTATTGGCTCTTATGAAAGTTTTTTTTTTTTAAAAAAAAGAAAATAAAATTGATTTGCAGAGAATTAGTCTTGAATGTTTATGGAGCAGTTTCTCTAATCTGCTTTTCTATTTTAGTTGAGCGAGCAGCTGTAAATGTATCCGTTAGCCTGCATACATGCTTGCCTCTCTTGTTGTTCAGCTAGCTAATGAGAAAATGGGAAGGTGTCGTTGTCTCTGAAAATTAATCACAGATCCCCTCGCGGGTTTGCAGCAGCGGAGTGTTTGGCCTCTGCAGGGGGAAGCACTTAAGGTTCGTTCGTTTTGCGATTATAGAGCACGCATTTTTTTTTTTTCATTTTCAAGGATTGGTATTATCTGCAGGTCGCGTGCATCATGACAGCAAGTCGGAGGAGGTGGATCCGATCCCACGACTGAGGTGCGTGTTAAGGAAAATTCTTGCAAAACACATCATGCTAATCTTTAATAAAGGATTTCAATTGTTTTCTCTGACTGTGTTGATGTTGTACGTAGTAATTATACTTTAAAATAGCATATTATCACATTATGACAACTCATTATTGACCATTTAAATAACTAAATAGCTATAACATCCATTATTTATATTTTTTTAAAAAAACGAAATATATTTCATAGAATTTTAAATATTAAAAGAATCTTTGAAATAATGCATACTATAATGGTTTCATAACCCAAAAAAAAAACAAAAAAAAGAAGAAGAAAAGGCAATCATGAAAAAGAATTGTGTTACCGTTTCCTTTGTTTTTTTAAATTAAATAAAAAAATACATTGAAATTTTTGAAAGAAAAAAAGAATAAAATTAAAAATTATATTATTTTACTAAAAAGAAAGTATAAATAGGAATAATGCCCATTATTTGTGTTATCACGGTTTACTACAATGAAGAACAAGATATGGTAGAAAATAACTACTGTTATTATTTTTTATACGACCTATGTTTGAGCTTTTTATACATTATCGATTCTAAAGATGAATAAAAGAGGAGGATTGTAATAGGTTGACGAATAGTGTAAAATTATACTTATACCTTATAAACATGAATCCGATAAAAAAATTAATAAAAAAATTAATAAAGATACAACGTTTTCTAAAAGCACATGCTGCATCAGACCCTACACGTAGTGAAAAATGACAAAAGTAGATAGGACGGTTCTTGAAAGCGATGCATCACATCTGCACCTATGTATGACGAAAAATAAGCAAAGATTTTCACATCTTCGTAGACGGATATAGATAAAAAAATTAATCCAAAAAAATAAAAATAAATATAAAAAATAAAATAAAATGAAACAAAATATATTTAATAACTTAAAATATAAGATCATCAATAGTAAAAATGAAACTAATAGATATAATGCCTAAAAAGATAAATTAACATAACTTGTTTGTAAAAAATTAAGTGATAAGTGAAAAAGCAAAAGAGGTTGATGATTTAAAACTTTGATATATATATAAAAATAAGAATAAAAATGAAGTAAAAATTATTGTACATAAAAAGTCTTAAAAAATAAAGTTGTAGACATTAAATAGATAGAAGATAGAATAACTTTAATTAAATTAGTGATGGATTAGAAGTATGATAATCTAAAATCACTATGTTTCGTGTGCTAAGATCTAATCATTAAAGATTCATGAATATCTATTATTTACTTGTTTAACATGCCTGAGAATCAAAGATCACATACCATACAATACCAGAACTATTACTATTTCTAATATGTTTTGAAACTATCATAACACTTTATCATTATTTTATATTATTATAATATTTAAATTAAAATATTATATAATATAACATAATATTATATAGCATTACATTTATAATATTATAATTATAATAAGATAAAAGTAGAACAAAAATTATGATAAAAAAATTTTAATATCTTTGTAATTTATAAAAAAATATAATTTTAAATTAAATAAATTATATGCACGCAACCAGCTTCAATTAATTTAGAATTAAAATTTTGCGGTCTTTTAATCTTTTTGGGAACAGATGAGTTCCTTAAGGAGACGGCTCTCCCCTGAGAAGCCAACGACCGCCTAGATACACAGCGAGAGCCGCCGCCGCAACCGTGGCGTTCACGCGCCCCAAACTAGTCCTCCGCGTCGACCCTCGTAAAGAATGTATGCAGACAAGTTCCATGCATATAATATAACTCGCATGGGAGGTGCTTAAATTCAAAGATCTTGGAGGTCCCGAGGAAGCACCATCACGGGGCCCATGACAATAAGACTCCTAATATGATAGCCTCAATTAAGAACAGCTCAGCTAAGAGCAGTTCAGAGGCAATCTAATTCAAACTGAAAGCATGCGCAAAGATTGCTCCTCCTGCATGGTGCCAAAGCCCGGAAAAGCCTAGACTTCCCGGTGAGTTTGCCGGGACCGAGTTGGCACTCGTCAAATGGGCTGGATGGATGCAATTGACTCGACGATGCCAATCTACCACCTTGTGCACATTGCATAGACACATTGCAGAGCAGAGCCATGCTGTCGCAGCTCAGACACGGTGGCGTTCAGCCAAGTTTTTTTTAAAAAAAAACAGTACCAAATGAGGCTTGTAGAGCTACCACTCACTCACCCAGAGTCCAAGCACACTGATGTCCGTCCTCCACAAGTTTGCATAAAACCAGTCAGCCAAGCAGCCAGCGTCGGAGGCCATCCATCACAACCGCTGGCCTTTTGCCAAAACCAATCCATCAGATTCTGCACGGTGACCTCAAAAACTACAGTCGGTTAAATAAAAAGCCAGCATGCAAAAAAAAAAAAAAAAAAAAAAAAAAAAAAAAAAATTAAAAAATTAAAAAATTAAAAATAAAAAAGGCTCATGCATCAAAATGCTTCTGTTACGACCTGGTTTGCTTGTGGTTTTCCAACACTACATACCAGGCCTCCCGCATAAGGTCAAAGGGCAGCAGCATCGCATAACACCTTCCACAAGGTGAGGAACAGTATGTCCAGACTTCTACCATAACCCTAACCATCAAGCCTTATCTCAAACCAGTGTGCTTTATCTTAAATCACACCCAATCCATTGAGAGAGAAGAGGAGAGCACCCACCAACCGCCCTTCAACAACATCATAGACAGGAGATACATCTAGTTATAAATGTTATATGGAAATGTTTTATATGCGGTAAAGTGGTTGCAAACCTCAAATATTAACAAAGGTTATTTGGGAACAAGAAAGCACCCTAACAACATTTGTCCCAACCGTAGGCTCCCAATTTAGTGCTGAGCTTCAACAGAATCTCTCGGGGGGTGCTTCCACTGGTATCTGAAAAAGAAAAAAACGTGGACAAGTTAAACATCACTCAGAATGTTAACTATCGAACATGCAAACCAAATTGGTAGCTGTAAATGACAATCTAACGATTCATGATGAAACCACAGAACTGGGAAATTGTTGAAGAGTGAAAATTTCTGGTTTGATAATAGTTTCACTTAACTACATAGCAAGCAGATAAATGAGTTCCCTCAGCCTAAAATAAATGACTAAAAATAATGATAACAGCAAGACTGAAACTGAGCTTGTTCAAGCTCAACTGATTACACAAATATTATCACTTGCCTTGGCTACCAAAACTAATACAAGTAACTTGGGAAAGTTCACACCCTGAATACTTTGGTAAAGCAATTCTGACTTCATGTCCAAAGAGGAACCTATTCATACCTCTCCTATTGCCCATTCTTCCTTTAACCATATGCCGTCATCTGCACTAACATTTTCCTTTTCCCTGCACAAGAAAAGAGCCTAGTTAGCCAATGACATGGACAACTACAATAATTTGCACAAAGTGGTTGCTGCATTTTAACTTCCAAATCCACTACTGAAGCATTAAAATCAATCATGTAAACATGATGAGCATGTAATGTCCAGAAGGAATAAATACATAGTAATGCAAGGGTTTCTGCATAAGATATGTCTTTGTTTCTACTTAAATTTGCAGATCAAAGTAAAATGATAAGTTATAGAGTCATTTCCTCTGTTTCAATACACTCATTAATTTATTTATATACCATGCTAATATTTTCATCTCAAATTTAAAATAGTTTACAACAGCAGCAACCAAACTCTTTTTCTGGATATATTGTTGGCTGTGGAGCGATACTCTTATTATAAAGGCTTTCTGCAAAAGGAATGGATAGAGTCACAGAGTTCGCTCCAACTAGCGGCCCACTTCCAGATGAAACATAATGACTTTCCTTGTTTACATGAACAGATATAGGAGGGATAGCTATCCTAAAGTCAAAAATGAATAAATTATTGTATTTATATTACAAATATGTAAGATTCCCTTCCCATCTATCCCTCCATTCCATATTTTCATAATATATAAAGAACTGTCACAGAAATATTATTTAGAAATCAACAAATTCAGAAATTATCCTTCATTTGTTTTCAAGATTGGCATAAGTCTATTAAGGTCAATAAGTATTAGATAACTCCATCATGTAATCATTTGAAGTAAAATCACCATTTCCTTTTGTATGTTTCTTCTGTTCAATGACAAAGATGTGTTAGCGTTGCTTATAGGGCCATTTGTATTTTCAGAAATATCTGTCTGCTGCACAGAACATTTAGTCATCCAGATCCTACAATGGGTAAAGGACTTTCACAAACAACATTCTACGCCTTGCAATTGACAATCATGAATCCATGTTTAATGGATAAAAGAAAGATTTCAGATATTCTCCTCCTTTGTTCCACATTAAGCAAATTTATCTTTGTACTGACTTGTCTGGGAATCCCAGACAGCCTGCATTATATACCCAGCATAGATTTTCCTCTTTTTTTTGTACTGTAACAAGGACATGTAGTATAACTTATATTTTGTTAACTTACACAACAGATGCCTGGTGAGCTGTAGTTGAAGCAACTTTAGGTCCATCAAGAAAGTTTGGCGATGCATTATTTGTACCGCTAAACTGTGGCGAGACTGCAGGGAAGGAGAAACTTTTGTTTCCAGCAGCCTGAATGCTATTGTTGAGGTTAGAACTGTTCGGACCTAATGAATTTCCAGATGGCTGTGCTGGCAGCTGGCTACCAGATACTCCTGCAAAGCTACAACTTCAGTAATTGCCTATCAACCAACATTAAACCTTTAGCTATAAAGAATAAGAAAAAAAGACCTGAGTGCTGAAGCAGTTAGCATGGTAAAACAAGATAAAAGAAAAGGAAGAATGAGATTAAAGCCTTCATTTAATATTAAAAAATAGCAACTAGAATCCAAGTTAAAAGTGTAGCACATGATCTTTCTGTTGTATCATGAATCGTTTCCCGTGTAATCCTACTCATTGCCTCCCAAGTCATTTTCCTGATGGACTTCTCAATAAAATAAGCCTCATTATTTAATTGACTAAACCACCTATAGAATAATTCATATTATAAGGATATGAATCATTTCCCTAGTAATCCTACTTATTGCCTCCCAAGACATTTTCCTAATGGACTTCTCAATACAATAAGTCTCATTATTTAATTGACTAAACCACCCATAGAATAATTCATATTATAAGGATATGTTAGTTCAAGTGATTTTGATCGTTTCACTTATTGGGCCAACTTTAGGCCAATTTAAGAATTTTTGAGAGTGCATGTCTCCCAGAATTCTGCATCTCAGAAAATTTAAAGTCATCCAACCAAAGGTTTTAACAATAAAGACTCACTCAGAAAGTAGTCATCTTCTTGGGCATTGGAATTATAAGATGTCCTTGATGGTCAGCCTGGCATGGAGCCACTGCTGCAAGAAAATACATAGTAGAATGACAAGCCAGAGGCTAATACAAATTTGGACAGGTGCATTGATGGAAGCTGGAATTGGTGCTGCATAGTAGACTTCAGAAAAACAAGAAGACACTTTATGTGGTTAGACATGTATTAGGATTTTACAAATTTGCCAGATTCTATTGAAGAACTTCCATCCATGCCCAAGCCTTTGGTCAGCTTCAATTCTACTTATGCTTCTTAAAAAGGAAAAAAAAAATGAAAAGAAACAGTGCAAATCAATACCCGGATCTCCAAAACTAATAAGGATCTGTTTATATTATCCAAGTAACAGAATTGGTGAACTTTTTGAGAATAAACAGCATGGCAATATGAGATGAAGCTCAGCTGCTTGAGCCCAGTTGGCTTCTTCCAACGGATTCATTGACTGCCAGGCCATGGGTCTCTTGCAGCTGCCATGATGTTAAAATGAATGAGCAAAGAGCAGCTAAATTGACAGGAAAGTGGACAAATAACATAGGAAAAAAGTTAGGGTCAGTGCCCAAAAATTTCACCTATAGGAGGGCCCACCAACTAGGCATGTGACCCTTCAACCTCTAGACAGGCACTAATCCAGATTTTTCCAGGTTACTCATCTGCTTTCATATTAGTATACCAATTTTCATGAGCAAATACAATGTTGGCAAAGGCAGATGCAGTGGCAAGGGTGGTAGCTAGAACACAATTTCCATTTGAGGAGATGAACAAACAGAAATAAGTATTCCAGGGTACACGTTTACTGAACTTTGTGACAAATTTACAAATTTTATGACTTGTCAAAAACAGTGTTAATGACACATAAAAAGGACATAATTAACAATATGCATGCCAAACTGATCGAACCAACTTTAAATCATCAATAGATTCGAAGTATATAAGATGTTTATCATTGCTGCCACACCTGATGTCCCAAATTTCATTGTGAATCCACTGGAAGTCTGGCTGATATTCTGGAAAGAGCTTGGCTGGTTAAAAACAGTACTTGGTGGAGTTCCCAGTGTGTTAGCCCTGAAATTGAAAAATAAGGTTTTAGGAAACAGAATATTCATGAAACCAACAGCCACAGTGTGACAAAACAATGTCAAACAAAAGTTAGTGGTTGTATAAAACAGAAAATTTGAGAACTATATATGTGTGTGTAGAGAGAGAGAGAGAGAGAGAGAGAGAGAGAGAGAGCGCTTGAGTTGGCTACTCTTGAAAGAACCATCCACTCAGATCGGGTCAAGTCTACATGGAACCATGGTGATCTCACATTAATAATCCAAGCTATTGGATATGTTTTGTGTTATCTAAACTATGAAATTTTTGGACCTAGTGCTGTTTTAAATGCTAAACGCACTTAAGAACGAAGGAGTCTAAGCGAGCAGGCACGTGCCTGAGCAACGTAAGGTACATAATTTTGAAATAAATGATAAAATAATTTATATAAAATTTATAACATATAATTAAAAAAATAAAAAAATTATAATAGTAATATATTTAACTTATGGAAAGCCTACTATTTCTATGTAGCCTCTTGATGTTTTTCTTCTTCTTTCTTAAATGACAGCATAATTTTTGATGTTCTATCACTTTATCTTCTAATTTTTAGCTTTTTTGTAAGGTAAGAAAAATAATTGTGTTTAGGATGGTGCATCATAAAGCCAACATAGTTTAATAAATATGATAAACTTAAAAAATATTACAAATATAGCTTATTAAAAAAGACATGGCAAAAGTATGTATCTTTTTTGCTTAGCGCTCATATATGCCTAAATGAAGGTGCCTTATCTAAGGTATAAAAAGTGCTTAACCCTCGATACCTAGCACTTCATGCCTTAGGCGTACTTTATGATACAAGAAGCATCTAATCCTTGGTGCCTTATACCTAAGGTACACTTTTGACAACGTTGTCTAGACCACTTGATACATAGGCTAGAGGTCTTCAAATCATATGATTTTTTTATCTTTAAAGATAGTAGATCACATCCAATAATTCAGGTCTTTAATGTAGGACCACTATGATCCAATAGACTTGATTGGATCTAAGTGGACAGCCCACTTAAGTGTAGCCAAGCAAGTACTCTCTCCATCAATCCATCCATCCATATATACATGCATATATACATATGCATTTGTATAATGTACGTATGTATGCATCTATCTATATAATGTACGTATGTATCTACCTATCTAATATTATGTATGCATGTACGTATGTGTGTGTATGTATGTATATATGTATGTATATATATATGTGTGTATGCGCATGTACATGTATGAGTGTATATATCAGGTGCAAATTGTTCTTTGGTATGTGGGAACAGATCTTGCCTGATGTTCGATCCAAGATTAGTTGCTGCCCCTAGTTGACTAAAACTTGAAAATGCAGGTGGTGCATTACTTGGAACAGCTGCTAACGATGCACTGCTGTTGGTTACCGGAAACAGGCTTGTCCCAGAAGAAGTAGGATTTCGCAATACATAGGGATTTCGAAGCAAATTATCAAACTCAATTAACTTGGAATTGAGTAAGTTCCTTTCTCTTTCAACCTGTACAATGGAAATGATGGGTTCTTCAAGCACATGAATCTTACCTACCCATTACCAAAAGTCAAGAATGATGGCTAGTTAACTAAATCTGTTGTCGGTCGAACATTATCTTGCTCTAGTCAACCCGAGTTACCTCTCTAAAAGAAAAGGGAAAACACACACAAAAGAGTTGGAGTGCTTACAATTGACTGTAAACTTAAACCTCGTCTAGCATCCTCATACGCCACTGCCTGCAGTTCTTCAAAGCTAATATCACCATCAATATCACAAGAACCACTGAAAACAGAAACGAATTCATAGTTTAGGCAGGGAATGCAATTCAAGATGACCATCCACATCAGAAAACAACACCAAAAATTGAAGCTTCGTACATTATACTTTGGTCATAATTATCATGAACTCCATTGCTGAAAGAAAAAATGGAGGAGCAAGATATATAACACACAAAGCTTGCCCCAAATTAAGCACATGAAACACAACTAGTTAGCATAAAATACAGAATATATAAAAAGCCCGGCTTACTTTTTGCGGTGACCATAACAGGTGAGCTTCCAAAGAGGTGCCTCATTCTTAAAATCTTCCACAATTTGGCGTTTGCATGACTCAGGATCCGTACATCTATAGGATCAACAACAAAGTTCATTCAGTAGTCCGGTCACAAAGGTTTAAAGAAAAGAAAGAATAATGATAAAAACAGTTGCTTGAGGAAATAAAAAGAAAAAAAAACAGTAGCTTTAGAAAACGGTCAATATGCTGGCATAGAAACTCACTTATGAATAGTGGCTTGAGGCTGGGTATCATTCTGCTGAGAAGAAGCTGATGTTGTTGTCGCTATGGAGGAGGACCGTGTCCACTTATTTTCAAATGGCTGATCCAGATATTAACAATATAAGATATTTTTATGAGAAAATATAGATCAGTATAGATTAATAGAGCTTAGCTGCTAAACTTAAGAGGGGGCAAAAAATGTCAAATGATAATATAGAACAGACTGAATTATACCTAAAAGTGTGTGGCAAATCAAACTTCTTCTGTCAGAATAAAGTATTACTAACCTTGGATGAGCTCTGATTTCTGGCACCAAAATTTAATCCACCTTTTAACTGTGAGTTATTCAATACCCCAAATCCAAAAGGATTAGGCTTTTGTTGTTGGTTGGTTTGCACCAACTGCAAAGCACCTTGAGCACCAAATCCAAAAGTATTGGGTTTTGATTGCTGTGGAGCTACATGCAGAAACTTGCAACGATCCCCATATTGACAGCTGGATACAGGACATGAATAGCATGAATTCCTTAAAGAATCAAAAAGCTACAAATTTCAACTTAAATGGATAAACATGTAATAAATGCTTCATTAGAAGTAGAAGGCAGAGGCAAAGACATTCACATGAAAGTAAATACTACAATAATACTAACAACAAGAATCAAATCTATATCTCTACTGTATATAAAAGTATCGATAATTTTTCTGTTTAGAGGAAATCACAACCTTTGATTTTTTTTTTTTTTTTTTTTTGAGTTAATCTTAGTCACTGAAGTTACAAAATTAGTCTCCTAATTCAAATATGGACTCTACTCATAGCGGGATTTTGTTTTCATTAGTAAGATACTACACAGAATAGTTTTTAAAATACAACATACCAATTTTGTTAAATTAATCCTAACCATTGTTTAAAAAAAAACCGATGATTTTGAATGCATGAACCAAATCAGGATATCAAAATGTAAGAAATCTGAAAAGAAACTTCCATTAAGATCGATTTTTCTCTAAGAAACTATCCACTCCACTCTCAAAATATTATCTGAGAACCTAATAGATCATGCAACCTAACAGAACATAATTATAAATTAACTAAGAGGATAATATCCTTGCAATCACCACATGATCCACAGCTCCAATAATTTTTATGAAAAAAGATGAGATCATATGGATGATCTCATGTAATATTTTTGGATCATCTGGATACCTTTGGTTGCACTTTTTTTCTCTCTTCCCTTCTCCATTTTAATAATCCACATGTAATTTAGCGCATATGTTAGTTTCAACTTATTATACACATACAAGTTTAGTTTTTAATTTTTTTTTAAAAAAAAAACTTTCGATTTAACTTCTACCTATTTTTTAACTCTTCACTAAATCTTATCTATTTAATATTTTCTACATTTATGAATGAAAATACCATGTCCTGTTTATCATTGTCAAATTAATAATAATATCTTCTTTTTATTTTTAAAAGAAAGGTATCATTTTATGAGATCAAATATACACAAATAACCAAAATTCCTATCTAATGCAATACAGATATCACAAGCATTTTTATTTCTACATATCATAAAGTACTTTTTTTTTTCCCTTTCAAGCCATGCATCAGTAGGTACCAATATTCTAGTTATGCAAAAAAAAAAAAAAAAAAAAAAGAATCAAACCTACAAGCTTTACATCTACCATTTGGCCTCCACCAGAAATACTTCTTCATCACTGTCAAAACCTATGTACTTTGCTATCCATATCTTTCTGTATACTTTTGCACAGCTCTCACCTATGATATCTTGGATCTTCCTTTCTCTTTCTCAAATCTTTCACACCAAACTAAGCTCTCTTCTTCTCAGGAACTCCTCATATTTTGTTGCACTTGACCATGCAATCGAACCATATGTTCATCATATCACCAATATAGTTCCTAATATTTGAGTTTGTTTTCATTCTTGCTGATCTCAAACATCAAATATTCCCAGTTTGACATGCTATTCACAGTTAGTTGTTAACCTAACAGCACGCCTCCACCTCTTTCACATGCACTTGAGACAAGTATTGGCAGTGTTAAATAAGAAAAAGAAATTACTATTCATGCCGTGGATTTTCTGAGGAAGTTTATACAGCAAAAATCCAAAAACTCCTTCTAACAGAGTGGGGAAAAGCAATAGGTAATTCAGGAAATAATATGCAAGTCAATTAAATTTGCTGCAGTCCCACTGCCACTAGATTATATCTACCTAACAGCAAACAATAAAATCTTAAATCTGGTGGATGCTATCATCTTGATCCAGCCAATAAGAACCGTGGATGACACAAAATGACAGGATTTAATTTGAAATTTGGAATTAATGCAAATTTAAATTTTACCTGTCAGTTTAAGGAAGGGGCTCATTCACCAACAACAAAAGAAGAACAAAGAAAAGTTTCTTAGCACTAGCTGGCTTAATATTCTTCTGTTTGTAATTTTTGGAGCAATCATATATCATGAAAAACATTTATGCTGGCACCCCCTGTGTCTACTAATATATTCTTCCCCTGTGTCTACTAATATACCCTTCTAGAACTCAGCACTCTTCGAGTATTGTGCAGCCCCTAATGCAATACAAAAGGATTGTGCACTACACAAGGAAAAGTTTGCAATGTTGAACATCTCTGCTTTCAAGCAGCCCATTAACAAGCTGCTGTCAAAAACTTGTTGAAACTCATCTCAAAACCAAAGTAGAAAAAGCAAGCATTAAAAAAAAAAAAGAAGAAGAAGAAGAAGCGAGATTCAACTACATCACCCAGAAACCAGCCAAGTTAAGCTCAGATCAGTTTGATGCACCGTATCAACCTAGTAAGTGGCTGGTCCAGAGTTGGTTTAACCCTGCCATGTTCTCATGGTCATGGCTCACTATATCATGTTTCCTGACCTAATTCAACCGTGTATTTATCTCAAAAGCTTAATAATTTGTAGTTTCTGATTTAAGCATTGATAACTTGTGCTTGGTGGGCTGATAATTTGTTCGCTTCTTGGTCGAATCGAGGGTTTTCTTCATCTTTCTCCTCTACTTTCTTTTTGTATTATTATTATTATTATTATTGGAGGCATACAATCTTTGCTTGCACAAGTCCTATAGAGCTATTGCATCCTGTCAGGTAATAAATGGACTGCCTACGTCCTCAGAGCACTTAATCTTTCAAAACCGTGACAACTTACCCATCGCAATATATACATACATATATATATATATATATATATATATAACATTTCCCTCTCTCCCGCATGCCTGGAAGAGAAAATTAGGGCTCCAGGTAATGTGATGGGAAGGACCTGGGTATCCTATCGCGGTTGACAAACATCCCCAGGTAATGTGATTTCCATCACCATTTACCTCGTCATATCCGTTGGTAATAAGTAAATTGGGCCTAATTTTTTCTTTCTTTTTTTTTTTTTTCTTTTTTTTCTTTCTTTCTTATTCTTTCGCCTCAGAAGACGGCAAAATTAAATTAAGATTTGCCAGAGAGCGAAAGAGTAGTACCTGCCGCGCTGAAAATTTCTACAGGGTTCTTTCCTTCGATTCATCATCGCTCCGCCGTCTCCTCTCGGTCGCGAACCACCTTTCCTCCTTTACCTCCAATATTATGCCGACGATTTTTTTAGGTATTTTCTTCTTTGCTATCATCAATAAAGAGAGCAAGAAACAAATCCGACAGTGGAAGAAGGATCAAAGGAGAGAGAATGATGATGATGAGAAGGGAGCTCTTTCGCCTTGGATCCAGTCATCCCGTCAGGCTCTACTGCTGGCGCCGGGCACGGACGGGCTCGCAAAAAAAAACAAAGCCCCAAGGCTCAGTGACGCCCTGCAGCTGCTCTGCTTGTAGACCGTTGATCGATCTTTTCTCAAGCATTGCGATTATACCACATGTCATATCGTCATGCGAAGTGGGTGATCATCCGCATCCAACGGTTACGGAGATAGCGTTATCTAGTCGTTTGTCATTGATGGAATCAGGACGGTTGGTCTGCGTTACGACCCACGGGATGCCTCATCAGACCGTCTAGCCCGTCCGGCTAACGGATAAGGCGGACCAACCCCACAGCCGCATTACGGGACACACGGTGAGGCAGCGGGAGGGAAAAGAGGAGACGGAGAGAGAGCCGGAGGGAGGGAATATTGTTAAGCTTCGCGGAGCTGGAGGGTCGGTGGATGGGGTCATGAGAGGCCATCAAGAAAACTAAAAATCCAACCGACCAGCGGAAAAGAAAGAAGGAAGGACGGAAGAAAGAAAGATGGCATCCTTTTTGTTGCTGGGGAATACCCCCATTAACAACAACAGCAGCAGCAGCAACCAGCATTGTTACTCGCTGATGCTTCTTTCCCGCGTCCACAGCAGCAGAAAAAGAAGGCTGGAGACACCAAGACGATCGGGCTGCTGCCGCAATTCCGCACCGGCTCTGCTTGCGGCGGCAGTCATCTTCTCATCGTCCGCCCTTCAGTCGTCGGAGACCCTCCTGGACGTGCCCCAGACGCTTTCCGGTGAGGCAGATTGCCCTTGCACTGCTCTCGGGGTCTTTAATTTCGTCTTGAGTCCCATCATCCATCCGTGCATGCTTGTTTCGCACGGCAATTATGTATGTATATATATATATATATATAATTTCAATGGCAAAGCATCTGCGTGCATGCAGGAGCTGACGGCGAGCAAGCGAGAATCCAGCGGCCCAGGTCGACCAAGGCAGAGTCCTGCACCATCAATTGTGTCAGCACCTGCATCCGAGGTGGCGCCGGCTCACCTGGCGAAGGTCCTCTTAACTTGAGGAGGTAAAGCTATCATTGCTTCAATCTCTAGGAAATGATAAAAAGAAACTTAGAATTGCAAACAACTCTTGTCAAACGCACCATCCTGCTCTGGAATTTAGAGCTGAAGCACCTCTGTTGTTACTGGTGATCTCTGATTAATATCAATCTTGGCATATATGCCAGCTTAAGGTTCAATGAGGACCGGCACCGTTCCACACCGATCTAATTTATTGTACATTAACATACCGTACATCTCGACCTACCGGTTACATAGATTAGAATGCCATTTTTTTTTTTTTTGACTTTTAATTTTATTTTCATATTTTTTATTTTTTTTCTTTTTTAATATATTATACTCAATTTTGATTTTTTTTTAAAAATTTATTGTGCTTTTTGTCACATTTTAAAATACTTTATAACATCAAATGAAGTTAAAACATATCAATAAATCATTAATACAAATATAAGTAATAGATAGATGAAAAGAAATATTTTTATATTGCTTATAATAAACAAGATTTTTTTTAAAATAAGAAAAAAAAGAAGGGTTAAATCCCCAAAAAAGTTATAATCCGAGCATCAACTCAAATTAATTTACAAAGATGATTTAGCATATTTGTAGACCAGCTTTTACACTCTCTTTACTGCACAATCTAATTAATTAGATGGTCAGCCATTTGATTTGCTTTTCTATAAATGTACGGACAAGAAAAGTGAGGAATCAAATAGATGGTAACTAGCAAATTCCGTAATAGGAGATGTTGACAAGCTATCTCTTTCCTCAGCCATGAGATCACCATTGCCAAATCTCCTTCCAAGACTAGATGTGATGTTTGAAATCTCTAGAGAGCAACCTTCACTCCATACCAAGCTCCAATTAACTCAGCAACAAGCACAGACGGAGACGTAACAAGGTTAGTTGAGGCATATAGTAATTAACCAAAATAGTTTTGGATAACCATATCTGCCCCAACTCCATTCTAATTAATTGAGCCATCAAAATTGATTTTTAAAAACTCTAGAGAAGAGGATACTTAACAGACATACTTAGGATAAGTCATAGTGACCTATGGAAAAGTACCCTAAGGTCCAGAATATATATTTTGTGCAATCCTATCTAGTTAAAATATTTATTTCCATTGCCCATTGCCTGTCAAACTATCCAAGTTGGGTTAAATAACTTCCCCTAGAAATAAAAATCGTTCCTAGCTTTCCAGATCCATCATAAGCATTAACAAATAAGGGTCTATATCACCTACATCTCAAAATCATGTAGTCTCTAAAAAAGAAACCTAAGATTATTGATTGGAGGATAGAGCTAGAATATTGTGATGCCACATTAGAAGCAATACCTACATTGATCCATCACATTCAAAGAAAAGATGATCAGCTGATTCAACCTCCGTCCTGCATCTATGACATATAGGAGAAGCATTTGGTAACAAGTAGGCTAGCAAAGCAGAAGTTGGAAGTTCATTCTGCCATAACTTCCATAGGAAAAATAAAACCCATTCTTAACATCTCAACTTTCAGATTTTCATAGCTTCATGTTGCAAGTGATTACCATGGCCTTCTTGTAGGAGAGTAACAATATCACCCAATAGAATATTAGCTTTGTAACCATTGCCTTAGAAAAACATATCCCTCTAGCATTACCACAAATAGGAACATTAATGATTTCCTCCACAATGCTAGCGAGGAAGATAATACTTCGACATACTCTGATTCCAAACTCCTAGAGCAACTAATTAGATCCTTCACTATTGAAAGTGATTCAAGAGCATCCATTTTGAAAGCTATTGGTCTTCTATTTAGATTGATGACAAAAAACTAAGGCTGGGTCATTACACTAATGGCTTCGCCCATTCCAATGGACCATAAGAGATTTCTGGATTAAGTAGGAGTAACTCTACAAATAGCCTTTCATAAAGAACAAGCATTGATAGGGAGAGAGTAAGAAAACCAATCACCAATAAATTTGTACTTTGCAAATAAGACTTTAGTACAAAAACAAGAAAAGTTAAGAAGCAATCTTCCTATTGAGCACCCCAACAAAGCTTCCCGTAAGGTAGTGACATTTGAAATCACTAAGCCACCCTCCTCTTTTGGTTAATAGATAACCTCCCATGCTATAGCATGTAAGGATCTCTTATTGTTCTTATGGCCCCACAAAAAGCTTCGAATGGTCTGACCAAACCAAGCTAGAAAACTCTTAGGAACTACAGCATTTGAGATAACATGAATAGGAATTGAAGAGAGAACCAACCTGATGAGAGTAATCCTTCCTGGAAGAGATAAAAACTTCCATTGTTATGCCATCAGATGAACAAGAATTCTATCCTTTAAGACTGAACCTCCTCAGCCTTTAGCTTGGAACCGTTAAAGAGCACTTTCGAGTAATTTCCTAGTGACTGAATCCATCTCACTCCCAAAACCTAAAGTAGTTTGGTAGCCTTTTAGAGGAATGGTAGGGCTAAATTATACCATAGATTTTTAAAGGTTAACTGATTGGCTAGATTGTATGCAATACTCTTCTAAGGTTTTTTTTGAAAACATTGCAGTCCTCATTCTTCGCCCTGAATAATAGAAGGCAATCATCTGCAAACATAAAGTGACTAATTGAAACTACTTCCTTTTAAAAATATAACACTAATTTTATTTGCTGACACTGCCTCATAAATTCTCCTCATCATCATCTCTATACAAAAAATGAATAACAAGAAAAAAGATGGCACCCTTAACACAACCTCATTGTAGATTTGAAAAAATCAGAAAGTGGTGCATTTACAAGAATAGCATATTTAGGTTTCTCTATGCAACTGCTTATCTACCTTGTCATTCTTGATGGAAAGTAAAAATAATGTAACACAGCTATAAGATAACTCCAACTTACCCTATCATAGGCTCCCTTCTTGTCCAATTTTACAACCATCATGGGCCAGGTCCTAAGGGCTTTCAGTAGCTAATGAATAGCCTCCTATGCCTCTAAAATATTGTTAGAGATACTTCTTTCCCTTACAAAAGCAGCCTGCTCCTCAAATATGAAAGATGGAAGAACTTCTCGAATCCTATTAGCAAATATCTTAGCAACAATCTTATATATAGAATTGCAAAGATTAATGGGCCAAAATTGAGATGAAGTCTTAGGGTTCTGGCATTTTGGTATAAGGGGGTCATAAAGGTAGCCTTCCAAGCTCTAGGCATTTACTGGTGACTGAAGAAGTGATGTCCTGCTACGCACACATCTTTCTTTATAAATGGCTAGAACCTTTTAAAGAAACCCAAGAGAAGCCCATCAAGACCTAGAGCTTTATCAGCAATCATGGACTTTAGGGCTTCTCAAATCTCATCATATATGGCCCTCCTTTCTATCATACACTGCTCCTCCTCAGATAATCTTTGCATCATTACAGGAAGGTTAGGAGTAGAATAGTTTATAGGAGATACCCATCTGTTGCCCAGCTAAGCAACCTAGTACATTCTAATCAAGCAAAGAAGCCTAAACTAATCCTCATCTAAGGATGATACAACAAAAGGCTGAGTGGATGATCCAGTGCCACATCCTCCTAAAAAAGGGCAGTAGGATGCATAAGGTGGCCGTGCACGAGGGTGAGCAGGCTGTGGAGGAGGCTGAAAGGGCTGGGAAAATGGCCTAAATGCTACGGGAGCCAGTTGATCACTAATCGTCAAGACTAGATAATGAAGAAGGCCAATGGACATCTCTAGTCTCTCAGATCTCCCACCAAAGGCCATGATCTGAGCTCGCAACTGCTTCATCTCTTCAGCCATCCTAGCTATCTCCTCAGAGTCATGGCTAGATCCAGTACCATGATCTTTTATCTCCTGCAACAATAGCCTTCCATTTATAATACTGATGGAGTACTCTAGCCTCTCCAATCTCATCATCATTTGAGACAATGTCTCATTTACTGTTAAAATATGGGGTACCATCATAAACTCACCAGTAGATGACCTACTGTCCCCTGAACTCCTACTGGAGAGTGCTGAGGTCACTTCTCTCACAATGTACTGCAGCTGATCCTGACTAAGCTCAACTGAAGTCCTCTGTGGCGCAAGGGGCTCTTTAGGATACTGCTCAGAGCTAGGTCCAGCTCCCTCATGTGAAGATGAAGATGGACCCTCAGCTGCCTCATCAACCTCATCCTCCCTGCCCTTCCTCTGGTCCACCGACCACTAACCTTCACAAACCCCATTCGGCGAAGAGAGTGCACATTGTATACATCCGAATGATGCAACTTGGTTGTCTCTTCACCCCTTAGTCTTACTCCAAAATGTTTAAAAAAGTGGGTGAGGAGCATACCATATGGAAGGGCAGTCTTGAGTCTATTGACTGTCTCTCTCCACACAGTCAACATCTGCTCTGGGAAGTCAAATGGGGTGTCACTAACAATGTGATACATCAAACAAAGATCTTTCTTAGTGACCAAATGAAAACTCTCAGCGTGAGTGTTGCCCAGCTAAGCAACCCAAGAGGGAGGGTGAATTGGGTTCTTTGAAAATTTTTAGCAAGTATGTGCAATTTTGCAAAACCATAAAATCTGTGTGAGTGTGGAGTATTGATAGTAAGAACAAGTAATAACAATAATAAGAGACAAACATACAAACACAGTAATTTATAGTGGTTTGGTACCAATCCTTGCACCTACGTCCACTCCCTAAGAATTTCTTGGGAATTTTTTCCACTAATCGTTCTTCAAACGATTACAAACCTAGCTAACCCAGCTAGCTTCTTGTTTCCCAAGCACAAGAGAGCCTTTTCTTAGCTTTCTCAGCTAACTTCTTACTTTCAGACACAAGAGAGTCTTACAAATCATCAATTATGGGTTTAGCACACCCAACACAAGTTTCAACCAAGTTGAAACTCAAACAACTTGCAAGGAAAAGAGTTTCAGAATTTTCAGCTTCTTAATGAGCAAATTTAACAATAAAAGCACTTTACAGTTTTTGAAGACCTCTCCCTTTAAATGAGCTTCTCCTCTTTAAATGTTGGAGTTATTAGCACTTGAAGGAACCTCTTGAGTAGTTGGAAGGAGCATTGAATGAGCTTTGAAGGAGTTTCAAACTCTGCAACACACTTTCTTTTCAAAACATGAAGGCTGAAATATTTCTTGATTTTCACTTGGTTTTTCTCTCTTTTTTTTACTTATAATCCCTCAAAAATACTCCCAATCACTTGCTAATCCATCCAATTTATGAGTATTTATAGTTTATTAAAGGATTGGAATGTTAAACTAGCTGTTTGTAACCGTTGGAAAGTCAGAACTAGCCGTTACTGCTGTTCCCAGAAAGTTAGTCGACTCTGCAGTCGACTACTTTTGAAAAACTGTCTGTCCTGACCACAGTAGTCGACTCTGAAGTCGACTAACTTGAAAACCTTCACTGTTCTGGCCACAGTAGCCGACTCTGGAGTCGACCAACTTAAAAATGCTCACTGTTTTACCACAGTAGCCGACTGGTTAGTCAACTAACTTGAAAATACTCACTGTTTTGCCATAGTAGCTAACTAATTAGTCGGTTAACTTAGAAAAACTCACTGTTAACTCTTTTGTGGCATAGTTTTGACTTGATAGCTTGTAAAGTAGTCGGCTAAAGGCTTCAAACTTCCATTCTAAGTACCAGTAGCTGCCATGTGAGTTGACTAATGCCTTCAAAACTTGAAAACTCATTCCATAAATAAGAGAACTCATGAAATGAAGAAAATAATTGCTTTAGCTCTCATAACTTGAATCTTTCTTCATTTGAAAACCTTCCAACCATCTGAATTTCACTTGATTAAGGCTTGAACCATCCTTAGTTGATCTTGGTCTTCTACAAAAATTCCTCTCTTGAACCATAAACCCATTTAGGGGCTTGAAATCATTTTTGATCATCTTGATGATTCATGTATGCCTGCATTTCATCATGGTTCTTCATAAAACTCATTAGTAACTTACTTAATTATTTTGTGATCATCAAAATTAATATGAGGTCAACAATCTTTCCCTTTTTGATGATGACAAAACCATTAAGTATACAATTGAAATAATAAGTTCAATAAGATAAAGCAGTGCAATATTGAACTTGATCATAGGGTTGAGACAATTTAGCTCATGTTAGGAGAAGATTCAGAAATCAGTTTCATATGTAGGTTTTATACCAAAAACTTTAAAATATGTGCCAAAAATTTGAATTTTGTACCAGAGTCTTTAAAAACAATGTGATAAGCATTTTTCATGTTCAAATTCAGAGAAATCAGATTTTTGAAGAAATTTAAGGAGGGTTTCATGCCAAAAAGCTGAATTTTGTGCTGAAATTCTGAATTTTGTGATAACAAGTTGAATTTTGTGCCAAAATGCTGAATTTAGTGCCAAAGACAAAAGTTATGTGCAGGAAATGAAGTCTTGTACCAATAGACTGAGTCTTTGTGCTGAAATAACAATTTTGGCTTTGAAAATTTAGAGTTTCAGTCCGTGCCAAAGGCGTGCCAAAAGCGTGCCAAAATTCTGCATAGTGTGCTGAAACTATGATTTTTAGTACCAAAAGTGTCAATTTAAAAATAGATTTCAAGGAGAGCTTGTTTGTTTTAAATGTAAGTAAAACTTAAGTGAAAAACAATAAGTTTCTTCTCCTTCATTTTGTTGCAAAATCAATCTTACTCTCAAATTTAAAAAAAACTTTCTTCTTTCACTTGAAAAGTTGAGATTTGCTGAACCATTTGTATAAATTGCAATTTTTCTCCTCTTAAACATATGCTTGCATTATTTTCTTTTAAGAGTACTAAACTTTTAAAAACTTTACTGAATCATGCTGAAACATTTTGAAAACCTTACTAAAACACTGAGACATTTATGAAACTTTTAAGAATTTTACTGAAACATTTTTGGAACATGATGAAACTTTTGAAAACTTTCTGAATTTTTGAAAAACTTCCTGAAACATAATGAATAAGAATTCTTCTCCTATTTAAATGTGTGCTTAACCTCTCAAGTCTCTTTTCTCCCCCTTTTTGTCATCAATTAAAAAGGATGTGAAAAGTCATGCACTTAATTTTGAATGTCTCCCCCTTGATAGTTCAATTTTAGGATTTTCATGATACATAAATTGAAGTAAAGAGAATTCACAGAATTTGAATTTCATGATACATAATATTTGAATTGAGAGATAGAGTCCACAAAATTTCATAAAAATAAACATTTCATTAAGTGGATAATATCATACACAAGATTTCATAACAAAGATAAAATACAAAGCAACAAAGCAACCTAAGTGCTAATACAAACATTCTAAGTTCTAATACAAACAAAGCAACCTAGTACATTCTAATCAATCAAAGCAACCTAAACTATTCCTCATCTGAGGATACAACAGAGGGCTGAGTGGATGTCGCAATGCCACATCCACCTGAAGAAGGGCGGTAAGATGCATGAGGTAGCCTAGCACGAGGATGAGTAGGCTGTAGAGGAGGCTGAAATGGCTGGAAAGGTGGCCTAAATGCTACGGGAGCCAACTAATCACTGATCGTCGAGACTAGATGGTGAAGAAGGCCAATGGACATCTCTAGTCTCTCAGATCTTCCACCAAAGGCCATGATCTAAGCTCCCAACTGTCTCATCTCCTTAGACATGCCTGCAATCTCCTCTGAGTCACGGCTCGATCCTACCCCATGGTCTCTCATCTCCTGTAGCAACAGCCTTCCATTCAAAATGCTTATGGAGTGCTCCAATCTCTTCAGTCTCATTATCATTTGGAACAATGTCTCATTTACTGTAGAAATGTGTGGTACCATCATGAACTTACCAGTAGATGAACCACTGTCCCCTGAGCTTCTACTGGAGATAGCTGAGGTCACCTCTCTCACAATATACTGCAGCTGATCCTGATTAAGCTCAACTGAAGTCCTTTGTGGTGCAGGGGGCTCCTCAGGATGCTGCTCTGAGCTAGGTCCAACTCCCTTATGAGAAGATGAAGATGGTCCCTCAGTTGCCTCATCAACCTCATCCTCCCTTCCTCTTCCTGTGGTCCATCTGCCACCAACCTTCACAAACTCCATTCGACGAAGTGAATGCTCATTATATACATCCGAATGGTGTAATTTAATTCTCTTTACCTTTTAATCTTACTCCAAAGTGCTTAAAGAAGTGGGTGAGGAGTATACCATATGGAAGGGCAGTCTTGAGTCTATTGACTGTCTCTCTCAATACAGTCAACATCAGCTCAGGAAAGTTAAATGGGGTGTCACTGATAATGTGGTACATCAAACAAAGATCTCTTTCAATGACCAAGTGGAAACTCCCAGCACGAGGAATGAAGATCCTAGATATAATGTGATGAGAGAGCCTCATCTCAACACTCAGGGAGTTGGCAAGCACTCTATCAATCCCCTCCCCATCATCAGCACCAAGAACAGCTTCAATCCTGTGTGCCCTTCCCTCAGAAAAATCATTCCAAATCCCACCAATCGGCACTCTTAGAATGTTTCTAATGGAGGTATGGTCCAGCTCAATGTTAATTACCTTCACCACAGATGAGGCGGACATGAAATCAACAGAGAGATTTTGGTAGAACACTCTTACCAAGGATGGGTAGATGGGGACTTTCGTTTTGCACATGTAAGACCATCCTCTCTGTTGAAGCATCCTCCCAATGGCAAACCCCTCACGAGCAAGGAAGCCGAAGTCGACCACCCGCCTGTTGGAAATGGGCCTCGTGGACAGGGATTGGATCCCTGAGACACGCAAGGAAGGAGGCAAAGCCGGGAGAGGTGCGGCTTTCTCGCGCGTGTCCTCCGAGGCTTCTCATTGCCGCGCGCAGGGAATCCTCGCCCATGGAGCCATCACGCTAGGGCACAAGGGAAGAGAGAGGGTTTAGGGAAGAGGGGAGAAGGATTTGGAGGGATTTGGCTTGGGAAAAAATCTGGAGAGAATGAGGAAGAAATTTTGAGAGAGGGAGACGGATGGTCGCTCGGTTCCTCTTATAAACCGAGTGACTGGGCTAGTTAGTCAGCTCTCAAGCAAGCTAACGTTCACTTGCCGGCTACCTAGTCGGCTCAAAAACAGGAAAAATGACGCCTAAGGTCCAAAAACTTCAGGGATTTTCATGCAAAATAATTTTTAAAGGTTATACATGTTATGAAATCATTTAGGAGGGTCAGTTGGGCTAATTATTATGATTTTTAATCATTAAAAAAGTGCCAAAAAAAATTTAAAAAAATCAATCTATCTAGCTGACTCATTTTATCAGGGGGTCAACCATGCCAAGTTCTCTTTTAATTTCATAAAATCTATTTTGATCAAGAGGTTTTGTGAAAATATCAGCTATTTGCCTATCAGTACTAACAAAATTAAGAATTATATCTCTATTTTGAACATAATCTCTAATAAAATGATGTCTAATTTCAATGTGTTTGGTTCTAAAGTGCTGAATTGAATTTTTGGTTAAGTTAATGGCACTAGTATTATCACATTTTATGGGAATATCTTTAAGTTTGATGCTATAATCTTCTAGTTCTTGCTTAATCCATAAGATTTGAGTACAAGAACTCCCAGCAGCTATGTATTCAACCTCAGTTGTAGACAAAGCTACTGAAGTTTGTTTCTTGCTAAATCAGGAGATTAAGTTAACTCCTAAAAATTGGCAAGTTTCACTAATTGATTTTCTGTCAATTTTACAGCCAGCAAAATCAGAGTCAAAATAACCAATCAAATCAATAGAAAAGTATTTATCATACCAAAGTCCAAGATTTTTAGTGTCATTCAAATATCTCAAAATTCTTTTAACAGTATTTAAATGTGCTTCTTTAGGATTAGCTTGAAATCTAGCACGCATGCATACACTAAATAAAATAACTAGTTTACTAGCAGTTAAATACAAAAGAGAACCTATCATGCCTCTATAAAGCTTTAAATCTACATTTTTACTACTATCATTTAAGTCAAGTTTGCATGAGAAGCTCATAGGGGTACTGGCACATTTGGAATTCTCCATGCCAAACTTCTTTAAAATCTCTCTTGTATACTTGCTTTGGCTAATGAAGATTCCATCTTCAGATTGCTTAATTTGGAGTCTAAGAAAATAGTTGAGTTCTCCCATCATGCTCATCTCAAACTCTCCCTACATGAGCTTAGCAAAGTCTTGACACAAGAGTTCATTAGTAGACCGAAAATGATATCATCTACATAGATTTGAACAATCAACATATCATTATTTTCTCTTTTTATAAATAAAATGGTATCTACATTTCCTCTAACAAAGTTATTATTTATTAAGAACTTGTTTAATCTATCATACCATGCCCGGGGTGCTTGTTTCAAACCATAAATGCTTTGTTCAATTTAAAAATATGGTTTGAATGTTCATGATTTTCAAATCCGGATGGTTGTTCTACATATACTTCTTCAGTAATATATCCATTTAAAAATGCACTCTTAACATCCATTTGAAATAATTTGAAATTTATGATACATGCAAAAGCAAGTAATAATCTAATGGCTTCTAATCTAGCAACTAGAGCAAAGGTTTCATCAAAATCAATGCCTTTTTTTTTATTATAACCTTTAGCTACCAATCTTACTTTATTTCTAATGATGTTTCCATGTTCATCTAATTGATTTCTGAAAACCCATTTAGTGCCAATTATGGGGTAATATATTGGTCTACTAACTAAAGTTCAAACATTGTTTCTTTCAAATTGATTTAATTATTCATGCATAGCATTTATCCAATCAGGGTCATCTTTAGCATCATCAAAAATTTAGGTTCAATTTGTGAAACAAAGGCTAAATGATTGCATGCAACTCTATATGAAGATCAAGTTTTTACCCCTTGTGATGGACTACCAATGATAAGTTCTTTGGGGTGATTGTGAACATACCTCCACTTCTTTTCTAATTCTTGAGTATCTTGTGGTTTAGCTTGTTGGAGTGTTTCAATACTGTCTTCTTCATTGATTTGATCATTTGTATCTTCTTTGTCCTTCAGTGTAATTTCTTGTACTCCCTCTTCAAGTAATCCTGCATCATCAGCTACTTCTTTCTTCCTTGATGGAAGGTCATTCGTTTCATCAAATACTACATGAATGGATTCTTCTATCACTAAGGTTTTCTTATTAAAAACTCTATATGCGTTACTATTAGTAGAGTATCCAAGAAAAATTCCTTCATCAGATTTGGTATCAAATTTATCAAGATTAAATTTTTCATTGTTCAAAATAAGGTCTAATCAAAGCTCGGTTTAAAACATAGTATACTGTATTAATTACTTCAGCCCAAAAATATTTTGAGAGATTGCTTTCACACAACATGTTTCGGGCTATTTCTTTAAGAGTCCTATTCTTCCTTTCCACAACACCATTTTGTTGAGGGGTTCTAGGTGCAGAAAAATTATGGTTGATTCCTTTTTCATTGCAAAAACTTTCAAAATTATGATTTTCAAATTCTTTTCTATGATCACTACGAATAGATACAACTTGAAGGCCTTTTTCATTTGTAATTTTTCTGAAAAACTTTAAAAATATAGAAAAAGCTTCATCTTTGCTTGCTAAAAATAAAATCCAAGTAAAACGAGAGAAATCATCTATAATTACAAAACCATAGTGTTTACCACCTAAACTTGTTATTCTAGTTAGTTCAAACAAATTCATGTGCAAAAGTTTCAAAGGTTTAGAAGTTGAAACCATATTTTTAGATTTAAATGAAACTCTAGTTTGTTTTCCAAATTGGCAAGCATCACAGATTTTATCCTTTTCAAAATTTAATTTTGGCAAATCATTAATTAAATCTCTTTTAATTAATTTGGTAAGCAAAACCATGCTAACATGAGCAAGTCTACAATGCCACAACCAGCCAGTTTCATTAAACTTAGAGTTCATGGCAACTAGACATTCCATATTTTGGTCATTTAGCTCATTTAAATCTACAATGTAAACATTTCCATGCCTATGACCAACAAATTTCATGTTATTATCAGCAGGATTTGTAACCATACAAAGAGATGATTCAAAAATAACTTTAAAGCCTTTCTCGCATAATTGACTAATGCTTAACAAATTATGTTTCAAACCATCAACAAAAAGTACATTGTCTATAAAAGTATGAGAAGTGATGCCAATTTTACCAATGCCAATGATCTTTCCTTGAGCATTATCTCCAAAGGTAATCACTCACCATCCTTAACTTCCAAAGTGATGAATTGAGATTCATCACCCGTCATGTGTCATGAGCACCCGCTGTCTAAGTAACATCTTCTCTTTGCATTTCGGGTCATAAGACATACCTACACCCACAAATTTAAGTCATATTTTTAGGTACTCAAGCTTTCTTGGGTCCTTTTGGGTTAGCAGGGATAGTTTTTTTTGGAACCCAAATCTTTTTAAAATTTTTGTTGATATGAGAATGACAAGCATAAGCCTTATGTCCTAATTTACCACACTTAAAACAAGTAATTTTAGATAGATCATTTAGGGAACAAATATGTTTTTCAAAAACTTTTGTTTCTTAAAGGGATTATAGTCTAATCCAGCTTTATTGAAAATAATCCTTTGATTTTCAAGAATCACTTGTAGTTTTGTAGAACTTAAAGTAAACTTATCAACAATGGCCTTAAGTTTGTTCACTTCATTTTTCAAACTCTGATTTTCTTGAGTCAAAACAGATTTTTCATTTGAAAGCTTTCCTTTTTCAAAAACCAAATTTTGGATTTGATTTTTCAAATCTTTATTTTCGACACCTAACTTTTTGAATTCAGTAAGTAAATCATAAAAGGCATTCTGTAACTCAATGAATGTAAAATCAGTTTGAGAGTTAGAGTTTACCTCATCTTCACAAGCCATAAGACACAAGTTTGCAATTTCTTGCTTCTCTTCATCCGAACTTGTATCTTCATTATTGCTCCAAGTTGCCATCATAGCCTTCTTTTTAATCTTCTTGGGACCTTTCTTTAGTTATAGATAATCAGCCTTAAAGTGTCCCGGTTTCTTACATTCAAAGCAAATAAGAGGCTGCTCTTTTTCCTTTTCTTTGCTGAATTCTCCTTTTACAAAAGGCCTCCTCTTTACTCCTTGTTTCTTTTTCTTCATGAATCTTCTGAATTTTCTTATGATGAGAGCAAGCTTATCATCTCCTTCACTTTCTTCAGAGGACTCATCACATTCCTCCTTTTGATCTGAACATTTCAGAGCCATGGTCCTCTTTTTGGTCTCCTCCTCATCTTGATGTTCCTTGACTTGAATTTCATGGGTCATCAGGGATCCCATGAGCTCTTATAGAGGAAGGATGTTGAGATCTTTAGCCTTTTGGATGACAGTCATCTTAGCTTACCAAGACCTGGGGAAAGATCTAAGAATTTTCTTTACAAGCTCACTATTAGTATAGGATTTTCCAAGGCTTTTAAATCCATTCACAATGTCAGTAAAATGTGTAAACATATCAGTGATAGACTCATTTTGTTCCATCTTAAATAATTCATATTTGTGTACAAGCATATTAATTTTAGACTCTTTTACTTGATTTGTACCTTCATGGGTGACTTCTAGTCTATCCCAAATCTCTTTAGCTAATATGCAAGTAGATATGTGATTAAATTCATTTGCATCTAAAGAGCATTACAACACATTCATGGCCTTAGCATTTAGCTATGTCATTTTCTTGTCATGATCATTCTAATCCGCTTTCGGTTTGGGAACATCAAGACCATTAGTTCTGAGAATAGGTGTGTGTAGGCCATTAACTATGATACTCCAGAGATCATAGTCAAGTGCTTGAATAAAAATTTTTCATTCTAGCTTTTCAGTATGTGTAATTTGTGCCATTGAATAGAGAGGGTCTATTTGTGAACTGATCTTCAATCAGCATAGAACTAACTTGGGCTACCATGAATCTTTAACTCTTTGTCGGTTAAGACAAATAGGAACAAGAGCACTAGCTCTGATACTACTTGTTGCCCAGCTAAGCAATCCAAGAGGGGGGGTGAATTGAGTTCTTTAAAAAATTTTAGCAAGTATATGCAATTTTTCAAAATAATAAAATCTGTGTGAGTGTGGAGTGTTGATAGCAAGAACAAGTAATAACAATAATAAAAGACAAACACAGCAATTTATAGTGGTTCGGTGTCAATCCTTGCACCTACGTTTACTCCCCAAGAATCCCTTGGGAATTTTTTTTACTAATCGTTCTTCAAACGATTACAAACCTAGCTAACACAGCTAACTTCTTGTTTCACAAGTACAAAGGAGCCTTTTTTTAGCTTTCTCAGCTAACTTCTTATTTCTGGGCACAAGGGAGCCTTACAAATCACCAATTATGGGTTTGGCACACCCAACATAAGTTTCAACCAAGTTGAAACTCAAACAACTTACAAGGAAAAGAGTTTCAGAATTTTTAGCTCCTTAATGAGCAAATTTAACAATAAAAGCACTTTATAGTTTTTGAAGACCTCTCCCTTTAAATGAGCTTCTCCTCTTTAAATGTTGGAGTTATGAGCACTTGAAGAAGCCTCTTGAGTAGTTGGAAGGAGCCTTGAATGAGCTTTGAAGGAGTTTCAAACTCTGCAGCACACTTTCTTTTCAAAACATGAAGGTTGAAATCTTTCTTGATTTTCACTTGGTTTTTCTCTCTTTTTTCTACTTATAATCCCTCAAAAATACTCCCAATCACTTGCTAATCCATCCTATTTATAAATATTTATAGTTTATTAAATGATTGGAATGTTAAACTAGCCGTTTGTGACCGTTGGAAAGTTAGAACTAGCCATTATTGCTATTCCCAGAAAGTTAGTCGACTCTGTAGTTGACTACTTTTAGAAAACTGTCTGTCCTGACCACAGTAGTCAACTCTGGAGTCGACTAACTTGGAAACCTTCACTGTTCTGGCCACAATAGCTGACTCTGGAGTTGATTAACTTAAAAATGCTCACTATTTTGCCACAATAGCCGACTGCTTAGTCGGCTAACTTGAAAATACTAACTGTTTTGCCACAGTAGCTGACTAATTAGTCGGTTAACTTTGAAAAACTCACTGTTAACTTTCTTATGGTACAGTTTTGACTTGATAGCTTGCAAAGTAGTCGACTAAAGGCTTCAAACTTTTATTCTAAGTACCAGTAGCTGCCGTGAGAGTTGACTAATGCCTCCAAAACTTAAAAACTCATTTCATAAACAAGAGAACTCATTGAAATGAAGAAAATAATTGCTTTAACTCTCATAACTTGAATCTTTCTTTATTTGGAAACCTCCCAACTATCTAAATTTCACTTGATTGAGGCTTGAACCATCCTTAGTTGATCTTGATACAATATGATGGAGGAGCCTCATCTTAACACTTAGGGAGTTGGCAAATACTCTGTCAATCCCTTCCCCATCCGCAACTCCAAGAATAGCTTCAACCCTGTGTGCCCTTCCCTCAAGGGAATCATCCCAAATCCCACCAATAGGAACTCTTAAAATACTTCCTATGGTAGCACGGTCCAACTCTATGTTTACTCCCTTCACCATAGACGAAGCGGAGATGAAATCAACGGAGAGATTTTGATAGAACTCCCTTACCAAAGATGGGTAGATGTGAACTTCTATTTTGCACATGAAAGACAATCCTCTCTGTTGGAGCATCTTCCCAATGGTGAACCCTTCATGAGGAAGGAAGCCGAAGTCGACCACCTGCTCGTTGGAAATGGCTTTCGTGGACAGAGATTGTATCCCCGAGAATCGGGAGGAAGAAGGCAAGGCCGGGAGTTGCATGGCTCTCTCGCACCCATCCTCCGATGTCTCTCCTTGCCGCACGCGAGGGACTCTCACCCGTGGAGCCATCACACTAGGGCACAAAATCTAGAGGGAAGAGAAGATCTAGAGAAGGTGAAGAGAGGGATTTGGAGGGTTCTTGGCTTGGGAAAGAAATATGGAGAGATTTGAGAGGAGATTTGGGAGAGGGAGAGGAACGATCACTCGGTTCCTCTTATAAATTGAGCGACTGGGCCAGTTAGTCAGCTATTGAGCCGGCTTCCATTAGCCGACTGCCTAGTGGGCCCAAAAATAGAGAAATGACGCCTGGGGTCCAAAAACTCTAGGAATTTTGCATGTTATGGGGTCATTTAGAGGGATCAGTTAAACTAATTATCATGATTTTTAATCATTAAAATATGCTCAGAAAAAATTTTAAAAATCAATCTATCTAGCTGACTCATTCTAATAGGGAGTCAAACATACCAAGTTCTCTTCTAATTTCATAAAATCTATTTTCATCAAGGGGTTTTGTAAAAATATCAGCTAATCGCTTGTCAATACTAACAAAATCAAGAATTATATCTTTATTTTGAATATGATCTTTAATAAAATGATGTCTAATTTCAATATGCTTGGTCATAGAGTGCTGAATTGGATTTTTGGTTAAGTTTATACACTAGTACTATCACATTTTATGGGAATGTCTTTAAGTTTGATGCCATAATCTTCTAGTTATTGCTTAATCCATAAGATTTGAGTACAACAACTCTTAGCAGCTATATATTCGACCTCCACCGTAGACAAAGCTACTGAAGTTTATTTCTTACTAAACCAAGAAATTAAGTTAACTCCTAGAAATTAGTAAGTTCCACTAGTTGATTTTCTGTCAATTTTACAACCAGCAAAATCAAAGTTAGAATAACCAATTAAATCAATAGAGGATTGTTTAACATACCAAAGACCTGATTTTTAGTTCCATTTAAATATCTCAAAATTCTTTTTACAGCATTTAAATTTGCTTCCTTAGAATTTGCTTGAAATCTTGCATACATGCATACACTAAATAAAATATCTGGTCTACTGGCAGTTAAATATAAAAGAGAACCTATCATGCCTCTATAAAGCTTTAAATCTACACTTTTACCATTATCATTTAAGTTAAGTTTGCATGAGAAGCTCATAGGGGTACTAGCACTTTTGAAATTCTCTATACCAAACTTCTTTAGAATTTCTCTTGTATACTTGCTTTGGCTAACGAAAATTTCATTTTCAGTTTGCTTTATTTGAAGTTTGAGAAAATAGTTGAGTTCTTCCATCATGCTCATTTCAAACTCTCCTTGCATGAGCTTAACAAAATCTTGACACAAGAGTTCATTAGTAGCACCGAAAATGATATCATCTACATAAATTTGCACAATCAGCATATCATTATTTTCTCTTTTTATGAATAATATGGTGTCTACATTTCCTCTAACAAAGTTATTACTTATCAAGAACTTGCTCAATCTATCATACCAAGCCCGGGGAGCTTGTTTCAAACCATTTAAAGCTTTGTTCAATTTAAAAACATGGTTTGGATGTTCATGATTTTCAAATTCGGATGGTTGTTCTGTATACACTTCTTCAGCAATATATCCATTTAAAAATGCACTCTTAACATCCATTTGAAATAATTTGAAATTCATGATACATGCAAAAGCAAGTAATAATCTAATGGCTTCTAATCTAGCAACTAGAGCAAAGGTCTCATCAAAATCAATGCCTTCTTTTTTATTATAACCTTTGGCTACCAATCTTACCTTATTTCTAATGATATTTTCATGTTTATCTAATTTATTTCTGAAAACCCATTTTGTTCTAATTATGAGATAATCTATTGATCTACTAACTAAGGTCCATACATTATTTCTTTCAAATTGATTTAATTCTTCATGCATAGCATTTGTCCAATCATGATCATCTTTTGTTTCATCAAAATATTTAGGTTCAATTTATGAAACAAAAGCTAAGTGATTGCATACATCTCTAGTTCTTATCCCTTGTGATGGACTACCAATGATAAGTTCTTTGGGGTGATTATGAACATACCTTCACTCCTTTTCTAATTCTTGTGTACCTTATGGTTCAGCTTGTTGAAGTGCTTCAATACTGTCTTCTTGATTGATTTGATCATTTGAGCCTTCTTTCTCCTTTAGTGTGATCTCTTGCACTCCCTCTTTAAGTAATCATGCATCATCAGCTACTTCTTTTTTCCTTGATGGAAGATCATTAGTTTCATCAAATACTACATGAATGGATTCTTCTACCACTAAGGTTTTCTTATTAAAAATTCTATACGCTTTGCTGCTAGTAAAGTATCCAAGAAAAATTTCTTCATCAGATTTGGCATCAAATTTATCAAGATTAGATTTGCCATTGTTCAAGATAAAACATCGACATCCAAAAACATGAAAGTACCCAATGTTTGATTTTCTACCTTTCCAAAGCTTATAGGGGGTCTTTTTCAAAATTGGTCTAATCAAAGCTCGGTTTAAAACATAACATGCCGTATAAATTGCTTCAGCCCAAAAATATTTTGGAAGATTGCTTTCCAACAGCATGGTTCGGGTCATTTCTTCAAGAGTCCTATTCTTTCTTTCAACTATACCATTTTGTTGAGGGAATCTAGGTGCAAAAAAAGTATGGTTGATTCCTTTTTCATTGCAAAAACTTTTAAAATTTTGATTTTCAAATTCTTTTCCATGATCACTGCGAATAGATAAAACTTGAAGACCTGTTTCATTTGTAGTTTTTCTGAAAAATTTCAAAAATATAGAAAATGCTTCATCTTTGTTTGCTAAAAATAAAACCTGAGTAAAACGACAGAAATCATCTATAATTATAAAGCCATAACATTTACCACATAGACTTATGGTTTTAGTTGGTTCAAACAAATCCATGTGCAAAAGTTCTAAAGGTCTAGAAGTTGAAACCATATTTTTAGATTTAAAGGAAACTCTAGTTTGTTTTCCAATTGGCAAGCATCACAGATTTTGTCCTTTTCAAAATTTAATTTTAGCAAACTATTAACTAAATCTCTTTTGAATAATTTGGAAAGCAAATCCATGCTAACATGAGCAAGTCTACGATGCCACAACCAGCTAGTTTCACTAAACTTAGAGTTCATGGCAACTAGACATTCCATATTTTGGTCATTCAGCTCATTCAGGTCTATAATGTAAACATTTTCATGCCTATGACCAACAAACTTCATGCTATCATCAACAGGATTTGTAACCATGCATACAGATGATTCAAAAATGACTTTAAAGCCTTTATCACATAATTGACTAATACTTAGCAAATTATGTTTCAAACCATCAACAAGAAGTACATTGTCTATACAGGTATGAGAAGTGATACCAATTTTATCAATGCCAATGATCTTTCCTTGAGCATTATCTCCAAAGATAACCACTCCACCATCCTTAACTTCCAAAGTGATGAATTGAAATTCATCACCCGTCATGTGTCTTGAGCAACCGCTGTCTAAATACCATCTTATCTTTGCATTTCAGGTCACAAGACACACCTGCACCCACAAATTTAAGTTATGTTTCTAGGTACCCAAGCTTTCTTGGGTCCTTTGGGGTTAGCAGGGATGGTTCCTTTTAGAATGCAAATCTTCTTAAAATTCTTGTTGATGTGAGAATAACAAGCATAGGCTTTATGTCCTAATTTACCACACTTAAAACAAGTAATTTTAGGTAAATTATTTGAGGGAACAAATATGTTTTTCAAAAACTTTTGTTTCTTCCAGGGATTATAGCCTAGTCTAGCTTTATTGAAAACAACCCTTTGATTTTCAAGAATCATTTGTAGTTTTGTAGAACTTAGGGTAAACTTGTCAATAATGAGCTTAAGTTTATTTACTTCATTTTTCAGATTCTGATTTTTCTAGGTTAAAACAGATTTTTCATTTGAAAGCTTTTCCTTTTCAAAAGCAAATTTTGGATTTGATTTTTTAAATCTTTATTTTTGATACCTAACTTTTTGAATTCAGCAAGTAAATCATAAAAGACATCCTATAATTCAATGAATGTAAAATCAGTTTGAGAGTTAGAGTTTATCTCCTCTTCATATACCATGAGACACAAGTTTGCAATTTCTTACTTCTCTTCATCTGAACTTGTGTTTTCACTGTCACTCCAGGTTGCCATCATAGCTTTCTTTTTAACCTTCTTGGGACCTTTCTTTAGTTGAGGACAATCGGCCTTAAAGTGTTCCGGTTTCTTACATTCATAACAAATAAGAGACTGTTCTTTTTCTTTTTCTTTGCTGAATTCTTCCTTCAACAGTGGCCTTCTCTTGACTCCTTGTTTCTTTCTCTTCATGAACCTTTTGAATTTTCTTGTGATGAGAGTAAGCTCATCATCTCCTTCACTTTCTTCAAAGGACTTACCACTTTTCTTCTTTTGATATGAACATTTCAGGGCCATGGTTCTCCTCTTTTTGGTCTCCTCTCCATCTTGATATTGCTTGACTTGAATTTCATGGGTCATCAGGGATCCCATAAGCTCTTATAGATGAAGGATGTTGAGATCTTTAGCCTCCTGAATAGCAGTCATTTTGGCTTCCCATGACCTGGGCAAAGATTTAAGAATTTTTGTGAACAAGCATATTAATTTTAGACTCTTTTACTTGATTTATACCTTTATGGGTGACTTCTAGTCTATCCCAGATTTCTTTAGCAGAGATACAAGTAGATATGCGATTAAATTCATTAGCATCTAAAGAACAGTACAGAACATTCATTGCCTTAGCATTTAGCTGTGCCATTTTCTTGTCATGATCATCCCAATCCGCTTCCGGTTTAAGAATGTCAAGACCATTGGTTTTAAGAATGGGTTTGTGAGGACCATTAATTATGATGCTCCAAAGATCATAGTCAAGTGCTTGAATAAAAATTTTTATTCTAGCTTTTAAATATGTGTAATTTGTGCCATTGAATAGAGGGGGTCTATTAGTGGACTAACCTTCAGTCAACATAGAACCTACTTGGGCTGCCATGGATCTTTAACTCTTTATCGGTTAAGGTAAATGAGGACAAGAACACTAGCTCTGATACCACTTGTTGCCCAGCTAAGCAATCCAAGAGGGGGAGGGTGAATTAGGTTCTTTGAAAATTTTTGGCAAGATGCGCAATTTTTCAAAATAATAAAATCTGTGTGAGAGTAAAGTGATAATTGGAAGAGCAAATAACACCAAAGGCAATAAGCATACAAAAACATAGAATTTTATAGTAGTTCGATGCTAATTTTTGCACCTACATCTACTTTTCAAGAATCTCTTGGGTATTTTCTTCACTAATCGTTCTTCAAACGATTACAAACCTAGCTAACCCAGCTAGCTTCTTGTTTTTCAAGCACAAGGGAGCCTTTTCCTAGCTATCTCAGCTAACTTCTTATTTCTCAGGTACAAGGAAGCCTTACAAACCACCAATTAAGGATTTGGCACACCCTATACAAGTTTCAACCAAGTTGAAACTCAAACAACATATAAGGAAAGAGAGTTTCAGAAATTACAGCTCCTTGATAAGCAAATAAGACAAAAATAGCACTTTACAATTTTTGAAGATCTGCCCCTTTAAATAAGCTTCTATTCTTTGAATGTTGAAGTTATGAGCACTTGAAGAAGCTTCTTGAGTAGTTGAAAGGAGCCTTGAATGAGCTTTAATGGAATTTCAACCTCTGCAGCACACTTTCTTTTCAAATCAGAAAGGCTAAATTCTTTCTTGATTTTTACTTGGTTTTTCTCTCTTTTTACCACTCTTAATCCTTCAAAGATACTCCCAATCTCTTATTAATCCATTTCATTTACGAGTATTTATAGTTTATTAAAGGATTGGAAAGTTAAACTAACCGTTTCTGACCATTAAAATGTCAGAACTAACTGTTACTATGCTTCCCAGGAAGTTAGTTGGCTCTGTAGTCGACTAACTTGGGATTTTTCTCTGTTCTGGCCACAGTAGCTGACTTTAGAGTCACTAACTTTGAATTCTTCACTGTTCTGCCCACAGTAGTCGACTAATAAGTCGACTAACCTGAAAACCTTCACTATTCTGCCCACAGTAGTCGACTAATGAGTCGACTAACTTGAAATTCTTCGCTGTTTGGCCATAGTAATCGACTAATTAGTTGACTAACTTGAAAAAACTCACTGTTAACCCTTTTGTGGCACAGTTTTGACTTGATAGCTTGCAAGGTAGTCGGCTAATGGCTTCAAACTTTCATTTTAAGTGTCAATAGCTATCGTGGGAGTTGACTAATGCCTCTAAAACTTGAAAACTCATTCCAAAACCAAAAGAACTCATTGTATTGAACGAAATAAGTGCCTTATCTCTTGTGACTTGAACTTTCTTCATTTGAAAAACCTTCTAAGCAGTTGGATTTCACTTGATTTGAGCTTGGAACATTCTTCTTAAATCTTGATCCTTTACAAAAATTTTGCTCTTGAACCATAAATTCATTTAGGAGCTTGGGATCCATTTTATTCAGCTTGGTGACTCATGTATGTAATAGAACTTAGAATGTTTGTATTAGCACTTAATGTATTTTATTGTTTTATATTTTATCTTTGTTATGAAATCTTATATATGAAATTATCTACTTAATGAAATATTTGCTTTTATGAAATTTTGTATGACTCTATTTTTCAATTCAAATATTACTTATTGATTCTGTAAATTCTTTTTACTTCAATTTATGTATCATGAAACTCCTAAAATTGAACTATAAAGGGGGAGATATACAAAATTAAGTGCATGATTCTTCACTTCCTTTTTGATTGATGACAAAAAGGGGGAGAAGAAACAAAAGAGGTTAAGCAAACATTTAAAAAGGAGAAGAATTCTTACTCATCATGTTTCAGAAAATTTTTTCATGTTTTCGGAAATTTTTCAAAAGTTTAGCGTGTTTCAGCAAGTTTTTCAAAAGTTTCATCATGTTTCAGTAATGTTTCAGTAAAGTTTTCAAAATGTTCATCAAGTTTAAGCATGTTTTAGCAAAGTTGTTCAAAATCTTCATCATACTTTAGTATTTGTAAAAGAAAATAATGTAAGCATATGTTTAGGGGGAGAAGAAAGTAATAACACACAAATGTTTTACTAAAATTCAACTTCTTGATAGGAAGATTATCCTTTTGAAAATTTTGCAACAAAAAGGGGGAGAAGAAACTTGTTGTTTTTACTTAAGTTTTACTTGCATTTAAAACAATTGAGCTTTTCTTGAAAACTATTTTCAAATTGAAACTTTTGGTACTAAAAATTAAAGTTTCGGCACACTATGTAGAATTTTGGTATGCCTTTGGCATGAACTGAAACTCTAAATTTTCAAAGCCAAAATTATCATTTCAGCATAAAGACTCAGTCTATAAATATAAAGCTTTATTTCTAGCACATAACTCTTGTATTTGGCACTAAATTCAATCTTTTGGCACAAAATTCATCTTTTTATTACAAAATTTATATTTTTAGCTCAAAATTCAGCTTTTTGGCATGAAACTCTTCTTAAATCTCTCCAAAAATCTGATTTCTCTGAATTTGAACATGAAAAATGTATGCTATATTATTTTTTCAAAGACTCTTATGTAAAGTTTCAATTTTTGACTCATATTCTCACTTTTGGTATGCATTTCGAAGTTTTTGGTACAAAACCTTCATTTGAAACTGATTATTGATTCTTCTCCTGACATGAGCCAAATAGTCTCAACCCTATATTAAGTTCAATATTGCACTGCTTTATCTTGCTAAATTTATGATTTCAATTGTATACTTAATGGTTTTGTCATCATTAAAAAGAGAAAAATTGTTGACCTCACATTGATTTTGATGATCACAAAATAATTAAGTTACTAATGAGTTTGGTGAAGTGCCACAATGAAATGCAGACATACATGAGTCACCAAGCTGAACAAAATGGATCCCAAGCTCCTAAATGAGTTTATGGTTCAAGAGAGAAATTTTTGTAAAGGATCAAGATCTAAGAAGAATGTTCCAAGCTCAAATCAAGTGGAATTCAGATGCTTAGAAGGTTTTTCAAATAAAGAAAGTTCAAGTCACAAGAGATAAGGCACTTATTTCGTTCAATTCAATGAGTTCTCTTGGTCTTGGAATGAGTTTTCAAATTTTGGAGGCATTAGTTAACTCCTACAGCAGCTATTGACACTTAGAATGAAAGTTTGAAGCCATTAGCCGACTACCTTGCAAGCTATCAAGTCAAAACTGTGCCACAAAAGGGTTAACAGTGAGTTTTTCCAAGTTAGTCGACTAATTAGTTGACTACTATGGCCAAACAGTGAAGAATTTTAAGTTAGTCGACTCATTAGTCGACTACAGTGGGCAGAACAGTGAAGGTTTTCAAGTTAGTCGACTCATTAGTCGACTACTATGGGCAGAACAGTGAAGAATTCAAAGTTAGTCGACTCTAGAGTCGGCTACTGTGGCCAGAACAGAGAAAAATCTCAAGTTAGTCGACTACAGAGCCAACTAACTTCCTAGGAAGCACAGTAACGGCTAGTCCTGACATTCCAACGGTCAGAAACGGCTAGTTTAACGTTCTAATCCTTCAATAAACTATAAATACTCGTAAATGGGATAGATTAGCAAGAGATTGAGAGCATCTTTGAAGAATTAAAAGTGGTAAAAAGAGAAAAAAATTAAGTGAAAATCAAGAAAGAATTCAACCTTCATGATTTGAAAAGAAAGTGTGCTGCAGAGGTTGAAACTCATTAAAGCTCATTCAAGGCTCCTTCCAACTATTCAAGAAGCTTCTTCAAGTGCTCATAACTCCAGCATTCAAAGAAGAAAAGCTCATTAGGGGGAGATCTTCAAAAATTGTAAAGTGCTATTTTTATCTTATTTGCTCATCAAGGAGCTGTAATTTCTTAAACTCTCTTTCCTTGTATGTTGTTTGAGTTTCAACTTGGTTGAAACTTGTGTAGGGCGTGCCAAACCCTTAATTGATGGTTTGTAAGGCTCGCTTGTGCCTGAGAAACAAGAAGCTAGCTAAAATAGCTAGGAAAAGGCTTCCTTGTACTTGGGAAACAAGAAGCTAGCTGGGTTAGCTAGGTTTGTAATCGTTTGAAGAACGATTAGTGAAGAAAATACCCAAGGGATTCTTGGGGAGTGGATGTAGTTGCAAGGATTGGCACCAAACTACTATAAATTTCTGTGTTTGTGTGTGCTTATTGCTTTTGGTGTTGTTTGCTCTTCCAATCATCACTTCACTCTCACATAGATTTTATTGTTTTGAAAAATTGCACATTTTTGCCAAAAATTTTCAAAAAACTAATTCACCTCCCCCTCTTGGGTTGCTTAGCTGGGCAACACCATCTTTGTACAAAATACCCTTAAATCACCCTTCTAATACTACACTCTTCAAAATAGAGTGCCCATTGCCATCTTTAATCTCCTTTATTTTTTTCCTCCTCCTCCTCCTAATGATAGTAGAATTATAGAAGAATATAGTATTCTAATTCCCTGATCAAAGTCACTGCATCCTAAATCTCTATTTCCGAAAAACATATCATGGATTGTTGGTAGCTTATGATAAAACTTAATTTTTTACCTAGATTAGTAGAATTCAAACCACCAGAAATATACTCTAGGTCTTGCAATTCTTTAATTTCCTTCTTTACTTGTGCGAACTGCTCAAAAATATCTCCCACACTATTCCCGCTCCATGATTTTAGAGCTAATTTTGTCCTCCATAGTTTTCTTGCTATGTTCACAATTGAGGGGTCATCGGTCATTGAGTTCGAAGCATGTTGAACTGTAGGATAGGATGCTGGTAATTGTAAAAACCAATTCTCAAATCTAAATAGAGTCGGTCATATACCACGTTCTTCAAAAGAGAGAAGAATAGGGCAATGGTCAAAGCCCACTCTAGTTAGGTGTCAAACAGAAGCCTTAAGGAAGCATTGTAGCCAACTTTTACAAGCTATGATCCTATCCAAATGCTCCAACAGTTGAGCACCACCATCCTTATTGTTGAACCAAGTGTACCTCATCCTAATGAAGCTAAGGCCACCCCTCTTCTTTGCTTAAGAGAGAAAAAAATTGAAGTCCCCTACCACAACAATGGAGTAGTTTAGTGCAGTAACACTATTTAATTCAGCCTCCCATTTGTACTTGCATACACAGCCGTCAGTATCCATGATTTGTGCATTCTATCAGTAAAGATTTTATAGAAGCACTGCTTAGACGGATTTTTTGTAGGTTTTTTTTTTTAATTTTTTGAATAAGTGGTTTCTGATCGAGAATATCTATCTCTACGCTAACTCAATCAGGCCCATAGTTATGCTATAAATTATACACGAAGAACATGCTGCTCTCCTCTTGTATCTGTATTTGGACCTGTCATCACAACCTTTATGGCTCTCTGGACTAACTGCATCAGTGCTTTCGAGACGCATGCCTCGAGTCGCAAATTGAAAACCAGTCGTAGAATACGTATAACCAACCATTCAAGAAAGCCCAGTAATCATGGGTTGGTTTCATCGCTATGAATTAAATATGTGGATGACTCGAGCTGTCATGTAATCTAATCTCCTTTTGCCCCTCCCGGCCGGGTCAAGGATTTAATGAAATTTAATGGAATTCTACAATCGAATTCTCAATGTTGGATTACGGTCTAAATTTTTTAAATAATGAGCTCTTGATGATATTCCATGCGCAGGCCTATTGTGGTTTTCAAGCAAGGATTCCGCAGTCGCCAATATTGGTAAGGTTTTGTCATCCGAAATGTTCTTCACATTTAAGTTGTCATTTTTTTTAAAAAAAAAAAAAATCTGTCAGTAAGCTTTCATCATCCAACGTGCTCTGCATTCATCCCTTTTTTTTTTCTTTTTTTCTTTTTTTTTTTTTTTAACTCGACGACGTTTAGATTAACTCGACTTCTTTCATCGATCAGCTTGGCAGAGTGCTCGGACATCTGTAACCGGATCAAGGATGGAGAGGATGGACCCTGAATAAAAATTATAAAGAAAAGAAAAAAAAAAAAAAAAAAAAAAAACACCTGTTCTGTTTAGTTTGCGACACACAGTACAGGAAACAGTTTCCTCCTGCACGGTGCCAGAATATAACAAGGTGGTGAATGTTTCATTTCCAATACATACCGAACAAATGATTTTCACCATATTGGCCGGCCGGATGGCATGGATTGGCTGCACTTTTAGTATTTCTTCTGCCAGACAGCTCTGTGCCAACCGACTGACACATTGATATCAACCATCCAAATCCGTCCGCATTTTTTCTTTTTTGCATCCTAGAAAACAAATAGAGATTATTGCAGCCAATGATTCCACCAGAACTAGTCGTTACGCCAAACATTACGTGTGCTTCACTTGCTCCAGAGTTCGAGTCATTTTGCGAAACCTTTTATTCTTTAGAAATCTATTTTTTTAATATTTTTTATTAAATTTAAATAAATAATATTTTTTTAAAATTTTATAAAAAAAATTTAAGTAAATAAAAAAAATAATATTTATTTAAATAATTTTAAATATAAATAAAAAAATAAAAAATAAATACTTAATATATTATGAACAAAATAAAAATTTATAAAAAATAATAAAAATAGCATATTAATCCATCAAACCATTAATATACCATCAGTTTGATTTAATTTAATATCAAATCAATTCGGCTCGATAACAATTCTTAATTTCATCAACTTTGATTAATATAAAAATAAAATACTATCATTGTTGCGCAGATCTACTTCAGCCACTTTAGAAGCCGAAGAAAAGAAAAAAAAAAATAAAAATAAAAAATTCTTGAATTGTTCTTTCCTCTCGATGCTTCTTCCTCGATTTCCTGGTAATTGATGAAGGCTACAGATTGGTAGAGCTATTTTGCCATTACCAGGGTGTAAGAACAGCATTTGATAGTGAACAGTCAACACCACGATTAACTTAAGATTTAAAATGACTTTCTTCTATTAGTGAAAGAAACTGTTCGATGGATTCATGTCGCTTTTTGGTTCTAAAATGGGTTTCAAGTTGATGCATCCAAAAACATCATAGAAGGTCAAGTTCTTTTGAGTTGTAAATAAACAAAAGGAATATAACTTGATCAAATTCCACAAACAGCTAGACCAAAAAGACACTCAACCATTAATTTGAAATGGAGGGGGAAGTATATAACCCTTTGTTAGGAATTAAAGCTCATCTAAAAGATGCATCATTTCCAAATCTAAAACACAGGTACAGAAGTCCCTTGTGGAGACATTCTGGCCCCTGGAACAACCGGATCCACATTCTCCTTGTCATTCATTCTAGGCTGTTGCACTTTCTATGTTTTTGCACTTTGAGATGTCCACTTATCCACTTACAAGTAACAAGGTCTACAAGAAGAAGACCAACAAAAAAAAGCATTAGCCAAACAGAATCGGGAAATAGTTCTTGGAGAATGGAATCAGCATTCAAATCACAGTGAAAAACTCAAGCAGTTCTGTTCAGGATTAGGGTGGTCGGCTAGAAGTATCCTTCAACTGATACCTGTTAAGATTCATCATCTGAAACCGTCTAGCTTCAACATAAGAAACGGGCTGTTGAAAAGGAAACATCATGGCAGTTTTTCAGGAAGGAAAAGGTAGCGAAATCGAGAATCGAAGGGGATGATGCCACAATTTCGGGATCCAAGGAAGCTCTGCCGCCTCCGTGATATACATTGTTCAACAAAGGCTGCTTGTTGCTGAGGAAGGAAATGAGATATCCACACTGCTAGGTGGGCATCATCAACAAATCCTCGGGCAAAACAGTGAAGCATCTTTGGAACCAGAAGCTTCCCTTTCCTACTGACTCCAACTGATGCTCGAACAAAGTCACGCTGAGCCTCCTGGAGCTGCTCCCTTACGTTCCTGGGGCTGTAAGTCTTTACCTGCAGATTCATCAAGCATTTGTCATTTTCAGAGTTGAACATAATGCAAAATCACTGAGATCACATGAATTCATTTTCTCAATTCAGAATTTGATAAGCAGTACATTGGAAGCCTTTTTAGCACGATTAAAAAGAAAGAAAAGAAAAAAAAAAAAAAAAAAAAGAAAGCTGAAAAATCCTGAATTCATTACTTAATGTTACGGCTACCACGTAAAATTCAAATATGGTCGGTCGCAGCAGCATGGTCATTCTGTTTAGATATGAATGGGTAGGAGAGCATAGGACAACGACAAGTTTTGCTGCGAGATTGGCTTTTGACAATCAGTGAAAATAACTTTTGTTAGCATTAATAATAACCACATCAACTACCCTGCACCAAATCACAGGAACTGCTAAAAATGCAAATTGTTTTGAGCCAGCAGCAAAGTATTTGAATTTTTTTTTTTTTTTCCACTATAGTTTGGTAGTAGTAGATTATCAACAGATCTCCAAGATGAAAATCTTTGATTAGATAAAATTTGATCAGCTGTCACTACCCATGGGGACCACAACCGAATTTTAGATGGTGACTTGGGGCCAGACTTTGCTTCACTACCCCCATGGGGACCACAACCAAATTTTAGACGGTGATTATTTGGGGGCCACCTGCCTGTGATGCTGGAACCACCCCCTGCCTATCACATCCATGGTGGATGCCAACCGAACAGGCGCGCAGCTTCCTATATCACCTTCAAAGTCAGTGGTGCTCACTGCCAGTTCTGGGCACTCGCTCCCAGCAGCAAGCTAAACCCATTCCTTAAAACAGATATTGACTAAAGTAAATGTAGGGTGGCAACATTAATACCGCAGGTGAAGAGTACGTTCCGCAGCTCAGAGCAAATGCAACAAGTGGTTCAGATGTCTCGATGGAGAACTTTCTCTGTTCCTCAGATACCTTCAACTTTTGAAGGGCAAGAAGTAAAGCCTGAGATTGCAAAACCACATTATTTATTAAATCTTAGAAGGAGAATGAAAAGAGTATGGATAAAGCTCACATATCAACAGAAGACAACAAGTATAGTACACATAAAAGTGACAAGTTCCATACAGTTTGTGGCCTGTGGACCGGCAGCTTCATCTTTAATATTACATACTCAATGCAAGCCGCACTGAACGAGTGCCCACCAACCGTGTATGCAGCCTATCATCGAACATATAACAGCAATATTAGACATTTCAACGGTGCAAACATTGCAGACTTATGAAATAAGGGCTTTTTTGTCTAAAATATTTAAGCAAAATGACTAGTAACCTTCAGGCATCCTTACCCATCCCGAGTAAAAGAGCAAACAGTAGATCTATAAGAGATGTATGCTTTGTTTGCATAATATTTAATGAGTACGGAGGGCATTTAAAAGAAAGGATGCTAGTTATTAATGTCGTAAAGGCACTCAATGAAAAGGAATAGCCACACCTTCCTGGTAGTTAATGTCGCAGTGCCGGTGAATAGAAAAGTCAGCTCATCTTGAAGATTCAGACGTTGCTTTTCAACATATGTTTGCCTAACATATTCATTTATGTGAATGCACGTGTGATTAAAGGATCCCTTCCACAGAAGCTAGCATGCATGAAAAAGGATGCTATACCAGAATTAGATCCATCAAATGAACACTAAACCAATGGATATTACATTCTTTTCAGTACTGACATAGCACCATTGATATACGGATTAGTTTATTCGGTCTGGAGATTTCTTTAAAAGATTAAAGTGAAGGTTGTATCCGCTGATGCTTGCATTCAGAATCTGGAGGAAGGTCTGCAGAACTACCGATTTCCTAGTTGTTACTTTATTTTGCAAAATTTGTACATATTTAGTAATTATATTTCTGACAGTTATCCCCACACTGAAATTTAAAATACTGGAGAATCAAGCCTACCCTTCGTAAAGTCTTTCATCTGGCTAAATTTAATAATGTAAGTGCTGCCTGCAATATGTCAACTGTTCATCTATTAGCAATTTAGCAATATATACTCCTCCAGCCTTTCCATGATAGACCTCTACCACTAAGGATCAGAAATACTAGAGCCAAACATGCACGATGCACATAAGAAGCAAGATGTATTGCTAGCCCCTTCAAAATTTATGAAGAACGAGAACTGGATTTCGACTTCCAGTTGTTGCAGTTATCTTTTCTCTCTTAAACAAAGGGGACGAACATATTTAAACAAAATGCCTCAATAAAGGTGGAATACAATTTGATGCCAGATAGGTCCAAGAGCCTGTTTGATGAAATGATAGGAAAGGCACTAAAAAAGTTTAAATAAAGTCAGAGAAAGGGGGGAAAAGAGTACTAGCTACCGTTGCATGATTAGCCTCGAAATGGAGTCATGAATCATGATGTATTGAAGCATGTATCATGTAATAAGCAGCCTCATTTATTCATAACATGCTAAGAATCATGTCATTTTCCTCTCCAACGCTATCACCACCATAAATGACCAAAGGTAATATTAAGGTCATCTTATACTTCTCCGTTGCAACAAGCTCCAAGCTTGAAGAAAGACAGAAATACTTATCATACATGTCGAAGCTTGCAAGTCAGGAATAAGTCCTGCATGCTTTCACCTGATTGCTAAAAGGACTCTATAAAAGCAATGAAGGGAAATGGAAAAAGAAGCATAAGGCTGACAACCTGCAGAAACATAAGAAAGAGACACAAAGACCTCATAGATGGCTTATCATATGCATTAGCTGTTGTGGCTTTTCCAGAAAAAAATAAGCATCAGCAAGCAGCAAAAGAGGGTTCAAGGATTCATCAGAGACTATTCAAGTTTCATCATAGCAACAAATATGATAAGTTCACAAGGAGGGAATGAAGAGGGCATATAATGTATTAAGCAACAAACCTTTTGCATTAGTGAGAAAAGCTTCATATCACTCCTAGGAACTCCATATGCTAGATAAGCCTATGGCAAACCACATGAACATAATAAATATGATGGTTCATAAGTGCTATTATCTCCAAATTAAGTCCTACTCAATTTTAAGCATTTGAGCTTCTTTCCCGTAAATAAGCTAAAAAATTATCATATACGGTCAAGCAACATACATGCATGATTAGCGCATTGTACAAGTTGATCCAAAACGCCATCTTCTCATTGCAATCAAGGTGGATTGGATTTACTTCTGCCAGTTGCTCAATCAATGATCCGTTGTTGATTTAAAGGATATTAGTATGTATCAATTATAACAATAAAGGCATCAGTAATCTTATCTTAGAAAACAAAAACATCCTCCCAACAGAGATGAAATTCATTTTCATCTGCTGTATAAAGAAAGCACTAATTTAATATCGGAAGGATGGAAGGCCAACATCTTCTCTTCCATGTAGGAAGAAGAATAAGTCTTGCAGTTGTTTGGAAAATCAAAAAAATTAAAAATAACCATGCATTTTCAATTCCATAAAAAGAATACAAGTTCATTTGGAATTTCAGAACAGGCTACCTTATCTAGACACCATTCAACTATATGATCCTGAGACATTATGCAAATAAGAAACCCATAACTGAATTTGAATTATATGGATACAGCAAGGAAAATTAAAAACAAATTAATAGATGGCTTGCAAAAAATTATGTGGCTATGAGAGAGAGTTAAGGAAAAAATTTGAGAAGGATGATAAGAAAGTAATTTGAGTACCCAAAAGAAGGGGTATGACAAATGCAAGATAACTTGCTTATCAATGCATGAAATATTCAGAAACTGCTTATAAAAGTTCTTGAAGCATGAGGCTTTAAAAAGGTAAAAATATGCCCGTTAAAGTTATTATATACAGAAAGGCAGCACCTACCATTTTCAAACAATAAATTTTCCAGCCTAGTTACATGGTGCTAACAATTATTCTAAAGTAACAAAGAAAAAGAAGAAGAAGAAACATCTCTTTGAAACTAAAGTCGAAAACTACAATGCTTCAGATAAAATTAAATAGAAAAATGCTAAATGAGAATTTACCTGAATCTCCTAAGTGCCCCAGCAGCATATTCAAGTTGCTTTTTCCCCACCGACATCCATGAAACTTCAGTTGCTAAACTATAATTTCCAATATCAGCCCAACTTAATTTTCCACGAGCTTTGTATGGATCAGACATACTTCCCATGGCTAAAAGTTCGCTATTACATTCCAAATCAACTTGAGGGCTCTCCACCCATGACAAAGTGGTTGATGGTTCAGATGCTGGCCAGTATGATGAACTTGAAAGATGTCCAACAGGAGACACAGAGCCAACATTTTCTAATAAGGAGGATTTGGAGGATAAAATGGAAGAATCAGCTAAAGAAATAAAAATGTTTTTCATACAACGGACAATCTCCTCCGAAAGCCGATTAGGGTGGTTCCAAAGGCCTTGGATCAGAATCTGATTTTTTAAACTTCCAGCAGCTACATGCCGAAAGGCTACTGGAGAAACCTTCTCTTCCGTAAGCAAGTCTTCTGTGGCATCCTAATGTAAACATTGACTACTATAGGTCATATTTTGAAAGCATGCGCACAATTGGAATGTCATGCAGAGTTTACAGTTGGAGATTGCAATCATGAAATTTTTTGCCAATATTAATAAATTCGAATCACTAAGAAGAGAATGTCTATGATATTTAAAAACATGTTCCAGAGAATGGCATTCCTATAGTGTGCAGCTTGAGAATCATCTAAACACATAAATTGGAAGAGATGTTTCAAAGAAAACCACTTAACAACTCAAATGCTATACTAATTTCGGAAAAAAAGGTTTCCCAAAAGTGAGAAACTGATTTAGTCTATATTCAGCAAAATGGGTAGCATATTCAGCAAATATATGCAAACCTTTCAAATTTGATAAATACGAAAGAAAATGATGAAACCAACAGTGACCAGTTTCTCTATGGTTTCCATTTCATTTTCATATGTTTCCATATTTTTTATGATTGTTTCCTGCTTCCTAATTGAAAAACTTTGCCAGTTACCTTTCAGGTATCCTTTTTCGCTACTACCAGCGGCAGCTAGGACATTTACTATTAACTGTTTTAAAGTAATTAGGAATTCCAGCAAGAGCTCACATTTAGGATTTTGTTAATGTATACAAGCAAATTATATAAAGCAAAAGGTCACCACAAAAACTAAAAAGACCAATACTTGGCAATAGCTTAATCTGAAACAATATGATTACAACCTGCAAAACAATCTCTCCAGATGAATCAAATGTACTAGCCCCTAATTGTCTTTCACACTGTTCTCAATCAGGCAATTCCTTTATAGAGGAAAGTAATTCTGAATACTGCTTATAAAGTTCTAAACTGAAAAAGGGAAAAAAAAGAATCAAAATAAATACAGCTATATGATTTGCCATCTAGTATAAAATGCAAAAGGGCTGGACTAGATATCCCTAAATTGAAAAACAAACCACCAGACCAAATCAGGAATTCTTCTCACTGACATGATCATTGTCCATTATCTCTTTTCTGAAGTCGATTTAGGACCACACTAAGATTACAGAAAAGCCAGCACTTTGTGAGCTAGAAGAGCCACTACCGACTTAAATGCAAAGCAAGGAATGGTTCATAACTTCTGTCAAAAGACTTGCTCATTAATTAGGATCGTTTCATAACCAGTCTATTTTAACTGCAGCGCAAGCCTAATCAGCAATGAGTAACAATGGTAGCTTGAATTGTATGTGTCATAGTTTGTATTAAGCCTTTTTAACCCTATTGCAATTTAATCTGGTGGATGTTCTCCTAATGGTACAAATGTCAGGATAAACAGAAGTCAAGAAGATGTAATGAAGTAAAATGGCATACTTGCTCTTTTATATTTTCAGCAGAGCAGATGAGCAGTGGCTGTGAAGGTAACTGTTTCAGCCAATATTCAGCAAGTCTTCTCTCATTTCTTTCTTGAATAAGCTGAAAATGCAAAGAGATCATCTCTTCTTCAAGCTTCGAAACTGTGGTCTCCAACATTGCAATATTAGATAATAGTTCCTGAGCCTGTATATAGTCAACAAAAAGTAAAATGACCTGGTTATTGTCAGAAAGTATGGCATTAAGAGAATTTTACAGATATAGTAAATCATAATGGAATGTCAATCAGATTTGCCCATATAAATTACCATATCAGCCAATCAATTTAATCGGTCTATCAAGCCAACAAGGTAAAAGGAAAATGTGTGCCTCAAACTTTTCCTGAAGCACAACATCCAGTGCTTGAGTTTGCTTGTCACTTCTCTAACCAACTAAAACAAGGAAGACATAGGTGTCTCTATCAATATTGTATGCTCGAATTGAAAAGGTTTTTCATATCGAGATTTACAAAGGGCCTAACATATATATTTATGAGGATTTGTTAAAGTAGGCATGTCAGGATTATGATATCCTTTGGGAACTGTTTGCTTAGGATAAGTACATTTTTGTGAATAAGACTACCTAAAAATAACAATAAAGCAAATGGGTTGTTCCAAAAAGACTAATAACAAAAGTAGAGCGAAGGAAAGATATGTAACAACATGATTTTTGCACACCAATGAACTTCTTAAAAATTACAACCACCTCATATTTCTTGACATGGATGTAAAAGCTACTTGTGCTTAAGTTAACCACAATGACAACAATGATGTTGAGATGGCTGTACGAAAAATTAAGGAACTTAGGAGCACGATTATGAATGCATTTCATGTACCAAAAATGTAACTTAAAATGAATGCAACCTATTGAGATGGCTCTAGGATTGTCCAAAAACAGTCAATAACAGCTCTGGTGAGTAAATGGTTTCAGATCAAGCTGAAGGGTTGAAGAAAAGAAGATAGAGTAAGAAAAACAAAAAAGACAAAGAGTCACTGTGGTGAAAAGATGATAACTGGAAAAGATTTAAAAGCATTTCAAAATAAAAAAAAAAAAAGAGGAACCACTGTGACAACAGATTAGTTAAGAAAAGATCAGTTGATGGTTCCACAGGTGCATCACAAACCTGTCTAGTTAACAATCTTTCATCCGACGTGGGGTAACACATGACCACAACCATAACTTAGGATCCTTGATGTATGCCAAAATGCTCATCTATTGAAACTTCAAGAGAGTAGTGGATAAGTAATAATGCACGCTATTGCAAAATAACAGTAAAAAACAATCAGGCCTTCATACAAAATGAGACTAAATTGACTGGAGGCCCTCCTGCAGTGCTCAATTGTCAAAACAGGCTTTCCAAATAATTTTTAATAGATATGATAAATGATTGATCTTGTCAAATGGCATTCTTGGGACCTTAAATGAATGGTGATCTCAAACATGCATTTGAAAATGTAAGCGACAAGAAACAGGGCGATTTGTCCCCAGAAAACCAAGATAAAACTTCAGAATTTAGCACAAACACATGTTCAGCTTCAGATAATATGATAAAACCAATTTCATAAACTAGATTTTGTAGTCTACTATCCATATATAGTCATTACAACAAGAAGATAATGCCTTACATCATTTGGAAGGCATGATAAATCAGATAAAGTTACAGAAGCATGTTCCACAGCATTTTCAAGGATGGTGTGTAGTTCCATCTCTTCAAGAAGCAATTTTTGCAGCCTTTGAACCTGAAATATAATGATATTTATTATGTTATACAGGTTCTACAATTTAAAAATACATAACTAGAGCATCTTAGGTTTATACTCAATAGTACAGGAAAAGATATTGCAGAAAATAACAGATAGAAAAGAATAGAATGGATGTTTTCAAGTTAAAAAATTCCTAATATCACATGCTTAACGCAAAACAAGGAAGAAGCCTGTATAACACTATGTGAACTCTTGAAATCCCTAACACTTGATATGTCAAAAAGAACAACTATGTGCCATAAAAATTTCAATAATGTAGCTCAAAATATACTAGAAGAGTTTGGAATTTGAATTCGGTATGATATATTAAAAATTTCAGCAGAAAAGGGTCAGGTACTTCTGTTGTTATGAAAGTGAATCCCTGGTTGTGAACCAAATTTGAAATCAATCAACATACAAGTGAGGCTGGTGGACACAATCAATATTCTCTAAGAAGAAGAGGAGGAGGAGGATGACATATCAAAACCTCACCAAGATTCATTGAGGTAATGAAAACAAATGGAGTAAAAGCCTCTAGAAAGGCAAGAAGTGAAGGCAGAAAAAGACAGGAAAAGACGAAAAAACAAAGAAAACAGGTCACAACATGAGGAATGAATCATTAGAACAGTCAATATTCAATAATCCAACATTAGAACCACAAGAAAAGGACCATCATCAATGAAAGTTTCCAAAAGTAGCACATAAAATCCAAAAATGAAATCTCCCAATGCGAGAGAACACTTTGCCATGCAAATGAAACAACACCCTTCACCATTTTTTTGGCTAAACAAGCATAAAGAAACAGTTGAATAAAATGCACTTACATCTTGTTCAAGCTGGATTCTGCAATAACCTTTAGAAAATTTTCTATCACGTGACTTCAGACCTCCAGCCCCTCCAATAGAATTGCTCGCCTAATAAAAGTGATGGTAAGCTTACAACCACAATGTTAAAAAAAATAAAAAATAAAAAATAAAATTACTGGATACAGTCCATAGTCTAAAGTTTTGAATTTTGTCACAAATTCAGTTAATGTGCTTCTCAGAGAATCCAGGTTTATTGCAAGGTTATGGATGCAGACCATAGTCTAAAGTTTTGAGTTTTGAATTTTGTCATGAGGCATAAAGTAATCAAGTTAATCGATTAGTCATCAGAGTAAAGGAAAGATGAGGCACTTTTCTGAACAAATAAATAAATGCACACAGAGAGAATTGAGCTGAAATCGAACTGAGAGGACTTAAAGATTTAAATCTATCAGTGTTAAGTCAATAAGGCATCTGAAAGATCGAGGATGCATGCCACTGATTGTGATGTGCTACATTAAAAAATTGAAATACCCCCCAAAAAAGAAAAAATTTATGTTCTGGAGGTCACTTATGCGAATTTGGATTCAAATCATTTATCATGATCTAGGCATCTCAAAACGCATAAAAGCTTAACTCAACTGATTTGGATGCTTCTAAACCATAAAACCAGATCAAAGCATTCCATTTCTCCAATAAAACAGTCCATTTTGTTTCACTTGGATGCACAAGCAGGGAATGTTGAAGAATGCTCAAATTCTTAGGACCTAACAATTTAGGTGTTGTAGGGCATGATTAACCGCGTGGATTCTAGTTTAGGTGTTCCACCATTGGATCTGCGTTGATAGAAGTAACCTTAATCTCCCAGTAGGATTCCGTCAACCTGTCCGTGCTATTTATGTCCAGTGATAGGACCGAGCTAGCAAATAGGATGACTTTCAAATTCAAGTAAGTAGGATATATTCCATCATTGCTTCTGCATATAGATGTCTAACGATGCCAGATTCTTCTGGACACCTGGACACATGATTCCCGGCATCATGCGTCCAAGAAACAAAAGATGGAAAATTTCCAGGAATTCACCCCTTCATCTATCTATTCTATGCTGTGCAGTACACCTCCGTTCGTCTTTACCTGATATATTACCGATTGATGAAATGGTTCTCTGTACAGAGAAAAAAATGGCAAGTAAAATTTATCTTTGCAAGCTCGCAACTGACCTCTGATATGGAGGGATGAGCGTCCTTGGACTCATTCACAGAATCCATCTGAATATTCGGATCATGAATTCTTTTAGAAATCAAGGAATAGCCAGGGAGATAACCTCTTCTGCGTAAAGGTATCGATACATGTCAAATAGAAAATAAATAAATAAATGAGGGCTAGCCAATGACATATCAAAACAAGGGACAGCACAAGACTTACAAGTTCATGGATAGGTGGTTCGCACGTTTCTTCAGTTACGGAGCAACAATGCCTGCGCGCTGAGTCTCAAAATCGCCCACACAATCTACCATCTATAAGATGAAGAAGGAATGCCATACAAGTCAGGCCTAGAAGAACGGCAGACGACCAAAATTCGCAAGTGCAAGTGCAAGTATGCTGGAAAACAATCAATCCTCGGACTTGGCAACCTCTTGGACAGAACAGACGCTCGATATTGTGCTAGGATGGGTAATCGACAGCTAAGATCAGGATGGATGGAAGACATGTCGGGCTCAAGCTCAAGTATGAAGATTGCTCCATGGAACCCGCGGAGAGGGGGAGTAGTAACAGGAACAAAAATAATAATAGTAGTAGTAGTAACAGTGATAATAAAGAAGGCAAAAGATGCTTGCTTTAAATTATTTGGAGAAGAAATGAAATAGGGATTTCAAAAGAAAAGAAAAAAAAGAAAAGAAAAAGGAAAAAAAGAAAAATCTTTGGAGGAAGACGTCAGTACGAAGGTCGGCGGAATGGAAAAGAAGCTGCTGGGGGATTTCCTATTCAGATGGCTGACCGACCGAGACAGATAAGCAAAAGCAAATGTCTTCCGACTGGAAAAGGTAGGATTTCGGCAAGTGGGGACGGAGGAAGGGGGGGTGTGGGAGGGAACCATTTCTTACTTCAGAGTAGCCAAAAAGGGCATCCCCGCACCAGAGGGAGGTACGAGGAAAGAGAAAAAGATGGTGACGAAAGCCCTACGACGTCCCCATCTTTTATCTTAGGATATCAATCCATCTATCTATCTATCTATCTATCTATCGAACATAAAGCGCGCCAAGACGAAGGCGAAGAAGAGACAGAGACGTAGGTGGCTACACACCTGGAAACCAGACGATTTGCATTCCACCGACTAGGACTCCGGAGAAGAGGCCGAGGACGGGGGCAGCCGAGGGGGAGTAGTAGCGCAGAGCAGTGGGAACAGGGAGAGAGAGAGAGAGAGAGAGAGAGGCAGAAGCAGGAGAAGAAGAGAGGAGGACGGATGGCAGGATGAGAGGGCTGCTGTTCTTCCGCTTTTCAAAATTCAAACGAGCGGAAGCGAGGAATAGAATAATAGTTAAACTTAAATCAATAGATCCATTAATTAATTAATCAATTAATTAATTAATCAATTTAATTAATTAATTAATGGAGAAGTGTCAGACAGACGGAGGAAAGGAATTTTATAGCCTTGTAAGCAGGGCTATCATCATCATCATCATCATCAGAAGTTAACGTGGGTAATAGAAACATCATCATCACCGTTATCATCACCGGGCGACTGACGACGCCTCGTCCTCGGTTCGTTTGGAATGCCTCCGCCTCTACCTTTGTCCACCGCCAATTCGAACGCGCCGAACCTGAATGGATTCGTTCCGTCCAATTCGAACGGGAGGAGGGAGGACATGGCCCATAAAAGCCCAAGCTAATAAATACTGGGCAGGGCAGGGCAGGGCAGGGCAGGGCAGGACTAACAGTGGATGGACTCCAGCTGGCCTGGAGGCCATCGGGCCGGTCCAACAACAGGGCAGGACCAAAAGTAGACTGGGGCCAGACTACAGCCCATCGGACTGGCCTGACTCGACTCGGGCTGGTATCAGGCTGTCCTGACTTTGAATCGGCCCATATATTAGACCCGACTTCGATTTCGGTTTAAAATTAAAGCCTAAAAAATATTTTTTCAGTCACGCTCGGGCTCTTACTTGGCCCAACCTGAAATCCGAGCTTGAAAAAGGCTTCAAACATTGGTCCTTAAGCAGTGTGACCTTAAAATAGGTGAGCCTTTGAAATTTATATTGAAATTTCTCTCAACTATGCGCATGATAGCTTTTTCATGTCATAACAAACTTACTTAGGTGTAATTATTTTAAATATTATATGTCACATATAATCATCTCCCACTTGATCAAATTTTAATAGAAATCTTTTTAATTATATACTTAAGGAAATGTTGAGCACCCTACTTTTTATGTCAATTCTTATTTTATTTTGATTCTCTTAAAATTAAGTGTATTCATACTCACCCATTACTATTTTCTTCCAAGCGTCCTAAAAATCTTCAATGGCTATAATGCTTAGCATGTTGTACAGATCACCTAGGTGTTTGTCAGTCTTATTTCACCAATAGACTCCAAATGGCAACCTTTCTTCACAAGGCATAGAGTCAACTTTAATATCCTCTTCTCTATCCTGTACAAAATGATAGCTTACATTAATGTGATTGTTTTGTAACTCACAGTGCTGTTCTTTATCATTGGTATTGTAGTCTTATTATTACAGAAACACATTTATGAGCTAATTAATTCTTTAATCTTTAAATTTTTAATAAAGTATATAATTTAAATTATTTGAGTGGCTGCCATATTATAAATAATATATTTAGTTTCCATATTACAAAAACTCAAGTTGGTTTTTTATTTGACCATGAGACCACACCTCCTTCAAATAAAAATATCTTACCACTACCAAATCTTCAGTCATCATAATCACCAGCAAAATCTACATCCGAAAAACCATAAATTTGCAAATCTAATTATCTAAAACATAATTTTATTTTCGTAATATCTTAAATATATCTAAAAAATTATTATTTGTTTGCCGGTGTTTTAGGGCTTACTATAATATAGCTACTACCTCATATGCTTTATTTGTTTCGAGCAGCTAATCCAAATAAACCCTGTCGCATGATGATTCTTGTGCTCCAAAACTATTAGGCAGCAGCTATATAAGGTAGTTGTTGGCCAATAGTTAGAGCAACAACTAATCCAAAGAAGCTCTATATCCAAATTTTAACCATCCTAACAAAGTATAAACGCATAGGTCAACTTTTATAGCCGTGGATGCTAGGAGATGGATTTTAGATAATGTTATTTTAGGTATCATGTTTATTATAGTATGCATTCATTGCGGCCAATATTATTATCATGTCATTTTTGGAATCAATCTTATAATAGAATTCAATTGGATTCTATTAGGATTCAATAAAATTGAATTAAAATGAATTTATTATAAAATGTATATGTTTAACCTATAAAGTTGATCAAAAACTAAATTACTTTTGTATAAGAAACTTTTTTTCTTTCGTTGCTTTAGATTCACTTTCGATTTTTGGACATTATGATCTTCCAAGGATCACAACATTAATATTGGTGCAGAAATTAGTTTATCGTTATTAAAGTAAAATTTTTCAAATATGTCTCCCAAACATACTTTTTTGATCTAAATATAATAATTTAGATTTTTGATCATTGGTTATTCTAATGCCTAGCACGTATGATGCTAGATCCATATCTTTCATTTCATTTTTTTTTTTTAAGACATGATTTTGTTCTTTATTCTTTCTTGTCAATAGTATATTCTCTATATATAATGATAGTACTATCAAACTATCTTGACATTTTCACACATATACTTGATTATCTAACCTTATATCTAATTGCCAACATAGCATTATGAAAAGTTAAACACTATTATTTAGAGGATTGTTTAAAACCATAGAGAAACTTATTCAATTTATAAATTTTATCCTCTAAAGCCTTTTCTTTGAAACTCTCTAATAGCTCGATATAGATATGTTCTATCAACTCTCCATTCAAAAAAGTTGTTTTTACATCATTAAAATAATTTGAGGTCTAACTTAGCAACCGAGGCTATTATAATATGGATAGATATAAATTTTATGCGGAACAAAATATATCTTCATAATCAATTACGAGTTTTTAGGTGTACACTTTTGTAATCAACTTGACCTTATATCTCTACTAACTACCGAACCTTCTTTTTTCTTAATTGCATCTAACTTTTCAATCGTATAATGAGTTGATTCACTAGAAGACATAGCTTCTTATATGTATTTAGGTATGCTTTGCTAATCATGAGCATAATAATCTTCAAATATAGATGATGGTTCTTTTTCCCTTTTCCTTCCACTATTTATTTTATTTTCATCATTTTCCTTTAGATTTTTGAAAGGTGTAATACTAGGAACATCATTACTTGACTTATCTTTGGATAATTTTTGCTCTTTTAATATATCACTTGATGCACATCAAGATAGCATCTTTGCTTTCTACACCTCCCCCCCCCCCTCCTTTCCCTTTTTTTCTTCATGATAGAAGCAATAACTAGTTCTATTGTATACATAGCTAATGAATTTATATTCATAACTTCTATCACTTAAATTTATTCCTCATACCTTTAAGGCATTAATATTCAAAAGGTATTAGTTTTCTCACCTTTATAATTACTTTATTTAAGATGCAAGTCACAGCATTTAAAACCTCTCTTTCCAAAAATTAAGAGATAAATCTGCATAAGTTATACATCTAGTCATATCCATAAGTATCCTATTTCTTCATTCCACCACTTCATTTTGTTTCAAAATATATGGCATAGTATTTAAATAGTGAATCTTATTTAAATTTCCTTTGTAAAATTCTTTAAACATCATGTATTCACTACCTCCATCATTATTAAATCCCTTAATAGGTCTCTTTATTAAGGTCTCAAACTTCTTTCTTGCACACTTTGAACTTTTCAAGTGCTTGGGACTTTTACGCTATTAAATACACAATGTCTAAATCTTGAAAAGTCAACAATAAAGGTCATGAAATATTGCATTCCTTTATCTTTCATAACCTTCATGGGTCCACATATATCAAAATCAATAATTTCTAATAATTCATTAGGATATCAATTTTTTAAAATGGCCTCTAAATTATTTTATCAAGAATGCAAAGTTCACATATGTAATAAATTTAGGCAATAATCCCACATCTTAATGAGGCGTTTGGTATGGAGTGATCACCAATTATTCAGGTGAAAGTGATGGGATCATCATGTTTGATTGTACCTTAGTAATTATATGTGGCTGTGATCCCAATTCAATATTATAAAATTCTATTATAATAATATAATATAATATTATAATATGTAATATTATAAAATATAGCATAGTTATAACTATGATATTGTAATATAATATAATGATTACTGTATTATAATATTATCATTATATTATAATTCAATGCAAACATTATAATAATAAATAATATGAAATAGTGATAAATTATTATGGTAAAGAGGAGAAATTATTTTTTAAGGTAAAAAAAAGGCTAACTAATTAAAAGCAATTTTAGTATTTCATGGTTAATGATTTAAGATTCTTATGATATACCAAACATGAAGATCTTAAATCATTAAAAAATTTTAATTAGCACATATTATATCAAATACGATGATCTTAAATCATTCTAGTATAAGGATTACTAGTAATGTAAGATCACCATGGTGATTGTATATAGGACTGTTTGATTAATCACCATGGTAATTTTTCTCAATGATATAATCACTGGTGATTCAACAACATCTTGTTCGATATTAAATATTTTAATAATCAGAGATCACTTATGATCACATATCATTATATTTGGTATTCTACGAGAATAGAAGGTCATCATGCATACAATACCAATAATCCCCTTAAGAACTTATTTATATAATATATTTTGATATATTATATAATATATTATTTATAAATTGTATATTATAATGTAACATTAATAATATGATTAATAATACTATTATTATTGTGTCTTTCTCGCTATGTTGCCACTTGGACATGCTGCCTTGTTGTGCCCAAATTCATCGCAACTAAAGTATGTTCCTCTTTTATTCTTTTTCTTTGCATGCCTGGGTTGCTTCCTTTTTGGCCTCTTATTAGATTTCACATTTTCCTCCACCATTAATTCGGATTCCCTATTATTAGACTTGATATCTCGTACAACTCTTGCAAATTTCTATCGCAGAATGAGGTTTCTTGAATATATGAAAGAACTTATAGAACAGAAGAACAAAAGCTACCATAAGGTATGAGTGAGAGAGAGAGAGAGAGAGAGAGAGAGAGAGAGAGGAATTGTTTATATTAAAGTGCCCCACATATTAGATTTATAGACATCCACGTGCTTTTTTGATCACATCCCTTCGACTCGAGAAGCTATGCAGGTTGGCTTTTCATTGTTGTTTTTTCGTGAGGAGATATCTATTATATTAATATTATACTAATGATCATGTTTCTTTTATCATGTCTTTTACTAACATGTCTTCTTTAATAAGGGATGTTCTGATCATGCCTTCCACGAAGAGATACATCGGATGGTTACCAGCCATATCCTTTCATCATCATGTCCTATTAAATATATATATTTTTTTAACTAGCTCAGGCAGCCGTTCGATGCACAGAATATGCAGCATTCGTAAAATATATATATATATATATATATATATATATATATATATATATATGTATCTATAATTATAATTAAAGCTTTTGGCTGAAATTATAATAATATAATAATATTATAATATTATAATATTATAATAAATAAATAATATAATTAAAATATTCAAATACAGGATAGATGTCAATGTAGTGAAAAAAAAAAAATCCATCTAAATACATTGAAAATATAAATTAATATTCATTACATGTGTTCATTAGTAGAAATTAGATTGAAGAAGTGATGTATTGTCACTCAACAAAGATAAAAAAAACATAGGTCATGTATTATAATATATTATTTTATAAGTTTAATTTTAATAATATATCATGTAGTAAAACTCTTTGCAGGAAAATAATAATATGATTTTGGTAGAATGGTGTGGGTGTGTATATGATTTCATGCTCATCAAAAATTATAATGTCATATCGAGTATTTAATGAATTCTTAAAATATATAATATATATAATTATATTATAAATATATATATATATAATATACTTAATATTAATATTATTAATATAATAGTCATGCGGCAATGGTTCAGCTTTCATATAGATATAGATTTCATCTCATCCATTCTTGCATGAGAAAATAGCTAAACCTAAAATCTGAACTCATGTGGATTTTTATTTTTATCAAATATTTGATCACATGCTGGTGGCCCCAAAAAGCAACATAAATCAATGCGGACATTTTGAAGAGAGCAGCAGCTAGGCTCATATTCAGCAGCCATCATCATCATCATCATCATCATCATCATCAGCCTAACGGGACGAGGAATTGCCATGAACCTCTAAAACTGCCCCACTCGCCTATCAATTAAATAATAATACATCTTCACACATTGTTTTTAAGTGTGTCGTTGCCGTCCGGCTTGACATCGGCGAGATGGCGTGCAGCGGCATATAGTCAGTCAATCGTTCTGAAGGGCGAGCAAGAAAAGGATGAAAAGAATAGAGAAGGGTTTTGCTCTTCTCACCAACTAGAACCCCTTTTGCTTCTCTCTTAATGCGCCGGGCGGGCTGGTTTTTGCCTCGCCATCTCGGTTGGCTTCGTGATAGGCCGGCCATACGTGGCTATCTAAACCGCTTTCAATCTTAGTTCAGTTTGTTCCGTCGTTATCACCTGTCATCCAGAAACAAAGAAAGAAAGAAAGAAAGAAAGAAAGAAAGAAAACAAAAAAACAAAAAGAAAACCACTGTCACACACCGGTAGGTAGCACACTCGCTACGCCGACAGGGATGGAAGGCAGCAATGTGGATCCGTAAAGAGAGTTCCTTCCTTGATTCGATCAAAGTGCAAACGAGGATGGGAATGGGAATGGGAATGAGCCAACATGAATTCAACACTTCCAATACCTCTTTCCATTGTCAAGATAATTGTGTTAAACCTTGAGCCATTGCCCTGATCCTTAAGAAGCATGCACCGTTCTACAAGTCCACCATCCCATACATAATACAATGATGTACCAGGCAACTGTAAGAACAAAAGCAAAAGCTCAAATTGATCTGCAGGCTGGCATGTGCTGTTGCTTCAATCCTGCACTGATCACATTAAATTTTTTCCAAAAATTCACGGTCATTCCGGCCTCTGCGGCCACTGGCAAGGCACCACCTCCTCTGTCATCCACACCAAAAAAAAAAAAAAAAACATCACCTAGTGGACATGAATCAGCTCTGCTTCCAGCACATTCCTATGTCCTCCGTTCAGATAAGATATGAAGATCGATGTGCCACAGCAAGCACAATTCGGTTGCCAGACCACAAAATCAGTGTCACAGGAATCAAGTATAATAATGACATAAAGCAACCAAAAAAAAAAAAAAAAAAAATCCTTAAAAGAAAGCAATAAAAAACCCAAAGGGATAACTCAAGAGCAATAACTTAAATATGACTGTTTTTTGTTTGTTTACCAACACCCTAGAATCCAAGATGACATATAAAATATCTTTAAATTAGCAGACACCAACCCACCCAGCCCATTCAGAAAGTTGTTATCTGACAATTTCAGAGGATGACCTCTCTAATGTTTTGATTGCCAGAGAACTGCGGCTTCCACAGCACCATACATAGAGAGAGGTCTGGAGTTTATACGGACGGGGAGTCGAGCTCTATCACCCAGTCGTCTGATGGGTCAAGCTCCTCTTGGCAAACATAGCCCCATTGCTCCCCCCCGCTGGGTGGAGAATGCCACAGACGACGATTGTTATGGACGAACTCCATATCACGGAACCTCTGTTGATCAAAACAATTCCTTCTCTCTGCATGCAGCTGCTCAGACAAGCCTTTCCTAAGCCTGTATTTTGCCGGGCCACTACAAGTCTGGCTTAGGATTTTAATTGCAAGTCTTTGCAATTCAGGATTTTGCCATCCATACAATGACCACCACAAAGCTGCAAGTGCAAAGGTACAGGAGATTCTTAGAGTGCTGAGCTGATGCATGAAAAAATAAGAATCCATAATTCCGCATACAGATCATGTTTTATAGTAGATGTGACGAAGAAATGGCATAAGAGATAGATAACTACGCGATGCAGCATCCCTGCCCTCGGCAATATCCATGGGCAATAATGATATCAATCATCTACAACATGCATGGACTGTTTTTAGCCTGTTTTTAGGAAAAGAAAATGGTAGAATGGCCGATTAATCATGCAAGGAAGAAGTTGGATCATGATGTATGCACGCAGTGCATGAAAGCTGAACAATCTTGCACGCAACATGCCAAAGACTGAAAAGGTGAAAAAGATGTACTCAAGTGCAATAACTCTTTTTCATTCTCTTCTGGACAACTGACCTTCAATTTCACATATTTGTTAGTCTCATAAGGATTTTTATGACACTACTAGCAAACATAGAATGCACACGACGCTGGTGCAGAAAAAATTATGTTCAGCAATTGCATGTTAGCCTACAAGATTAGAATAAGTTTCTCTTATCATAGACTTTCAAAAATATTTATAAGGATGAAATCCCTAATTTTGAGTATTTTAGATATAGGAGTAAGAATCCAATTCAGCTCTGGTGGAAAGAAATTCCAAGAACGCTGGAGGATATGAGTGTATAAATTCATAAAATCAGATTTATGTGAACCTTCAAAGAAGTAGAAATGAGTAAAGTCATAAGCTCAGAACATAGGCATATGCGGCTGAGTCTATGAGTTTTGTGTTTCTGAAACCTACTATTTCCTTAATTACAACCGTACTTGTCTTGCAACTCTTAACATCCAACATAACTTGAGGTTGCTAGTAAGCTCCTAAATTTTCATCTATATCTTACTGATAACCTCCAACTGTCACATTTAATTGCGCTCGCTTGTCCATCTTATATGAGCCCCTATCCCATATGCCAGTCCTCCATTACTGATATTGTTATTGTTGAATGCACCAGTCTTTCCCACAAAGCCACTAAATGTGTCATCTTGGGGTAAAACTCTTTTAAGTATAAAGGTCAAAATTATTACTCTCATTGCTCAGTGCCTTGTCATTTCCCACTCCACAGTCCTTTTTTTTTTTTTTTTCTCCTCAATCTTTTCTCTTCCTTCTGCTTGCCCTGTCAGGCCCGCATGTCCTTCCAAGTTCTAACCTTTGACTGAAAGGTGCCCCTCCTTCATTTAAATTTATTTCATGTTCCTCAATAAATAGAATTGCTCTGACTTCAGGTTGAGTCCTCAGAAAAGAGGAGGAAGAAAAATAGGTAAGTCAATAAGAATCCTTTTTTTTTTTTTTAATATCTTTTTTCCAACCCAATGTTATGCACTCCTAAAGCTATGTGGAACTCACTATAGTTCATACAAGGGTGCCCCTCTGTTTTAATTGACATCTCAGGTTGACTGGTAAAGTTGTTCTCTCTTCTCTTGATCGTGTGACTCCCTCAACCTAGATATAACACTTAGTAGTCTCCTATTTTATTGGATATTTAGTGCATCGTTACCCATCCTCTTAGCCTTTTCTCTTGTTTCCTTTAATTGATAATCCAAATAAGACAAAAGCAAGCATATCGTAATAATTTATAACAAACTCCAGTTAAAATTATATAGAACTTCCATTGCAATCTTCAACCAATCAATTCTACACTTTTCAACCCTTCGTTCCTTTCATAAAAGTTTCCAATGACGATTCCAGGTTTAAACAGGAATTTCCAGCCAGCTTAACTTTTATTCTTTGCATTTCTAAACCCATTCAAGTCTTTTAAGATCCTTGTCGCCCACCTTCCTACATCACTCTGGATTTCAAATCATCATTTGTTTGATTTTCCAGCATCAAGACATGGAGATCAGCCCAACTTAAAAAATTTGGTTGTAAAGTATATGTAGGAATATAGTTAGTTGCACGTGACTGGAGTATTGAATGCTTATCAGCAGTGCTTTTATCCTATAACAAGGTCAAAGATAAACAGCAAAGAAGGTAGTAGCCTTGAATTATGATAGGATTGTCAAAGACCTTTGGCAAAGGCATTGCAGATCCAAAACATCTTCCAATAAATAGTATAGCTTCCACTGGTTCATGGTGGACGTTCTCCTATGATGTATAACGTCACAGTTTCCCATAAAAACCAACACTAAATAAAAGGATATAAAAGGCAGAGTAATGACAGCTGAAGCTGTGTAGCAGTCATGATCAACTCCTACAACAGCCATCTCATTGCCATACTGAGATTGATGAACGATAACTGTAAAAAATTTAAGAGAGATTTTCCTGACCTGGTGGAATCTGTGCTGTTTGATCAACCGCGATCTCGTCGGCAAACCCTTCGGAAGCTGTTCTATATGCATCAAGCTGTAGAACTATCAGCTCTTGGTCATGTTGGTCGTCAACCAAACGGACAATGCAGCTCAAAAGTCCGTTAGCAACCTCAGCATCAACAAAGAAATCACTTGAATAGAAATATTTTGGATTTAGAAAGTAGGCAGCGGAATGAATAGGGCTATGAAGATAGCCATCCCATATTTGATCTATTCTTCTCCAAAAAGGCAAATGTCTCAATCCATATCCTAGATTCAGTCTTATTACTTCCTTAGCCCGATCCATGGCATCATATAAATATCCCATTGGAGCTTCGTCAACTCGGTTGATCTCATTCAAGACACCAAGTAGAGGATTGGCGACGTTTAATATATCAGCAACAGCAGCCCAAAACAATGGATCTTTTACCAATTCAGCCGCACGTTTCCCATTAGTTCTAGAAGCCCAAATGGAGGCACACCACGTTGGTGAACTAAACATATTAACTAAATTTTCCCTCTCGGACGCCATGTTTCTCAATGTAATAAAGGATGCTACTGACTTCAAACTTGATGATTCGACAAGATCTCTCCCTTGAATATTACTTCTCATCAGTTCTAGAGGCAGCTGATGACTGTAAATGAATCTTGTGATGGTCTTAGCATCCGTCAGCACTCGCTCCACAGGAGCCATCCTGCCTATTGTCTCCAAAATCATATCTATGCAATGATCCGCAGATAACGTCCAGAATATAGACCGATATTTTTCCACTAGTTCCCGGCCTACGGGCCCCTCATAGATCAATGGATCATGAACAATCACCTGAACAACATTCTGGGCACCAACCTCGTCAATCACTTGACTAAGCAACAAAAAGAATGCTTCGGCATCTTGAACAGCATCTGATGCATCCACGGACCTCAAAAATATTGTTCCCTTGGGGCAATCCACAAGGAAACGAAGCAGGTTTCTGCCACTTGGATCGGTCCATCCATCTAGCAAGATGCTACACCCAGTTCGTCCCCAGGAACGCTTAACATCTTCCACATGCCCAAGAACTTCTTTCATTTCCTGCTGGAGGATCCATCCCTGAAGTTCATCACATGTTGGAATCTTGTTCCTTGTTCCGGTTCCATGGACAGCATCAATCATTCTCTGAAAAGAATGTAACTTAATTGCACCAGGATCAATACCTGCCTCATAAAAGAAACTACCTATACTTTTCGCCACGGACAATACTGATTCATCCTTCACTTCCTCCTTAACAACCATATGTTTATCTTCTTCTACTACTACGGTGCATGAAATGCCTCCATCCTCACCCGTTGCTGAAGAAGGCTCCACAACTCCCTTACCTTTGTCCAAGGGTGTTCGCTGGGGTGGTGGTCCGAGAAGACTGCTTCCGTAAGCGATCCCTCCTCCTCCTCCTGGGACATCTAAAGCATCCATCCCCGTCTCTGAAATAGGTAGTTGGGTCAGTCTCGGTTGGCAGTGCCGTGCTGCTTCACTTGATGCCGGAGATGAGTTCCTCTTCAAAGGAAGTTCTGGATGGTTTATTTTCCCGACTTCCTTAAGAAGTCTCTCTTTTTTCTTGTCGAGTAAAACTCCCCTCACGTGCGCTTTTACGTCCGCTGGAACTTGAGTGCAAGCGGTCACATCATTCCCCACAGCACCCAAATGATGCTTAAGGCGGTTAAAACCAGGGACATCCTTCCCACAATATTTACACCTAACTCTTTTCTTCGCCTCATCAATGGCTGTTCCATGCTCCTCGATTCCCTCTCCCGCTTCGCTTGCGCTCATCTTCTGAACAAAAAGAAATCTTCTCAGAATAGTTCCCAGTAAAGCCTTCTTCACCTGCAAGAAATAAATAAATAAATAAAACAAAACAAAACAAAACAAAACATCCAGTTGATCCTTGATAAGTTTGCACAGCAATCATGTGATTTGAATCTATCTCATCACAGCATGAGATATCAATTTGACACATTGCATTGCTCTCAGCTCAGAAAAATCCTGGTCAGAATCAGAAAGTCCTCTAACTATAAAGAAGCCTTCAAAGAAAACCTGGAAGAACGCACTACTCATTTTTTGTCATCAAGTTTTGACCAAAATCAACACACAGGCAGTGACGCCAATAATAATGCCTGCTGAGAGAGAGGGGTTTAAGCATAGCAACAAACAAGCAGAGCTCAATGAAATCCTATGTCAGATGGAAGTGGGAATGAATTGATTCATGAATGGAGAAATTCCACAAGCCATCGTGAAAAGTTCTCCATTTCGTAGAGCTATGCATGCGCGTAAAATATTTGCGAGGATGGTGCCAGGCAGTTGAGGGGGCCAAGGATAGCTTCAGATCAAGAAGACAGCCAACCCTTTGCCACCAGCCACCCTGCCTGTCATTCTTTGTTCATCTTGTTTATTCAAATCAGCAAACTTCCATTCATTTCTTTTTTTAAGGAAAGAATTGGGCAAAATCTCAATCTAGATAATAACAAAAGCAACAAGAAGTATAAACACAGTTAGCCAAGGACAACCAAGAAGCAGGAGGACATCCTGAAAGCTAAGGCTTTGATTGCTTTATTTGTTACTGATTACTTTGTAAATGCATGGCACATGCTAAACATATCCATGTGCCTCGATAAAGATAAAGCTACTCAGCAATGCAATGTCATTGTTCTTCGAATGATAGACAGGCATCTCATGGTGCATGAAATGAGATGATAGCCTATCCTTGGGGATCCAAAGGTGTGGTTGCCAAAGACGTAGTACAGAGAAACGCGATAGGTTAGTTGAGATTTCTCACTATTGACAACAAGAAAAACAGATTGCAAAATAGAAATAGCTCAAGCAACACTGCAAATAGCCAACCGAAAATAGAAGATAAAGAGCAAGCAGGCTATTAAAAACATCAATTCTGCTGCAATCATGACCAAAAAAGGTTTTGGCAAAAAAGAAAAAGTTTGGCGACTTCATGGCTGTGAATAATCTAGAGTCCAAGGTGAAACATTGCCAACTTTGTGACAGCTAGTGCATGGTCTACTCTATATTTGTATTAAATCTAGTGATCAAAAGAGCCCGCACATGAATGTATAATCGGTCATGATTTCTTCAACTCTACCTTTCCGATGTTGTTATACTTAGCACATTAACTTGAAAAGGTTCCACCGGGAACCATTTTATCCCACCAGTAGTCCACATTCTAAAGAAATATCACCTTTCAAGCTACGTGTCTGTGTAGCACTACTTAACATAGGATATCGCCCAAAAAAGCTAGTTGAAAGGTGATATTTAAATTTTTTATTCTTAATTTTGTATAAGTACTCAAGATTTATCCAATGCATACCTAATATTTGGATAAAACATATACTAACAAAGGATCTTACATGTTTCTCCTATCAAGCCTTATCATCCTTGTTAAGATAATAGTTCAAATCTAAATCCAATTAAACATAATCACAATCACAAATACACTAATCCATTTGCAATGTTCTTTTGCCCACATGTGGTGTAGATCAGAGCAGAATTTCACTTATAACAATTTAGAACCTCATTCAAAAGTAGTAATTAGAATGTGATGTTTAAATTTTTCTAGTCTTATATGAGCACTCGAGATCTATAGCTGATGTAGAAACTGGGCACATGCCAGTATGAGCCTTCGGACAAATATAAATAATAAGGCATAAAAAATAGCATTGAAAAACAATCGCGGCTGTGCATGTGCATGGAATGGTTACATCGAGATTGCATGATAAACAGAGGCACAAAATAGGCTGCAATCGACCTACCAAGGTGTGGTTTGATTGTAAGTTAGTTGGTAACAAGATATAGAGCCCATGCCATCCGCTTTGAATGAGAAGGTGAACATGCATCCTAAAAGACCATCCGCTAAAAACCATGTCCTAGCCGACAGCACATCGCAAGCACGTCATATCTGGAAGGAAGGAGAGTGGAAACAAGGCAAGGACCAGGATCCGATGTGCATCTTTTTAAATCGATCGAAGCAGCAAAGGAAACGAGGAACAGGGGAGGAAGGGGAGGTGGAGAAGAGAAGAGGAAAGGGAAAGGAAAAAAAGAAGAAGAAGAAGAAGCAGCAGGATGACGACGACGACGACGTAGAAGAATAAGGCAAGCATGTCCGGAAGGAAGGAGAGTGGAAACAAGGCAAGGACCAGGATCTGATGTGCATCTTTCAAATCGAAGCAGCAAAGGAAACAAGGAACAGGTGAGGAAGGGAAGGCTGACGACGGAGACGAGAAGAATAAGGCAAGATGTGTCCGGAAGGAAGGAGAGTGGAAACAAGGCAAGGACCGAGATCCGATGTGCATCTTTCAAATCGAAGCGACAAAGGAAACAAGGAGGTGAGGAAGGGAAGGAAGAGAGAGAAAGAAGGGAAGAGAAAAGAAAAGGAAAAGAAGAAGAAGAAGAAGAAGAAGAAGAGGACGACGACGACGACGACGACGACGACGTAGGAGTATAAGAGAAAACAGAAGGACCAAATTAGCTAGAAAGAGTCAAGACATCGGACTCACCGAGGCCAGAAGGACCGGCAGAAGATGCTGAGAGAGCAACGTCCAGCGACGATGCTTATCCTCGGGCTGATGCTCCTCCTCCGCACGCAGGGAGAAGAAGGAAGGAGCGCGCGCGTGCCGGGAGATCGGCAAATGGGAAGGAGAGGAGCAGGAAGAGAGGGCGAGCAGCGAAACCCCACCGCTGTCTTGCTCGAACGGGGGCGATGGGAGGTGTAGTGGGAGTGTGGACGGAGGGAGGAACTGGGGAGCGCAGCGGCCGGAGGCGAGAGAAATATAAACAGATAAAGACGGAGCGAAGAAGGAAAGAAATTGAAAAACGGAACAAAAAAAAGCAAGTCGACGCGCCCAGGCCCGGTCGGGATTATCAGACCGCAGATTCCTAGAGCTTTGCTGTGTTTGCCTTGGTCCGCCGCGCGGTTCTCTTCCACGTCCTACTTTGAAAGTCGTGTGAGATTTTAGGGTGATCAAACTTATCATGATGCCTATATTGTGAATCTTAAAGCCTACCGTGAAGCATTTCTAGCTAGGCATACAATGGAAATTAAAGTTCTTGCTATTCTATGGACCGACGCCATGAATGCGGATAGCTTTTGCTTCACTGGCAACATTAAATTCGTGCGCGTCAGCCTCACATGATACGCATCTGGATTTCTGAGTGCTCGAAAAAATAGGATGCGCTCATGGTTTTCATCTCTGAGTGCGCGAGGCGGACGTTTCGACGCCCCTAATTTGTTCTCGGTGCAGAATTGGAGCGGTTTTTTTCGGCAGACTGGTTTTGGATGCTATCGTACAAATCGACAAATAATTTATCCTATGCAATAACTTTTTTTGAAAAATATCAAGAAGCACCACCATCGGGGTTCAAACCTAGACAACTCCTTAAGTGAAGAGAGATGCTAATCAAGTTAAAACTTGTTAACCATGTTGTATGGAAACTTATTTATCATGTAGTTATGTACATTTGATCTTCAATGATCATAGGTGCCAGTATCCTATGATTTTTGTGTGAATATATAGTAGGAAATGAGTACCTAAGCATGAAATATCCATGTGAAGACATCCTTTAGAATTGCTTATAGCAAGCTTCTCTTGGGAATGGATAGGAAGCTTGTGATACAGTCTACCTAGTTAAACTATGCCAACCTTCATAGGAGCTAGCAAATTTGCAAGTAAAAAACTTGACAAGCAAATATTTAATGTTAAATTTTATCATTTTTTTAAAAACATTTTATTGGAGATAATGCTGATTTGTGGTTGAATAATTTTATCATATTTTCTTATTAGCAAGTCTTCTTTTTAGTATGTTTTATGCTTGGTTTAATGCCCAAATTAGGGTTAGGGTTTAATTTTATGTACGCTTTTAATATATTTTGTGAAGGCATCTTTTGATAGATTAATAATATAACTTTTCAAGAGAAATCACTTCATTGAATGAAGGAATTTTCAATACAGTTGCCTTCAATTTGTATGTATGATAGACTTGCTCTTCACTCATTGCACTATATTAGTTTGTTACAAACATATTTAAAGAAAGAGAAAGAGAGAGCTTGACTTGTTTGTATTCAAGAAAATCTCTACTCAAATTTAGCCAAGTTTAGATTAAATGATAGGAGATATACATTAATGATTAAAGCCATTGGATATGATTTACTATCTCTAAAATACTTGCACGCCAAAAATCAATGAATTGGAGACCCCTATCTCAAACATTAGGTGATCATACATACATACATACATACATACATATATATATATATATACACACACACGCACACACACAAACATTCATATATATATATATATAGTTTCTTACTATTTAAATTATCTAACATTTTGACCATAAGACCAGCTATGCTTTATAGGATAACCATAAAACTAGTTATGCCTTATGGCACGGAGTGTTGGGCGGTTAGAAAAATACATCTACATAAGATGAATGTAGCAAAAATGAGAATACTGAGATGGATGTGTGATAATACAAGAAAATGTAGGATAAAAAATGAAACTATTAATAAAGAGGTAGAGATAGCTTCAATTAAGGATAAATTAAGGAAATGATGACTTAGATGGCTTGAATATATGCAATGTAGACTTAGATATACTTGTGCGAAGAAGTGACTTGATATATGTAGAAGGAAAATAAGGTAGAGATAGACCGAAAATTACATGAAAAAAAGTGATAAAGAAAGTCTTAGAATCTTTGCATCTTACAAAAAATATGACTCAAAATAGAGCAGAATAAAGAAAAAAGATTCATGTAGTAGACTCCAACTTGTTTAGGATTAAGGCTTCCTTGTTGTTGTTGCCATCTAACTTTTTGACCACTTGATGCATGAGTTAGAAGCCTCTAGATCCTATAATTTTTGATGTTTAACCTTTTATATGCAGTAAATTGCATCCAATGACTCAAATTACTGATATAGAAACCCCATAGTTTAATTCAAACCTAATTAGAATTGAGTAAAGATCTTTTTGATTGTCTCCAAGTCAAGTGCTCTCTCTTTCTTTTATGTGTGTGTATATGTATGTACATATGTACACACATAAGCATATGTATATATATGTACACACATATGTATATACACATTTGTATGTATGTATGTATGCATGCATGCATGTATATTTATAAGGGTTAAGATTAGGTAGGATTGAAAATAGGTTGAACTAATTTGTCACTCGACCCAACAGTGACATGATTAGATCCTATATAATCCATATCTACAGACCCATCAGTTTTATCGAGTTCAAAAATTGAACCCAATCTTAATTCAATATTGGATTTGGGTTTTGTATTTTTTTAGCCCAATTGAACTTGACTTGGTGTATAAATCATTAGAAACTAATATGCGTCAATAAGAATAGACTCAACTCAATCCAAATCTAAACCACCCAACCTAAAAATTTAAATCATATAAATCTTCCTTATCATTCCAAATATCTTTCTCAATTCAATGATTAAATTTTTATTTAAATTAATTCATCCTTTTTTTCTTAACAACTATATCTCCATTCATCTATTTTCACTTAACTATTTTTAAATATTTATATTTTATTGTTTGTTTTAATAGATTCTTATTGAGAATACTCTCAAGTACATCGATATATAGTTTCAAAAGTATAGTTTATAAATTTAAGAATGATTAATTATGTAAGTAAAATTAAAAGTTTTTGAATAAAAATTCAACTTTAAGTTTTATAAATTTCATTTCTTTATACATTTTTAAATGTATAAAATTTATTTATACATACACATACACAAATAAATATATATTGATTCATTTTCTAGTTGGATTAATAAATTGTTCAAACCTTACCCAACCAGATCTTAATGTTAACTTGATCCGAACCCAAATATTTTGGATTGTATTTGGCTTATACTTGTGCCCAACTTGACCTGAATGTCTTACTAGATTTAAAATCCTTTCCATGGGCTCAACTTAACTTGATCCAATGAGCTAATACTTCAGGTTCGAATCTAAAATTATGACCCAAATATGGTTTTGAGTTGAGTAGGAGTCAACCATATCTTGAATCGTTTGCAATCCTAAGATCAAGTTACACTTAGTGTAAACTGTTATACACATATACCTTTTCTAAATTAGGTAACGGAAGTCCCATGTCAATGATTTGAGCCACTAAATATGATTTATTATCTTTAAGCTACTTACACAATAAAAATGATAAGATTTAGACATCATAATTAATAATATATTTTTATTATTTTTGATAAATACATACCTAATTTGAGGATGTGTGGTTCTATTATCTTTGCAAAGAAGAAAAGGATTGATGGATTTTGCATAAAAATTAATTAATTATATATTTTATAAGAAAATATTAGATTGCCTTACTTTTATAAAAGGGTACACATAAATGTCCTTGAGAAATTTTGCCCTAGGGTCTAAATACAAGATAGAAAAACATATATTTTTGGGATTTTAGTACATATTTGTTGAAAACTCAAGAGATCCCTAAAGATTATTTTGCAAACAGAAACAAAAGGCTACCTTTTCTTGCAAAATCAACAATTAGATAATTTTTTATGCGAAATATACAAATATTTTTCTTTTGCTTTCGGAGAAAAAGGGGAGGGGGGGGGGGTTTATAGGAGGCAAAGGAAGTTAAGACTTCCTTAAGAAATCTACAAAGAATTGATAAGCGGGATATATTTTAAGATTGAAAATTGTTATACCAGTATCAAATCAACCATACTTTATAAAACTTCATGAGTATAATAGAGAAGTTTGAATTTAATAGAAGAAGTCATGAAAATATGTTAAGTGCATTCAATATTTTTTAAATTCATACTTCAATATTAATTTTAAAAATAATGATATAATTAATTTATATCTTTATTTTGTTATCTTTTTTTAACTATATGACAAATGACCTCATATGAATATTTCATTTAATTTGAGAATATCAAATGCAAGCATGCTAAAACAAATAATTATTTATTTAAAGGTATAATATAGAATGTTCTCCATCTAAGGAACCAATTTGTTAAATTTTAAGCAATGAGCCTATAAGAAAAAACTAATTTATATTAGATAAGGGCATATCTAAAATATGTATTGTATCTAATAAAAAACAACTATCTTTGTATGTGCGCGTGTGTGTGAGTGTATTCATACCATATCTAACATCATAATCATGTACCAGTTGTCATATTAGATAAGAGTATAATAGTGCAAATGTATATCGAACTTAAAACTAGCAAGCCAAGTCCTAGACTAACTAAGATAGAAGTTAGTATTAATGCCAAAGCAAGCTAAGTAAGTTGATCTGAGCGACATAGTGTGTGGAAATTATAGAGGCTAAACAAAGTGTTATTTAATTATATAAATACTACCCAAGAACTACTTGAAAAGAACCTTTGACATATTAATGAAACCAGTTTATCTTTATCTTTATCTTTATTATTTATCATCATCTAACTAAATTTATATTAAGAGTAAATATTGTATAGCTTCTTTCAATCTAGCCCATGTACCTTTCTTTTGATCAATGGCATTATACTTGTAAAAGTTCTTGAAGGTCAAGATTGTAGAATCCCAATTTATTCATCCATCTCCCTTCAGATTCTTACCAATGATATACTTACTTAATAAACTAATCTAATCATAGGCTAATCTATCATTATTTAGGCTCTAGCTAGTAAAGAAACACCTTCAGTCCATCAAATCCTTCCATATGTCCGAAAAGAAAGAGGGGGATAAAAAAAGAGGCACTAGTCCTTCCAGCATGATCGATGGGATGCAAATAGCTGCTAGTATGCAATTTAGAAGATAGGAAGAAGTGCAACTAGTGTGGTGTATAGAAGGGTGGAGTTCCGACTATTGCATTGACGTCAAGCAGATGCTAAACTTTATTAAGCCTTAGATTCCTAACTCCTTGGCTTGGCATGTGTCATGGGTAGTATGCTCATAAGCTCAACTCAAATCAAGATCACACTTGCAAGACTATCTTAATGCTATGGATCCGATTATCAGAACCTTAGTCGGAGGCTAACATTCGACCCTAAGGCATAGATAGACTCGCACCTTATGACTAGCTATGGTCTTAGGACCCCATCCCATAAGCTCACAAGCTCAACTCAGGTTTGTATATAAACTTGAGGGCAAATTAGTAATAAACCTTAGATGATTTGCGAACCTAGATATCACTATAAGGGATCTAGATTAATATCTCGTCCTAAGGGATAAATTAGTTCTGAACCTCAAGTTGATGGGGGCCTAGGATTCTATCATATGAAATAGAGTTACTATATTGCAGTCAACTAGCTCAAGTTGGATTAGTGTATAACTTTATGAGAGAGGGTAGTTGCATAGCCATCATTATCCTAAGACAACGAAGGGTTTTTCCATTCCATTTGTAAGGATGGAGGATAAGCAGTCATTCACAAGGGAGCTTAACATGGAGTTAATGAAAACTCAAAGGTCGATTATTCGTAAGGTTTTTGATGACCTAAAGGAGCTACAAAAAGGTTTAGATGAATGTCTTTTGAGCAACATAGTTCAATATGAATTTTTTTTTTCAACTAATCATGTGGATATTTTAGTCAATCATGGAAAGAATAAAATCGATCTAGAGGTAGGATAGATCAAAGAGTAGGAACAGGAGTCATAACAAGGAGTGCAAGGGCTTTATAGTGGAGTCACCTACCTAGGGTGATTAGGATGACGACCATCCACCACAGAGCTACACTTTCCCAGGTTAGCCTAAATGGGAGTTAAGAATTTTCTAATCAACTATTAGTCAATCAATAATGGATATAATCTTTTGTGCAAAGATACTTGGCCAAGGGAATAAGAGGATTATTAGCTACATAATGAGAGCCTAGTATCAAGCATTATCCTATTCTTGAACCAACCAATCAGTTTGATAAGATTTAGGAGGTAAGCATTCAATCTAACATAAGGATATGCCTTCTTAAACATCCAGGTTGGAGAGCAGGAGAGGACTTGGAATGTCTTAAACCAACCTAAGCCATTAGATCTTTCAAACTAGTCCAAGCCACCACGTCTTCCATAGGTTAGAAATAAGATTGCAAATGGATCAAATTGACCTATGATTTGACTTGACCGAATATGGTTTTAACTTGATTAGACCCAATCTAATTCATATTTAAAGACTCGTAGGTTAGCTCAGGTTCAAAAGTTAAACTTGATCTAAATTTTTAGTTGGATATAAATCTTATATGTTTCAACCTAATCCGATCTATATATTATTCAGGTCTAATTTTGGTCAATAGAAAATGGACCAAATTTATCTTGAACTTAATCCAGCTTGACCCATAAACCTCAATAATATGAATCTTATTTTTCTTCACTCCAATTATCTTTATCAATCCATTAAACAAACTCTTATTTATACTAATTCCCCTTTCAAATATTAATAACTACATCTCCTATCATCTATATACAATTAATTACATTTAAATATTCATATTTTATCATTTATTTTGATGGACTCTTATTTACAATACCTTTAATTATATTAAAATATATTTTAAAAATCATCATTTGTGAACTTAAAGTTAATCAATTACTTTGATAGAGTTAAAAGTTTTTGAATAAAAATTTAAGTTGAATTTGGCTCCTTTTAATCTTATTTATATTTCTTTAATGGCTCTGTATGTAATTATCGATTACTAGATTTTATATATAAAATAATTTCCAGATGATTGACTCAGATGCAAATATAACTTGATTCAATCCTAAATATTTTGGTTTGGGATGGAACTGAGTCATATTTGATCTCAAGCTAACTATAATGGCATATTGTATTTGAAATTCTTTCTATAAACCGGACCTAACTGAACCCGATTAACAAATTGGTTGGGTTCGGATCCAAAATCATGACCTAGATATGAAATTGAGTTAGACTAGCGTCAAGCATGACCCATTTTGATTCATCACTTCTTTTCCAAAAGACTGATGGCTTCCCTGTCATTCATCACTTTCTAAGAACCGAGGACTTTTCCTTATAATCTATTTAAGATCATTGGGATGGGGGTTTTATTGGCTGTGCAATAATTCTTTATAATTTGGATAACAATGAATTCAGAAGTAAGAAATATAGAGATCAAGAAAACTAAACAATTTAAAGAATCATCTTATGAAAGTAATGATGCATTATTGTATCCAGCCAAGTCCACTTATAGTTACCCTAGGTCCAAGCTTTAGAGGTTGAGCTTGATTAAGAAATGTTGCCATCCATTATGCATTGTATCCTCTTCCTACATCAATGTATAGTTGTCCTTCGAGTATAGGATATGTTGATCAACTTGATTTTGCTAAGTAGTGGTAATTATTGTTCCTGATGCCTTTAGCCCACATGTTTGAAGGGACCTAACCAATAAATGCCAATAGGATCGTCACATCCGAGTTTGGCTTAACTTATGATTCCTGTGTAGTTCAATTAAAATTTAAAAAAGACCATTATGCCCTCAAACTTGTGGTCCCTAAAGTATCTCAAATATCCCAACGTGCAATCCTTTTTAGCTCCTAAAGAAGTGCTATTTTGGACTGCATTAAATCTTTCTAACTTAGAGAATTCGACTCCTAATGAATGCTTTACTATTTACAGAAATCTAGGTTAAGCCTGGATGTTTTTTAATGTGCTCCTTAAACCCAATCAGTGAATATCTGCAGATATTCATGAGTAAGACTAAATTGCTCTAACATTAGTTATGGATATTTCAACATAAATTATCTTTTTTAACCTAAAACCTTTAGATTCTAATATATTTCGCTATAATTCTAACTTACGTTTAACTCCAGCCTTAGTTTCATCTATTAGTACTATATCATTTGCACAAAACATGCACCATGAAATATTATCCTACATATGCCTAGTAAGCTTATCTATAATTAAAGTAAAAAGATAAGAACTAAGAGCATTTGCAGCCCTGGTTAGGGCTAGTGAGGGGGCATTTATCTTTGCTAACAATTTAGTGAATTAAAACAAAATGAAGGTGCTATGATTTTGAACTAAAAATTGAACACCACCAATGTATGAGACAAATTAATCATGATAGGCATGGAAGCTAAGATCAAGAGAAAATAAAAATATCGATTCTATTTTTGATAAAAGAGAAAATCTTCTAATCGCAATCCTCATGATGATATCACGATCATTGGTCACACAGGTGAAGACTCAATGCCTAAATCCTCATATGCCAATGCCTTGAGGATACCCCTTATTGCTAGCTCTTAGGCCTCTTGTTTTTGCTTATGTATATGTTTGGTTTCTTCCTCAACTATAAGACTCTTTTTGAGATTAATGAAAAGTACTTTTTTCTTTATGTTGCAATCTTTCCATCCCTTCGATGTAATTATTTAAGGATTATTTCTTAGTAGCTCGAATAACAAAAATTTTTGCTAAGCGTTAGCTCAGCTCTTGATAAGCTTTTTTACTTTTGTTGGGAGAGTACCTTTAGTTTTTTCAAAGTGTCAACTCAGATCTTTAAGATTTACCTCGAAACTTGCTAAGGTTTGTTGAAACACTTGCATAAGTTCGCTCGAACTATAGTACCCTAGTACTTCAGCACTTTGGTGTAGGCTTTGTGTACAAGTGTCAGCCTTCTCTCTTCTAGTGAAAAGATTTCTTTTGAGTGGTAATAATATAATCTAACTTTCTATTGAGAAAAGTACTTTTAGGTAGGTCAACTTTCTAGCAAAGTAAATCCTCTTCTCTTTCTTGATGAGAAAAGTTCTTTCAAATGGATAGGACTGGCTCTTTCTCTCTCAAGAAGAATTCTTTCAGATATGTTAGCTCTTCTAGCAGAGCAGATTAGATCTTTTTTTTCTTGATCAGAAGAGTTCTTTGAAACAGGTTTGTAGAAGAGATCAACTCTCACTTTTTTCTAAAAAGAATTCTTTCAGATGGGTCGACTCTTCTGGCAGAGTAGACCTTACCTGTTTTTTTTATGAAGAAAGGTCTTCCGAATGGGCTTGTAGGAGGCATTAGCTCTTTCTTTCGAAGAGAGTTATTTCAAATGGGTTAGTTCTTCTAATGGAGTGGACTGGGTTGGGCCTTCTCTTTTCCAATGAGAAGAGTTCTTCTGAGTAAGTTTATGATGAGGATCAACTCTCCCTTCCAAAAAGAGTTCTTTCAAGCCTTCTCTTTCTCAATGAGGAGAGTTCTTCCAAATAGGCCTGCAAAAGGGACTAGCTTTTTCTTTCTTCTAGAAAGAGTTCTTTCAAGTAAGTTGACTCTTCTGACAAAATAAATAAAGCCTTCTCTTTTTAGCGGAGAGTTCTTCCAAATGGTTCGATGATGGGGACCAGCTCTTTAGAAAAGTTGATCAAGGGGTTGTTGAAGGGCTTCAAGCAATTTTTATTGATCTATATCTTCTCAAAGGCATCCAAGTAGAGAATACCGATTAAGCTCCAATTGTTGATCAAGATCTCCTTTACTTGGTAATTGGCAATCACCATCGAGACCACTAGTACTTTGTCATGGAGGATTTGGACTCTCCATGGTCATCATCGAAGAAGAAAATGATCTCAGTGGTTCTTGGCCTATTTGATGCCTTGACTCTAGCTAACCGAGTGCACGCTTTCCTAGTTAAAGAGTTTTCTTCCCCAATAGCAAGTTCTCTAGAGATGACATGGATCACTCTCATTGTAAGTTAGTTATCCTTAGGCTTTGGTACTTCTTGGTCACCTTAACTCTCTAACCTCTTGGGGGTCCCCCATTACCTTGAACATACTTCCTAAGATAGCCCCTTCGGATGAGATTCTCAATCTCATCTTTCACCTATCGACGCTCCTCTGTATTATGGCCATAGTCATGTTGAAAGCGGCAGTATTTTCTTCTATCCCTATTTTTTGATTCCTGTTCATTGGCTTGGGCCACTAGAGGTAGAATTTGTTGTAGATCCTTGTCAAGGTCTATCACCTCGAGGTGGTCAGCGGATTAAGCCTCCTTCATGCTAAGGTAAGCTCCTTAAATTCTAGAGTTTGGTCTCATACCTTCACTTCTTTTTTTCTTTCTTCAAATCTCCTCAGTCTAAATGCCTCTTTTCTAAGGATAATATAGTAGCCTCACACTTCCCTCTGGATGCTTCCTCGGTCTTAATATGCTTTTTGGCTTTGCTTAGGAGTCTAGCCATATCCTTGGGCTCCTTCTTACTAAGCAAAAGCTGAAGGGTGAATCTAGTAGACTGTCTATAAGGGCAACAATAGCTATAAACTACTAGAAGTCCTTAACCTCGAATGCCTTATCATTGAAGTGCTTGATATAGTTACACAATGGCTCGCCCTTGTACTACTTCAAAGACATCAGGCTCATGCTGGTCTTCTTGTACGTAATGCTAATAATGAAATGGTTGACAAATTGCCTCTTGAGCTCTTTGAAGGAGGTAACGAACCTCGACTTGAGACTTGAATATCAAGGCATTCATTCATGACTTGAGACTTGGTGGACTTCCCTCATCATGATATTGAGGCATTCGTTCATGGCTTTAAGTTGTTACATCAGATTGGGATCTTCTAGCTCGATCCTTTTGGAGGCGATCAGGGATTCCGCGATGCTGGCTCCATTTACAACTCATCGAACCTTCTTACCATGGTCCTTGCTCTCAAGGTATTTATGAGGTTTGCTTTTTGGAGGCTTTGCTGTGGTGGCATCAATTGCATAGTCAGTTGCACCAATTGGAGGACGAGGGTTTAGACCCATGTGATGATTACTTCGATTTGCTGCTAAAGCTGGATAAATTGCATGGTTGTGACCACTTCTGAGGGAGATAAAAAGGGAGATTTGGTTTTAGAGCTAGACTAGATGATGCCATTATGACTAGTGAAAGTTCTCTTATTAGACTTGGGCGGCATATCATTTCTTTCACTTCTTATAAATAACACCAATTTGATGATGTCGGGATGTGGTGGTAGGAGCCTGCACACCAACAGAACAGATAATGGGGATGGTAATCTGGAAACGACGTCATCAACAAGTCTAATAGAAAGAGTTGAAATGTCTAGGTGAGCTCTTGCAACAATCAAAAAAGAGCGTGAAAATAAGAGCCCTTTGATGCTCAAGTTAGTGGATGAAGGTGATGAAGGTGATCAAGGGCAGATCTCACACTCTCTAAATTTGTGGAGAAAATAAAGAGTAATGAAGATGGAGAGAAAGTTGAGTACAATGAGGTTGGAGATGGGTTATCGAGAAGGGGGGTTTGGAAAGAGAAGATCCTTTGTTCTTGAATGTTCCTTTCTTTTATAGATGGGTTTCATATCTAATGATGGGACCGTACGAATTATCCAAATCATGAGGTACATAGCTTGCGATGATAAGATTGCCTTTTTAGATAGAACTATGCAAGTACCATAGGTTGTATTCTTTTAGATGGGCATCGATTCCCATCAACCTATTAAGGGATGCATATCCTATCTTATTAGGCATGAACAATCACGCTCTTTTGCATCATTTGGTCAATAGTCATCTTGATGGTTGTGGCATAAATCTAGCTGCCATGTATTATTTTTAGATGATTGAAAAATTTTGTCTCATTAGATTAAAAAAAAAAATAGTTGCACAGCCTTAAAGAGGATAGCTTATAGAGCCAGAAGCCGCTAACTACGATGCATGTCAGAACCAAGTAACTTTGAACTATTTTTTTAAGCGATGAGAATAGAGAGGGAGGGGGTCCTACCCTATCAGCTACCTTCTATTTTGACTTTTGAATAGATTGCAAGGCCAGCATCTAGAACAAAACTAAGCAAGTGTGCGTGCTTATTGGCATCCCTCGCATCATAGGAGATCGAGAGGCAACGTGCCTAGCTAGGTGAGTGGTGAGATAGATAGTTCTTGGGGCGTGGCTGACACTAGTCAAATTTCTTGGCCCATTAGTTCTATTTATTATCTTTACAGTAGGAAAGAAAAGAGAAGACAAGTAGGAGCAATACTTGGAGGAGGGTTATTTGTACAAACAAAAAATACATCCATTGTACATGACCATGATTAATGGAGCCTGTCTGTCAAGTAAAATGTGAAGGAGGCGAAGAAAATAATGAGAGCGAGCAAGGCCAACTATTTTTATTTGGCACTCGATGCCTCGCCCCCTCCCCCCCTACTCTTTATTATCGTTAATATTATTATGTTTGGTCATCATTTTGGGATCATTTCAGTGTGATTTGATTCCTAATGATCAAATATCACCGTGCTTGATATAATATACTACAGTCATTAAGGATCAGTTGTGATCTAGCATCACCATGTTTGGTATGCCATGAGAATCTAAGATTACTAACCATAAAATACCAAAATCATTCCTATTATATTTATATTATACTAATATAATGTATATAATATAATAGTATATGATTTATTAAATTATATCATATATTATAATATATATAATTAATATTATAATATGATATGCATAATATAATAAAATATGATATGTTACATTGTATTATATTAATTTTATATATTATATTATATATAAATTATTTTTATTATAATATATTTATTATAAAATTAAAAAAAAATATTTTGAATTATAGATTTTAATTCAGGATGATTAATATATTACCGCAATGGATTTGTATTCTAGGCGTCCCAAACCCTACCATCGTGAGGGGTTCACCCGTGCGAAATGCGCCATTTCGGGATCGATCGCGAGGCCATTTCCTCTTGCTGTCATCATCGTCATCCAATCACATCCCTGTATCGTCCATTCCACACAACCCCCCCCCCCTCTATCTCTCTCTCTCTCTCGCTCGCTCGCATTTGATAGATGGATAAATGATGGATCCCGTCCCGACCTTTTATTGCGTTCCACTTCTTCCCTTCTTTGCTCTTGGCGATGCGGGCGGCAACAAAATCTTCCTCCTCCTCCTCCTCCTCCGTGGGTTTCTAAACCCTAGAGCACATATCCAAGAACCCTTTATTATCTCCCTCCCCCTCTTTTAGCTCTCCCAGGCCGGCGGTTCCGATTGCGGCTGCGGCTGCGGCTGCGGCGTTTCTCCCTCTTCCTCAACTCACGATCAGGTACGCTGCAATCGAGAAATTCCATGTTCTACTATTTCTCTCTCTCCCCCCTTTTCATCGCCTTCTATGCTATAATTCTTGGATGGATGGATGCGTATCATTGCGCCTCCTCCCTTCTGGGAGCTGGGCAGTCTCGTCTCCCTTAAGGATTTCGGCTGTGAAGCGACGATACAGACAGGAACGAACCGCTGTCTCTATCTTTTAGAGCGAGCAAAATAAAATTGCTCCATAATCAAATTGTCATGGTAGGAGGTGAATCGAACAGAGAACAGAGAGAGAGAGAGAGAGAGAGAGAGAGAGAGAGAGAGAGAGAGAATTTAAAGGTTTCCAGACTGCCTTGATGCTTGCTTTCTTGTTCTACCATGGCATAGCTTGGCCTTCCTGCCACGGGACCTTATTCTCCATTAGTTTGACATGTCTTCCTTTTCTGACTGATGATGGATGACCTTTTCTTGTCCCGACACATCTGTCCTTTTAATCCAACACTGGTAATGGTGAATGCCCGAGAAGCAATTCATCCAACAGGTGAGAAGCGTTCATTCCATCGATTCTTGAAGCACGGAAATGAAGAATTCTCTTCCATAGAGTTCGATATCATCCATCCTATGAATGCTGAAGAATGTTTGTCATCTCAACTCTCAAGTATCTGAGATCTGGTTTTAGGGGCAAGATTCTTGTCTTAAAGATGATGTTTGAGAACCTATGACAATGAAGGATGCATACAAGCAACAAAGATGCACTGCCATATGTTGGAAGTTACAAATGTGCAGAGTTAATGAATAGGTATGTTTGTAGGTGAGTTGAGATGTTTTTGAATTTAATTGGTAAAAAACCAAATTGATAATTATATATTGTAAGCAATTCATAACAACGAAGTTTTATGGGGTAGATCTCATGAGGTACTTAATTATAGAGAGATTCACAATGCTATGACCTTAACAATGGAGAACTGCGGAGTAAGAAGTTTGGTTATGCAGACCAGTAACAGCCAGTTCAATTAATGGAATTGATTGACCAGTGGCAAAGGTGGTTGGTTAAATCCTGAAATAATATAGACAAGGATGGAGTTGTAATGCCACTGGCAGATGATGCTAGGATTTTTGTGCTAGCATTTTTAATGGAGTGAATTGTCAACTAATATTGGAGGGTATCTAAGTTCTGAAACTAGTCATGCTGAAGGGAGATGGGTTCTAATGACACCAAACAACATGGCTTGGACACATTAAGACTATGATGGAGGTTTTGTATCGAACAAAATCTATTGTACCAACTTATACCGACCATATCATACCATATCTACTAGTACGATACTGAGGTTCAATTCAGTATGGACAGAATTGAATCAAATCAAGCGTAACAGTCCTGTACTATCCAATATCAACCCATACCATCTGATTTTAAGTAGTATTATGGTTAAGAGTGAAAAAAGTATGAGCATCTTGTCTTGGTACAGGATATGTACCGTACTGTACCATACCAAACTGATAATATGTAGATATGATTCTCGGTACCGATTTTACGAACCTTGATATTGAATATAGGGTGGTGAACATGGGCAAGTAACCAAAGTAGCCAGCTCAAGCAACTCAGCATTTGAAGATGTAAACACTAATGTAGTCAATCTGGTACTTGATACATGGTACATGATAGGCTAAATAAACACATGAAACAGGAACAAGGTATACAATGAAAAGCAACATTAAGAGTGCTTCCATAATAGAGATAAAGATAATTCCAGTCCTGAATTTAATGTAGATAGCATTTGGGATGGGCATATGGTGGCAAATAAGCACTTGTCAAGGGGGAGTTGGCTGAAGCAACGAAAGCTAGAATGCTTGAACAAGTGAAATCAATGGACAAATATCAAACTACAATTAGGAAAGTTTAGGTGGTAGGGAGAAGATGATGGCTTGGAACAATGAAATCCTAGGGGATATTGACATATAAAAATGCTTAGGAAGGTCAGAAACTTAATGATGTAAACAAGAATGTTTCAACTTGAAAGAATGAACATAAAATGCCCATAGCTAGCACAGAGGTAGGACATATATGCAGTTAGGGAAGGACTTGCAAAGACTGGGAAATAAACATGAGCAGTTAGGTCTGATGAAACATATATATAGGGCATACAAGTGCCAAAGTGATTACTCAAATTACATACACTAATAAAATAAGACTATTTAGGGCATGTGAGTGGGATTCTGCACCACAACGGTGTAATTAATGGGTTCAAAGATGGTTATACAGGAAAAAAAAGGGGAAATATAACACCCAAGAGGAATTAAAAGGCCTAAGTTACTTATCACTACATTTGATTTTTTCGAGATACATAGTTTTAAAGGAAAATTTTGGAACTGGAGTATTTGGAATGTTTTTCATATCTAGTGACTATCTAAATAAAGTATCTGCATGCCATGTTAATTGTACCTGCCTTCCCTTTGGGATGGGCTCCACATGAAGTGCTGATGTGATGCTTGGGATAAGGGAGATGGATGCGGTTTATGTGGAATATAGCAGAACATTATGGGAATTCATTTGGTAATTCTGGTCTTCATTGATATGGCCATGGAAATCCTTGTTGATTTGGTACTACTGGAAAAGGAGGAAGAAGAAGAGTATGGAGAGTATTTTCTAATGGGCGAATAATAGGACAATAGAATTATTTTATTGCACTATTGTTGTACATTCCTCAGCTTTAAATTAAAATTTTCCTACTTTGCCTTTAAAGAAGAAAAAAGAGAGAAACTAAAGGTATGCTTGGTTTCTAAGAATAGTTGCATTGTCCATTTTCATTTTCATAAAACACAGAAAACACTCGTGAAAATGTGTTTGGTGAATAAAAATGAAAACAGTTTATTAGAAAATGCAACTCCAAAATGAGAGAAAACCAAAAATAGTGTAAATATATTTTCGCTATTTTTCAACAAAAAAAAAAGAAAGTAAAAAAACAAAGGACCTAATTTGTATCACTTTTATTTTTTATTTTTATTTTAAAAAATAAAAACATAAAATTTATCGTAAAAAAATATATTTGGTTACACTATTTTTACTTTTTATTTTTAAAAATAACTTTTTTTTGGAACCTAACATTTTCATCCAAGCCTTTTCTGATCAAGGTGGTCAGTTGTGAAACAAGAAATGTAAAGAAAGCTTACTAAAGAATAAAAATGATGAAGAAAAAGAACAAATATGATACAGAATGTTCTCTCCTGATGCAACTGGTGTCAGCTTATGATAATCTAAGTTTCTGATTTCATGTAGCTACTCTGCACTTTTTTCAGCTATTGTTTCACCATTAGCTTGTCCTCTTAATCTTGCAAAACTATTCTCTAATTTATAGCATGATTTTTTTCCATGATTAACTTTACCATTTTTATGACCTTCCCCTCTAGGAGATTTTGACCTTCAAATTATGGGTATATCTGCAGCTATGCTTGTTGGGATGCTCTTACTTCGGAAGGTTTTTTTGCCTTCTTTTCTTTAAACAGATGGAAAAGGTGAATGGAAAGACCCAGATGTCCACAGTACACTCTCATCTTGAAGTGAGTTTTCCCTATGCTTATTTGTAATGTACCCTGCATAGTGGCTTGTTCCACATGTATATCAACTATATCTTGTAGTAATTATCATGAAATTTTAACTGTTATGTCTTTGTAGAATTGTGAATTTGTCAAATTCAGAAACTTAGTTATAGAAAAGATTAGTATGTAATTGTTTCATGATATGATCGCATTGGTTTTTCTTCATCCATTTCTTGTTTTGGCACATATGTTTCCATGTTAATTTCTTGATTAGAACAGATGGGTTCAGTTGATGGTGGATCAGAAAATGAGTTTGAGGATGAAAGCCTTGTTAGCCCTTTCTCATTTGCTAGGAAGACTCTTGGTTTGGATGGGGGTCACCATGGTACCCTTTCAGATGTTGAACATGAATTTTCTGTAAAGTTCTGAAGAGTCAACCATTCAAGAGCTTAAAGGTTGTGCTATTTACAGCCAAGATCAATATATTGTTGCCTTGCGAGCCTGTAGCAGTTTTGATCAATTATTTTTGACAGCTAATCATGTGAGTTTACTGATCTATACCTCTATGTGATGTCATTGTTTCTTTTTCTACAAACATTAGCAAATCATGTTAAATGGTGTCTAAATCCAGTTCTCAACTCTTGTTTCTTTTGACATTTTATTTTGAATCTTAATGTAGACTTGGGTCTTCTTTCTAAGCATGCTGGGTATTATTCCTTTAGCAGAACGTTTAGGATTTGCTACTGAGTAAGGAAACTTGTCATTCTTTCCCTCAAATTCTTGATTGTATTTCTTGCCTTTGTTGCTAGATTTTCGCATGGTATCTATGCATCTTGACTATAAGCTGATACAGTTTCTATTTCCTTATGATGCGGGCAGTTAGCATTCTTTACTGGACCAATAGGTTAGCTTTTGTTTCCTATAAATGTTAAAATTGCAAGTCTCTTTTTTTCTTATTTTGTTATATTAAGTTCAGGTACTGAGAATGTTATGAGTAATGTTTAATGTTGATTTACAGACTCTGCCATTGTGTTGATGGCTTAGGACAAGGATCATTGAAAATCCCTGTATTCTTTTAAGAAATTAAAGCATATCCAGCTCTAGTTATAATGAATAAACATGTTAAATGGCGGTGGATTTTTATAGCTAGCAATCTAACTCTTGTCCACATTTCTACTATTATACTCTCTTGGGCTGTTGCAAGTTTTTCATTCAATTTTGTTCAATTAACTTGAAAAGAAATTGTGGAAAGCTTGAGAAACTAAGACTTCATTGAAGATAATAATCTATTAAGCATAAATGGCCCTAGGTATATGCATATTATGAGATAAGCCCTCTTTTAGGTGTATCATGTGTAGGATAAACAAACATAGTCAATTCTCAATTCTTACGCTCTCCTTTAACTTATTTCAAGTAACTTCCGATGGTTTGCCTAGTAGATGCTGATGACACTTGATACTCTTTTTGCAAAGAGGTCCTTGATCTACTTTGAGAATTGGATATAAGAAATGGACACAACATCTAGGAAAAATGGCATATGGGTAAAGATCAATCTCAAATCAGGGCTGATAATTGGCCAGTCTTGGGCTAGTCACCCATTTCCTATGCCTAGCCTAAGCTTTATAGCTCATGGCTTGACCAATCAGAATTTTCCTAAGTTCAAGCACATAACAAAATATCTACCTATCTATGTCTATGTCTCTTATATGTGCGTGTGTGTGCGTGCATATACATGTATGTGTATATATGTATATATATGTATTGTATAATATATACATGTAAATATATGCATGCATGCATGTATGTGTATATATGTGTGTATGCGTGCACGCGCGCCCGCGTATTGATGTCTATATATACCCTTATGTATATTATATGTGTGTAAAGAGAGAAAGGGAGAATGGGGAGCAGGGTTCTGACCCTTGAAAGTCAAGATTATAGTGATTGCAAGGTGGTCAAAGAGATCGGATATGGAATCCTTGATCTAGGTCATAGTTTATGTGAGTAAGGTGGTGAGGAGAGGTAGAAGAACAAAGGGTAGTAAAGGAATATAAGAGACATAATAAGAAGGATAATAGGAACAAGTTGGAGAGGAGAGGTCAAGATGGGGTATTAGTTTAGAATTAGAAATTTAATTAATAAGATATATATTAATATATTATTTGATTAGTATTATACATTAAATTGTGTTAAAGCTTCAAAGCTGAGCCCTCTCTAACTATCTTGGATATAATTTTGGAAGCCTAACCTAGGTTATTGTTTGAACTCTGAATTAACCTAGATTGAGTGCATCTTAAGCTTATATGAGAAAAGGATTTGCAATGATCCATATTTACACTAGCTTTCATTGTATTGAAAAGTAAATGCTATGGAGGATTAACATTAGTTTGAAAAATGGTTCAAATCAAGGTTTGCCATAATGATTGCATTGTACATTATCAATAAGGTACCGATATCATAAAAAATTTTGATTTGGTATGAACTGAAGCGGTCTGCATCAAGTAAAACGATCCTATATTGCTTGACACTCACTCATACCACTTGATTTCGAGCAATACCATGGCTAAAAGTGAAAAAAAATATTTGGAATCTTGTCTCAATATGAGGTGAGGTCGTACCATACTGATTATACTACATTTTATGTAATATACTGATACAATTCATGGTACTAGTTTTGCGAACTCTTGTTCAAATAACTTATCAAACTACTATGAAATGAATCCAAATGTGATGCATGAATAGTCCCTTGATTTATGCAATATGCCAAAACCTAACCAAATATTTTTTAACATGGATGGAAATTGCGAGGAAAGATATGAAAAGACTTGAAATTACATCATAAGTGGTTGTTTGTAAGAATTGAGGATGCACAAAGCCAACCCTTATATAGTGGATATAACCATGGTATACCATATCAGTCAGTATGTCGCCATACTAGGCGTATCATACTATATTCGTAATGTATTGATACTGGTACAGAGAGGGGTATCGACATTCAGTACGAGCATACCAAGAGTACCAACACTATGTTAAAATTTTATTGATATACCTCTTGGTACCAAGATGGCAAACCATGAATATAACGCTTGATGGTTATCATATGGTTATGTTGAATTATCCTCAAGCTAGTTGTTAAGGGAAAATAAATAATATCTTTTACTTTTTTCATTTTTTAAGGTTAAGAGAATCTCCAAGAAAGTCTCCAAGCTTGTAGTAGGTTGTTGATCAAAGTGATCACTAGCAAAATTACTAGTAGTATAGGTGCAAAGTTGTAAGATCAAAAGAGAAGATGAAAAGAAAGCATGTGATGATCCTGCCAAGGTATTGGTTATTGAAGAAAACATGAACCAACCACAAAGCACACTAGTGAACAGAATAAGAACTAACATACAAATTCATTATACATGCATACATATGTATATGTTTGTATGCATGTATACATGCACGTATATAAGTAGGAATTCTTTTGAGAGAATTTGACTCTAAATGAAAATCAATGAAGGACCTCTTAAAATAAAATCCAATATCATTAATCATAATCTACAATATATAAAATACTTAAAAACAAAAATATTCATTTTGGAACTCTTGCCAGCAAAATATGAATAGTTGTGATATAGCTAGTGAGCAAAAACAGGCACATCTACTTAAGATGCGGCTGTAAACCATTGACCTTAATCTAAACTTTCTAAAATATTTGTAGATTAAATTTCAGCTAGTTTAGATCTTTTGAAGCGCTACAGATCAAGTCAAAACATGATATCACACCATTAAAATTATCAATATTTTTTTTCTTTTGATGCATGAATAAAAGATCTCCAATATTCATGATTTTTTGTTATTAGGCATTTTACATATTGTAGATCATGATTAATGGTGTTAATTTTTATTTTGAGATGGAGTCTATATTTCGTAAATTCTAATGAATTCACTTGAATTTGTCGTTCTAGAGAAACCTAACTTATTTAACAATTCATTTAACACCTCCTTCAATTTTTGGTTGTGATTGATCTAGCAATCCTGGAGATCGACATGTCCTACCCACTCCACACGATGGATTCTTTTGCTTATCTAGGAGGAATAATATTTATCCAATAGTTGATTTTTTATTGAATTTATTCTTATTAAGTGCTTTCTTCGTATGTGGCATTGTCAGGATAATTACTAATTTGTCTGAATGATTCATCTATTATTTAATCATTTCAATTTGACATGGAATGGGTGGTCCTTCAAATGCTGCCTTTGGTAATGTGACAGAATTGATAATATCAATTTTTGCACTGAAGAGTGGAATGATATGTGTTGTTCAACAGTCACTATTGGGATCTATATTATCAAACATGCTGCTGGTTTTTGCGTGTGCATTTTTCAGTGGAGGGATTGTTTTCATAAAAAGGGAGTAGGTTTTTAATAAGGTATTTATTTTCTTAGCTAGTGGACATATAGTTACTTTGTATCATGAAGATTAGAGTGCTTATATTTTTTTTGGGCAAACAGCTGCTGTAGTGAACTCTGGACTGCTTTTAATGGCAGTCATGGGCTTACTGTTTCCTGTTGTGCTCCACTACACCCATACGGAAATACAATATGGCAAATCGGAATTAGAACTTTCAAGATTTAGCAGCTGCATTATGCTTGTAGCTTATGCTGCCTATCTCTTTTTCCAGTTGAAAAATAAAAATATGTATGATCCAGATGACAAGGTTGGTCCTGTATCCATTATTGCGAACAGCTGAAATATAACTTATAGTGCTGAGTTCTTATTGCATTTCATGTATAGCTTTGCAGTACAAAGCATACCATTTATGTGAATAGTTTTATAATGTCAATATAATGTCGACTAGCCTACTAAAATGAAGACTAAATTGTAACTGATGTCATTTATTGCTTTTCTGATTATTCTTTTTTCTTAGTCTACTTGATTTTACGTGTTGGTTGATTTTTTATATCCTGATAGCTTTCTTATTTTATGGAATTAGCTAGTTTCTTGATAAGTTGGACTAGACAGTGATGACCTTCAATATAATGGTTGAATGTCATGATAAATACAGTACCAGCCTATCGACCAATATTACCTCTGGGTCCATATTAGAACTAGAGAATTCTTATCCTGTTACAGCCACTGAGGAGGAAAAACAAACACTTGTCCCTAGTTTTTCTTATAGTCCTCCCTTTAGGTTAAAGCGATGCATCATGCAGATGATCGCTAGTAACTTAATGTGATGATTATTAACTTCAAAAATGCTTGATTTACCACAGTATTTAACTTCTCTGAATGCAGGTCGGCATATACCTTTACCACATACTATAATGAATTAATTAAAACAAATAATACTCTAAATAATTGGTGCCTCGCTCTATTTTGGCAGTGAATTGTTGGTATGGTGCCCAAGTTTGCTCATGCAGATACCCCGGTTTTTTTGTATTTGTGCAGTTCTTATCATACTTTGGCTTTGATAGTTAATTAATGTTCTTTAAAATGATGTGTGGAGGAAGCCAGCATGAAGGTATCTTAGATGATGACAAAGTCGCTAAGATGTCAAAATGGGAGGCCATCATCTGGCTTGCAATCTTGACTGCTTGGATTTCCATCCTCTCTGAATACATAGTGTATGCCATACAGGTAAGTTTTCTGGTAATTATGGTGTTTCCTATCTTGTTCACTTCTTTTGGTTTTTGGTGTCATTTATTATCATATCTAGTATTCAGTATTATAATTCTTGTCTAATGACCAAATGAAACAACTATTTACTTAGAGATACTTAGGGATTACTTTAGTAACATCCATGAACTATATTCCATGTCACCATTGTTTTTTTCAACAAAATAAATGTGCAAATCAAATGGATTTTTTTTTTTTTTTTTTTCATTTGTATTGATTAGAAATATGTATTAAAAGCATAAGCCAAGATTCAATGATTTTAGTTTCATATGTGTCAAGAGAGCCATTTCCTTAAATTCCTCCCATTGCCATTTCATTTCATTTTATTTTTGGTTTCTTTCTTGCCATTGTAATCTGTCTTGCTGCCACTGCATCCATATTCTCTTTAGTTGGTATTGAATTTCGCAAGGAGCTTCAGTTGCATGGAAAATTCCTGTTTCTTTTATAAGTGTTATTTTGCTCCCAATTGTGGGGAATGCAGCTGAGCATGCAAGTGCCATTATGTTTGCCATGAAGGATAAACTTGTAAGTTTCTAAACTCTAAATTTTCTTTCCCAGTCAGACAAAACCGTTTTTTAATAATTTCCTTATTTAGGACATATACCTTGGAGTTGCAATAGGATCATCTACACAAATATCCATGTTTGGGGTAAGTGTACCTCTACACTTTCTTTTACCTTTGTCGTCACAAATTGTATAATATCTAAAACCTGTTTAAAAATGTATTAAGATGCAGCTAAATGTGAAGAATGCACCTTTTGTGGAGCTGTCTGCTTGCAACAATTGTCACTGCAAAATTAAATAGAATCTGCTATGAGCTTATTCTCCGATCTGTATAGTACATGTCTAACTCTTTTTCATCATACTTTTTTTCAGATCCCATCCTGTATGGTCATAGGGTGGATTATGGGACAACCAATGGACTTAAATTTTCAACTTTTTGAGACAGCAACTCTCTTTGTTACAATAATAGTTGTAGCCTTCATGCTGCAGGTACATCTCATGCAAATTAGGCAAAAGTGGTCTCTTCTTCCAGAGGAATTATCTCATGGAATGATGGCTTTTCTTGTGTTCAGAAACATAAACGTAGATTGATCTCCTGCTTCAAATTTCCTTGAGTGGAATGCTGCTCATCTTTATATTCCTCTATTGACAAAATATATGGCCCAACTAAGCAATATATTAATTAGGATGCATTCATTTGATAAGTTTTGATAATTTATGCCTCCAATTTGACCATAAATGGTGCAATTTACTGCATATTTGCAACCAAGGTTTCAAATGCCACAAGAACGAGATGGTACGAATTGTACCGTACCATTTAGGCATGTTACCAGCACTATTTCATGGTGTGCTGGTACTCAGTACCATACCATTTGAATGCAAAAAAACCAGTATGAGGTTCAACACCAATATTTGAAACCTTGATAGTAAGAATATGATTAATTTATCGGTTGCTTTACGATAACTTGTACCTAATTTTGCTTCTAACTTCTAAGAAAAATTTATCTGCAACCTATAATTTTATTTCGGAATGAATCTTCAAACTACTTCGAAGGTTTAATGCTTATTCTTTGCTATCTGATAGTAGTCGCCAGTTTCTATGTACATGTTGATCTGCCTCTGTTGGTGAGTTCCTCATGACCACTGTTCCTGGAAGTATTCTGATAATTTGACATATGATGTTATATATCATGATGTTGAACAATATGCTTCTATTATTTTTTCTTTACCTCAAGGAAATTGCACGCAGGATATTTCTTCAGGAATAAGAAATATTGCTTCTGCAACTTTTCAACTTACAAGAATATATTGTAGATTTCAGGTTCATGGTTTTTGATGGTTCTCTCTTAATTCTCACAATGTTATCATCATTCAAAGTATCAAACTTTGAACTTTAAATGTTCTGAAGTTGGCATAAGTTTGAGTTGAATTAAATGTCAGAAACATCTCTTGACTCAACCCATTTATGCTCTCACAAACAGCTTTCGTTTAGATACTATTTCAGAATTCAGGGTTTTTACATTTCTTGGTCCTTGTGCATGAGAATCAGATTACATATGGTGTTTTGGCACACAGTGCTTGTGCACATGTTCACTTGAATAATTTTTCGTAGCTAGTGCTGGTAGGTATTGTATGGAAAGTCAAAAAAATTAAGGGAGAATATGTGAATTTTCAAAATATGGTATGGATGAGAAATTATATTATCTTTGCTTGGCCTCATGCTCTAGAGAAGGTATCTGAATTTGCAAACTTGATCCAGATCTAATTGAGTGCATTAAAATAAGCAACATCAAAATGGAGCATCTTATTGTCTAATATTCTAGATGAATATTCAATAAAGCTATGAATTTTTATGTTACATGTCAGGAATTCCTGTGTCTCCTGCTTGCTTGTAAATTGCAATAGCTGAGCCTTTTTCTTTGTACAAAGTGATAATCTTGATTGTTAATTTGTACTGGTTGAATCCATGTTTTATTTTTTCATCACCAAGAGCTGCAAAAATTTGCAGCGATCACAGATAATGGTGAAAACTTCACAGCGAGAATATCTGAGATTCAGAAGAACTGCTTAGCGCATGACAAGAAGTCATGCACAAATTAGAAAATTCAGTGCATGCATCTATTTTAGTATGTCTGCAATACGTGCATTTGTTGATGATGTATATGACTCTTGTATTTTCATTGCCAAGGGCTGCAAAAATTTGTAGTGATCACAGAAACTGATGAAAACTTTATTGCGAGAATTTCTGGGATTCAGAACTGCTAAGCGCATGGCAGGAAGTCAGGCACACATCAGAAAATTCAGTACATGCAAGTAGTCTCGAGAACATAAGCTCTATTTGCATGTTCAAAGCATTTAATACAACATTCAGTAGTAGATACATGCTGTCTGTATTTCTTTTTTTGTCCATTTGCATCAGCAAGCACAAAATGGTTTTGCAGAAAAGATGAAGGCTAGGAGTTTGGGATTTATACCTCCAGTCGCAGGACTCATGCACAGCCACATCCAGCTGTCTTAATGATTTTTGGTTGTAGGTAAAATACCAGAGCAGAGACTCATGGGGAAATTCGGATGTGATAGGGCTCCTATCAAAGATTTATTAAGATAGGTTCATTCATGTAGTTTAGTTTGCAAAGGAAATTGGGATGATGCAAGAATGATGAAGTATCATGAAAAAAATGATAGTTCTTTAACTGCTGCCATTTTTCTTTGCCCTTCATTTCACATTCTGTGTCTCTTTCTTTTTTCCCCATTGTCATTGTTGTATTTGTTGACGAGCCTCTTTGTATTTCAGTTATTTCGAATGCTGATAAACATAAGAATGTAATATTTTGACAGGTGAAGATGGAACACCCAGCATGCCTCTCTCTCTCTCCCTCATCGACCAGGATGATGTTACAATGAATGATATGATGACAGGAATTCACATAAACTTTTGCGCCTACCAACCAAGATGGTGCCATATAATTTCCTTGAGACTTCAAACCTAGAGGGAGAAGAAAATCAACAGATGCAATAATAATGACCACATAAAATCCACTCATCAGATTATTCTAGAACACAACAGCTCCATGGATGCAAAATAATTGGCAATCGAAGATGGCCGTTGGCTTTTAAAGTGCCCCCTCCACATGACGAATATCTACATGAACTAAAAATAAGAACCCTGCTAAAGCCCCTTAAAAGTGAAGAAATAAAAAAATAAGCATAAAATAGCATTCAAATACTTCGCAAGTACAAACGTGGAATCGCAGCTACGAACACAAGGAAGTTCTTTCCTGCTCAACTTCAAGCCTTGCCCTTTTATGATCTTCAAGGGGTTTGCAGTCGGTATCTAAATCAGTGGCTTTATGCTTTGAGTTTGAAGAGATAGGTGAACAGATGGAATCAACTTTTGATTCTAGCTGCATTTCTACGCTTGGCATTTGAATGGAGGATACAAAGGAATTGCTGGCTTTTTGCTGCTCTTCCAGAATCTTTTGCAAATACCTTGCATGTTCCTCTATACGTAACTGAAGTGCCCTTTGTACCTAGATAAGTACATTCAGATGAATACATAAATTAAATTTAAAAAAACAAAAAACAAAAAGTGAGAACAACATAGGAAAACTAAGGGAAAGATAAACTAAATTGATGCTTTTCAAGTTAATATTTTGATAACATATCGACGCAAATCTTTAGAAATCCTAGAAGTCCTTCAATGTGTTCTAATTGTTGAACCTTATGACCTTAACCTCTCCTCCTTCCTCCTTAAAAGAAACCAATAACAACAACAATAAAGCCTTAAATCTCAAATTAGAATCATTTTTTCTCCCTTTTGCTAGGTTTAGAGCCATATTTTCTGTAAGATACAAAGTTATTAAATCTTTCTTTATGACTTTCTCACATATAACTTTAAGTCTATCTCTACTTCTTTTTCCCTTTTATGTATCAAATCACTTCTTTACACTAATATATCCTTAGTTCTATATCTCAAATGTCCAACATATATAAGTCATCTTTGTCCTCAATTAATACTATCTCCATCTTTTTATGATTTTTTGTATTACCACACATCCATATCAACATTCTTATTTCAACCAAGTTCATCTTGTATAAATATAAATATTTTAACTACCTAACATTTCATCTGATTGTCTTATAAAATTTTTTCTTTAATTTGGCAAGTGCTCTACGATCACATGATACTTCAGTTGCATTTCTCCATTTTATCCAATTTGCTTTAATATCTCAAGCTCTCATTTCTTATGAATAATCGTTCATAAATTTAAAAAAAAAAAAAATGATTACTTTTAGAAACTCCATGATCCTTAATTTTTGCTGCATATTCATCTTTATTTTGCATTATACTAAAATTGCATTTCATGTATTCTTTTTTTTTCTTACTTAACATAAAACATTTAGATTCTCATGCAATTCTTTATAATTCTAATTTATGATTAATCTACATCTTAGTTTTATCAACTAGTACTTATCATCTGTAAATAATATATATCATGAATATCATTCTAAATATGCCTAATAAACTCATACATAATAAGTAAGGATTAAAAGCAGATCTATAATATAAATTTGTTGTAATTGAAAATTCACTAGTGTTACCGTCAATAGTTATTACACTAATATATCTAGCAGGTATTCCTTTCTTTTCTAACACCCATCATAAAACTTTAGACTCTATCACATGCTTTCTCTAAATCAATAAAAACCATATGAAGATTTTAGCTCTTTTATCTTACTTCTCTATTAACCTTCTACGGAGAAAAATAGCTTCTATAGTCAACCTTCTTAGCATAAAATCAAACTGATTATCTAATATTTTTGTATTAATGCTCAATTACTCTCTCCTAAAATTTGATAGTATGACTCATGAATTTAATACCACCTTAGTTAAAACAATTTTAAATATCACCTTTATTCTTATAAATCAGTAGTATAGTGCTCTTCTTCTATTCATTACACACCTTCTTAATCTTTAAAATCTTATTAAACAAATTTATCAACCAAGTCACTCTTATATCATCTAAACATTTTCAAACCTCGACAGAAATTTTATCAGATTCTCTCTCCTCTCACCAAAAAGAAAAAAGAAAAAACAAGTTGAAAAAGGTAAAAAGAATCAATTTATTCATGTCATTTCCATCTGGATCTACAATTTGTGATTGAAATCAGATTTCTTATTTGACTTTTTGTGTAGGAGGTGTCACTATAATTGTAACTTGAGCTGGTGGTTTTGACCGAGTTTTTGAGCTTCCATTGACTTATGAGATGTCCTTAAACTTGCCCATGGCTGAACATGGGTCGACAATGGCAAAGTGGGCCATAGAGAACCATGCAGATTACAGAATGCAATGCTGCTGCAAGCAAGGTTGTTTCTGCTTGTAAGATAAATTGGCAAAACTGGAGGCTTGCATATCATCTGATGAATATGACAAGGACCACTAATGAGAATACACATCAAGTCCATTTGATTCAGTTTCATGAAACTTGTTCGCCTATAGGTTCCTACCATACCCTGCCATGTGACAGGATAGTATCACTGTTGAGTAGATAATAGAGAATTGTCACTTTTGTATAAATTTCAATATGAGCTAGATTTAATGAACTAGTGTTTTTGTTGTGACAAATTTATGTCACTTTAGACTAAAGCACCCCTGATTGATCAATCAAAAAAAGTTGTATGGACATTGATATATAGGAGATAGAGCTGCCCAAGAACGGAAGCTCTGTAGGTCCCACCTCACAAATATGTTAAGCAAAGCAGCCTTTCTTGAACTGATCATATGGAGAAGCTGGAACTGCAAAGTTCTTGGCATGATGCTATATGGAAGGTACAAAAGGAAAGTAAGAGAGGCAGAAGTTTTGAAAACAGTTCGAAAGAGCTACATATCATCATCCAGAATTGATCAATCACTGATGCATTACAAGGTATGCAAAAGACAGCATATAATTCCTTGTCAGCTTGAAAAATCTCAACAAATTATCAATTTTCTCAACCAAATTACAATAATTAATGCTCACCTCAAGTTGTTCATGTAGCTGTTTTTGAACCTCTATTTGCATCCGTAGAGCCTCTGTCACTTGTATGCTCCTACCAAAGAGAAGGAAAAAAATGATTAGATTATAAAAGAGCTATTGAATAAAAGCTTTATCGCACAAACCGCTGTGCGTTTGGATTGGGGAGGGGGGGGGGGGGGGGTGTAATTTTTACCTCTTCTTTCCTGGGTCACTTTCATGGCTAATTGATTGTGTCTCTTTATCTTCTGAAGAGGAAGCTTTTTTGTCTTGAGAAGCATGGAATCAAAACCCATAAGAAATAGGCATGTCAATGACAAACTAAGTTTGTGACCTAGAAAGCATAAATGAAATAACAGCTATACAGCATTATGAACATCCAAATAATAGATCTGACAAGCTGTAAATGTATCTAATAAGCTTATTTATAAAATTTTCAGCGGAGAGAAGAGAAGGATTTCATTATTTGATGCAAGGTAAGAAGTACCTTCGGTTCGGCATAGGCCCCAAACCGGTCCAAACAAATGCAAACCGTGTCAAACCACTCAATTCAGTCCAGTTCGGGTGGTTTTTTGGATGGGAGGCTATGTTGGGTACAATGTTTGCTCATGTGATCTCACATGTAGTTCATGTCACTAGACTGAAGGGATTAATCTTGTAGTTTTTCTTTACTTTTTTAATGAAATTGACTTCAATTATTTTCCTTTAAGAATGATGAGAGGAGAGCCCTTATTTAGGGATATTTCTAATTGATAAAATGAAAAGAACAAGAAAGTGATCCTTAACTATTCTTATGTACTTTCTCCATAGGTGAAGTTGCAAAATCTGCTACTTATCTTCATTGCTTTTTTTTTTTCTTTGATTTGTTATCTATTATTCATTATTTCATGTATATGGCAGAGTTGAGATGGTCCAGTGATATGTCATTTTAAACCCTAAAAAATACACTTTAACCATAGGATTTTGTGGCAAGTTTAATCTTATTGTTTTAACAAGCTAAGTATCAAAGTCAATATAGGTGGTATGAGATTCATTGTTACTGTAATCTTTTCAAAGTCTAAAAACCCTATAAGTTTGACCAAGTGTTTAACCAAAGCCTTGCAAATTATATTTTAAGATAATTTTTCTAATATTTTATTTTTTTATCATTTTTGAGTTAAATTAATTTTTTGATATTTTTATCTGAAGTGAAAGTACCCTAATTTGATATTTGCTAAATTGCAATTTCCTCAAATGCTCTGAGTTTGTTCTTAAGAGGAAGAGTTGTCTTTTTATTCTTAAAGAATTTGATTTTTCTAATAAATTTGTTGAATTCAAATGAAGGTATTCCTTTATTTTTATAAAAAATCTTAAGTAAATGAAAATGAAAGATGAAAGAGTAGAGAAGATAATATTTATTTAAATAATTTAAAATAAAATAAGAGAGAGGAGAGAGAATGAGATATCACAAGAGGCTTCAGATTCATATCAATGCTTTAAAAATCGAAGCATTCATCGAACCAAAAAAAAGACTGGTTTATAGGTCAATGGTTCAACCATTGGGTCAACCCAATTTAACCCATGACATCACAATTATGTAATAAATCTGCTAATTATTAATTAATTATACAATAAATATTAAAATTATATATTTGGAAACTTATACTACAGTTGTGATCTTAATTCTTAATAAATGTTAAGTTATATATATATATATATATATATATATGGAAACTTGTACTATAATTGTGATATGGTATAAGTTCTTAATTAATTCCATGATTTAAGGCATTTAATTAGCCTATCTTGATGTCACCACCATGAAAGCATATGCTTCTTCCCTTTCCTTTCGTAGTGATGATATAGCACCAAAGAACCCCATCAAAACCCCACTGAAACGCCAACCATCATTTTCTCCTCTTTGTGCTGAAGAACCCCACCAAAACTTGAGCCATCACCTTCTCTTTGCAAAAAAGAACCCCCACTGAAACCTCAACCATCACCTTCTCCTCTTTCCTCCTCTTCTTTGTGATACCATCATGACCTCATTAGAGATAGCAGCACAGAGACTCTACCCTCCTCCTAGTTGAAAAGCTCCATTCGCGACCCTGCTAGCCTTCGAAACCATTCGGTTCCCTCAAACCTGAAGTGGTTCGAAGAAGCCAACAGTTCAATAGCGGTTCAAGATGATTTTGCTGGTTTTTATCTTAATTCGGATTTAAAGGGCCATTCGGAGTAGACGCTAGACCGGTCAATAGTCCAACCGATTCAACCGACCGTTCTTATAACATTGCCTCATATACCAAATAAAAATTTGAAAAGCTACAAAAAAAATTTTAAAAAAAAATTTGCAAAAAATGGTGAAGTGGCCCAAACTATTAGCATGCTGCTGGTTCAGTTTGGGTCCGGTTCCAATTCCTGGTTCATCTAACCTTGATTTGATGGCTCATAAGAGTCTCTCCCTTCATGGCAAGATGCCTCATCTTTACAAATCATGTCAGTTTTTTATTGACGAACTCTCCAACTTCGCTGCTGTTTAACAACTGATGCTGAAAGTTGTATTTATCCATTTTTACTGAAAGCTGGGAAGAGTTGAAGCATTGGCCCAGTCAATCAGAATTTTGTATTGTCTTAATAGTAGTGGCAAGGTTTTAAATACTGTGAGATGGAATCATTCTAGTTTTTCCAGAAAATAGGGTGCCTTTCCTGACACTCAGGAGGATGAGACACCCCGCCATCCCTCTGGTATTTAAAAGCTTGGTGGTAAGACAATCATTTCTGAGCCAAAAAAACTGTTTCTCTACACATATGCAAGCAAAGTCATATCTGATTGCATTGATAATTTTTAATATATTTCATGGAGAAATATGCCTGAATTTATAACAAGAATCAGTTCAAGTCAGGATTAGTTTTCTAGTTCACAATACTGTTTTATTCAGTTAGAAACAATTTTTTTCCAATATGAAGCAAAAAAGCAAAAAAGCAAGCACTAATTCAGCTGAGCAAAGTCTTTTCTATATTATCATTTATTTACCTCCTTTTGCCTCCGGGAGATACTTGGCAAGTCGATATTTCTGCAAGTTACAACCACACCATAGAAGGATGAGGTATCACAGCAAGTAGACTTTACAAGAAAGAAAATACTTCATATAAGAGATCTGCCATAATACCTGCAAGTGACTCTTTACATGATATATGGTTAAACCCTCAACATTCATAAGCTTTAAAACACCCTTCGGAGTTGCCTCTGCATGAGAGAGAGCTGTCAGCAGAGTGATGCAAGAATTACATCCTATAACATCACAAATTAAAATCTCATGTTCTTACTCTCAGCCCCATCAAGCTTGTTCACAGCTTCTACAAACCGCTCGTGGAGCTCCAAGGTCCATCTTAATCTTGGTTTGTTTGCAGCTGCAGTCATAGATGTGGAGGAGTTTGAATGTAATAGAACTTTAGCAGGAGGTCTTAGAGGTTGAAGGGCCGAGTTGCAATTGGAGGTAAGAGGAACAGATAAGGCTGGTGTCTCATAAATATCCTGAATGAAATAAAATAGACACCTTAGATGCAAAAATAAGATTCTGAACAAATTCGACAAAATTATAATTCATGCTTATTCAAAGTATTTTCAGAGACTCATTGGTAGTCAAAAGAATGATCACCTTTACTGCAAGTGGATGATATTGGCATATCCCATTAGACTCAAGAAAGTGGTGAGGAACCAGTCCAAAAATATTTGGCTAAAGATAGGACTATTATTTATATAAAATGGTGAATTTCAAGTTGAAGGGAAAAAAAAAAAAAAGGGCTGACTGCGGTATCAGACCAAGACCTTGAGCATTTATCTACAGGAGATAATCTGCTCAAATTATTCAACACGTTTCTTCTAACACCTCCCTACTAAAATTTGAAAACAATAGAAAATAAATCATAAAATGCTTACATCAAGCCGGGGGCTTTCCCCATTGTCTGTGATAGCTATGCCAAGTTTTTCAGATAACATCTGTAATTCCATCTGCTCGCTAAGTGCTATGCTGTTGTTGTCACAATTCCCTCCATGAAAACAACTATCTGAAGCATCTCCGGACAGATTCAGAAAATCCTTCATCAAGTCATCTGAGTGTTCATCCTCGTCATGCACATTAGCCGTATCTCCACCAAGGAGAAGAGGAGAATTCAAAGATTGATCAGCTGAATTTTGCTGCTCATATTTCAGAGGATGAGGAAGGAAGGGTAAATTATTGAGCTGCCGACAGGACACAGAGCTTGTTGAAGATGATGAATATAAACTAGTACAAAATGTAGAAGAACTAGAAGATACATGCTCAAAATGTTGAGGATGAGGCACATTGGAGATAGGACTTTCTGATCCAGATTCTTGGCTTATTTTTTTGAGTTGAAAAGGAAGGCCCTTCTGGGGACAGGATGAATTGATTAATTCTCTTTGGACACAGGACGATGGGCTTGTGCATGATAACTTGTCATCCAATAATTTTTGGCAATCTGATTGGACATTGAACAAGCTAGAAATGGATGAGGCTGAAGCATGACAGGAATGTTTTTTTCCTTCAGGAGAATTGCTTTGTTTCACTGTGACGATACTGTGGCTACTCATGTTCCTTGATGAATGAATGTCCAAGTCCCTCCAACTTACTAAACTGAAGCTGAAGAACACAATCTCTATTGAACCTACAAGGGAAACTACTTTGTCAGCCCAAACTACAGTGCTAAAAACTTTATAAAATGGATGACTTAATTGCGCAAAAGATTATGGAAGAATAAGAGAGATATTGTACACAATTACGGCTAATAAACAGATTGTACCATAGAAGCCTGCATGTTTACATAAGATGTCAAGAATTGGTATTTCAAATATCTGCACCTCCACAAAAAGTTGGATTGTGTGTTCAAATATATGAAACGGGCAATCATGGAATTCCACAATATCTAAAATAAAGATCACATACCCTGACCTAGCATTTTATTGGTGAATATTTTAATTTTGGGGGCACCAGCAGATGACTCAAAGACTAATGACTATTAAGAGGCCTGAATTCAGAAACAAATCAGAGCTTAAGCACCAAAACATCAAATATCATGCTTCCACATCCACATCATTCTAGGTCCAAAGAGGCTTACTCCAGATGTCAGTCAAACACTGTAAAGGAAACAGAGCAAACAGAGACTCAAGTAAAGAACCCTCATAAGCGCCCCCCCCCACAACAAAAAAAAAAAAGGCCAGGCGCTCTAACCAGAAAAAAACGAGAAAAAGGAAATCCCAGCAAAGTGATCATTCCTTGACCTCTCTATGATTATATCAAAATACTAAAAATGAGAAAGATCATATAATTGATAGTTTAGTTGGATTTCCCCAGAAAAGGGAAAAAAAAAAAAAAAATCAGTATAATTTCTATTGCTGATATCCTGCAGTTCTCTGAATTCTACACTGTTTGACTTCAAAAAGGACCCAGTAGGACCCTGTTTTGTCATCATAAGAAAATAATCATGGGAAAATATTCAAGCTTCTGTATCAAGCCTTGTGATGTAACAAATGAGTATCAAAGGAAAATCTTCCTCCAAAAACTGGTATAGTTATTTTGCTTGATAATCATAGGAGACCAATCAACCATTTAAGTTTCAGTGCCACTCCATGTCATGTAACTAATATTCATACAGCATATGAAACATATAAATTGCTGACGCTGTTACAAATTTTGGCATTAGATGCTGCTAAGGATTGCCAGGTTCTCCCAATTTCAAAGGATTCAGTGATACAGCACTATATGGTTAGATAAGATTATGCACCTTGTTAGTTTGACTAACATGACAGTTGGTGAGATTCAAACTAATGATAATTCGGAGACAAGTTAGTAAAAAAAAAAAAAAACTCTGAAAACTTCATTGCTGACTACATCAGAAATAGGAATGGTTAAAAGAAGCGCACTTATATTACCAATCCATCATAAACATAAACTCATATGAACCCTAAGCCAGGGTCATCCATGATGAATAACTAAATTCGATGTTTCGCATACTCATAAATAATTTAATGTTTCTTGAAAGTTTTTCAGTGATCAAGTTGGTTATTTTTATTGGAGGTCTGGTGTTAAGGACTTTGGGATATTTTCATATGTAATTTAGATCCATGGCCTAGAAGATTCCAAAGAATCATTCGAGAACTGGAATCCCATGGAGTGATCGATTTATTTCCACATGTTACTAGAAGGACCCAGAGATCATGGTGGACCAAAGAACATATTATTTCTCCACTCCGTATTTTTCATTTTTCATAAGAGCTACGAACAGTCTTGGAGTGGCGAAATGGCGGAGGATCTCTGGTTTATCTAGGACCGAATAATTGGCTCAGAATCCGTGGTGGTTCTGATGGATGAATAAAAGAGGCCACTAGGCCTGGACGAGGACAAATCCAAACATTTAGGGTTCACGGAGGTGCCTCCGGTAACAAGATTCGAGACAAATCAAGAAATCATACCAAGAAGAAGAAGAAGAAGAAGAAGGGAGAACGATAATATCTTCGCAAAGAAAAAGCGCAGCAGCATGAGAGAGAGAGAGAGAGAGAGAGAGAGAGAGAGAGAGAAGCATAGCACGGCAAGATGAAGAAAGATGGAATCGTCGTCATTTGAGGGAGGGGAGAGATTTAATTATCCGGTATCAGAAAGAAGCATCGTCGAGGCGGCAGAGATGAGATGCGAAATCTAACGCAAAACAACAGCAACAAACCAGGAGATAGAGAGATTGGGAGGGAGGGAGGGAGGAACTCAGCTCATGATATGGGTATGGCATGGTTGCAAGAAAACAAGCAAGCAAGCAAGCAAGAAAGAAAGAAAGAAAGAAAGAAAGGAAGGAAGGAAGGAAGGAAGGAAGGGAGATAGGGAGCGCTCACCTTGGCAAGAGAAGGAGACGGGTGGTAGATCCCTGCGCCTTGTTCGGATCTCTGGAGGGAAAAGAAAAGAGATTCGGAATCACGGAGGCAAGTATATGGAGTCGATGATGACGACGATGATTTCGCTTACCATCAAAAGGAGATGATGAGCGCTCCCACGAATCCTCTCGTTCTTCACCTGTCTCCCGCTCCCGTTCTAATCCGGAGTTTTTCACTCGGATAAGGTAACGCCGGTTCCTTTCTTTTAAAACCAAAAATATATATAAGAATAATAAATAATAAATTTTTTTTTTCTTTCTTTTTTCTTTTTTTTTAATAATAATAATAAAAAAAAAACACAGACAGAATACCCAAAATGCCACGAGTACCATTTAGGGCAAGGAAAGGATGGACATATATAGAAAAAAAAAAAAAAGAAGGCATGCCTGCCTGCCTTTTGTTTTGCTCAAAATTTACCATCACAGCTAATTAATTAATTAATTAATTAATGTACAACCACCACGTTATCAGGAACTGTAATAAGAAAGTTAAAGTGGATAAGAAGGAAGAAGAGCAATTTGTCAATTGAACCTCTACCGGACGTGACCAAAGAAAGCATCAGCCGCCGCCGCCGCCACCACCACCTGATGGTTGGCAAGTGGGGACGCGGCGCGTGGTGGTGATCATCCGGGTACTATCACTTAACCTGCCACTAAAGAAAGCATCACGGAAGCTCGACTCCCATGTTCTTTCTTTCTCGCTTACCAGATTTTCCTAATTCCTGCCTCTAATCTCATTCTCCACGTCGGAAGCTTGAGCACGTATCTTTCCACATCACTGCCCCTTTGATGCAGCCAAAAATAAAAACGTCACGTCATCTCCTCTCATCTCATCTCACCTCACCTCACCTCACCTCACCTCAGCAGCCGTAGCAACGCTAGTCTTCCCTTCTTAAACCTCTTCGTCACTTATTTGTGATGATTGATTGTATTGGAGGGTCACATATTCTCCTCTTCCGTCGCCACATGATGCGGCCGCGGACCCACACCATCCTTCGGCTCATTCGAGCCCCGCTGTCGTCTCGGCTAAATAATGAACAGGCCCAGGCCACTTTCCTCCCCTCCCCTCCTGCCACTTTGAGCCACTCAGGCTGGAGATTGACCTCTCAACCACCAGAGCTTATAGTCAGAAGAATTACCACGGATAATAAAAGTAACTGCGAGCTATCTATGTACGCAAGCGTAATCCTTGTAGAGCATCCATCTCTTTTCTATGTTGTCGAGCAAAGGATAACTTGAATGTTTTACCGTCAAATTAGATTCATTTGCTATCATCATCATCCATCAACTTTTCATATTAACCTTCCATCTTTCCGATGCTATGCAGGATTAAAACCGAACCGACATCTAAATTGCGTTAATATAAAAATAATTATCTCGCTAATATATATATATATATATATATGCCACTGATGAGCAGATAAATTGGTAACTTCACTCCCTATACTGAACTTGAAAAAGATTAAGGAGGAGGAGGGAGAGGGGGTAATTGATGCAAGGTCCCCATCATTAAGCTTTTGTTTTGTTTCTTGTTTCTGCTAGGCAAAGGCACCTAGGCTTCTTTTTGGACATAGACCTCCATTTCTACGTCACACAAATCCGACAAACAGAATATGCGGTGATGAAAAAAATTGCAATAATAAAACACATTTCTTTAAAAATAAAAAATAAAAATAAATAAATTGATGGGTTACCAATTTTAGGCCAACGGAATACACGTGCCTTGCTCCCCGCATCAGAATGGACAGAAGCGATAGACCGATATGTTATGATTCTTTCGGATGTTCTGCGGCCGGCTTTATTATATTCATATTTTTTTTAAACTAAGATTCTTATGATACCAATTATTAAAAGGATTAATTACTATTTATAGAATTTTCTTTTTTTTTTTCCAGGATGCGAGGTTTTTTTTTTTTTTTTTTTGTAAGGCATGAGAAAAAAGACAAACAAAAAGGCATCAACTTGGATGGCTGCTGGTGTCAGGAAGAGGACCACACCAATCGCCGTCTTCAAAAAGATAGAAAGGACGGGTACCATCGATGACAATGACTACTGCTTTCTTATTTTGCCATCTTCTGTGTCCTTATTCGGTTAATGAAATGAAAAGATAAAAGCAAGGCGGGAAGGAAAAAATAGAACCCTTGTCCCCGCCCGTCACCTCGTCACTCCAGCTAAAATGCCCTTTGGACTCGCCAAACAACTAGCATTGAGCTCCTCCAACCCTTGCTCCTAAAACGACCAGCCCTACACTTTTCAGAGATCAAAATAGGATGGATGGCAAAGAAGAAGAAAAAAAAAAAAAAAAAAAATGCTCAACGTACGATGTAATGCAATCAACTCATCCAGACCGGACGCATGAATGAATGATGTCCTCATACCAACATCAACATAGCTCTCCCAGGCAATTCTAACATGCCGAGCACCAAAACAAAGATTTAAAATAAATAAAAAGGGGAAGTCGTCCAAATGAACAAGAGTGGCACGAACAGAGTACCGCATAAAGAATTGGTAAGTCAACGGAGTGGCAAAGCGACGCTAAATGAAAATGACATCCACCCTAAGATATGGTCCATTGATATCCAGAAAAACTCGAGAGAGCTCCTCCCCCATTATAATAAAAGGATCCACAATGATGATACAGACAAAAAATAATAAAAATAAAATAAAATTAGGAAATGATGTTTGCGGAAAACGCACTTCATTTCACTAAATTATCCTCAACAGAGAGCAATTGATGAACAAGGATCCTTCAAGCAGACAATCAAGGAACAAAGCTTGATAATGATGCCTATGGCCTTTTTCCCCTCCGTTTCTCGTTTGAAATTGTTGCAGTTCTGAGTCCCCCATTACCGTGCGTGCACACGCACGCTTACTCGCCCACCCGCATGTACGCTTAAGTTCCCATGCCCATGCCCATGCCCCCCATCCTAAAGAAACCTGCGAGCCCACAACATAACACAGGCCACGCAGCCACCCACACACAAGTGCACACCACTGAAAGAACAAAACCGAATTTTTAACCGAAAAATTAAAATTAAAAAATAAATAAATAAATAAATAACTTAGATAGAGTGGTAGTTGAAGAAAAGACAGAAAAGGATGATGCCAGGCATGATATGAAGTTTTGAGACTGCAGGCTCACAATCATCAAGAGAACATTTTGATTGAAGTAAGCTTCCAGTTAGAGACACTACGGGACCTTTCCCAGATATCCTTAAGAGATTTAAAGAGGCAAGAGTAGAAGAATGATAAGGTTCAATTGTCAACGAAACCTTGCACATAAATATGAGAACAAGCATCAGCAGCGATGGCACGAAAAAGACCAACGCCACATCAAAAGCCTCTCCCGTCTCTCTTTACCTATCTTTCAGCTCTTGTTCAAATTTTAGTAATCGTTCACGTATGGGTGTCAAGAACAACCTCAGATCCTTGCATATCTGCATTTTATCCCCCGTAGCAAGACCGTTTGCTTCACTAAGCCTTATTTCAATCTGCAGGTTGAAGAGTAGATAGGAATCAGTCCCCATGTAACAAAAATAGAACACTTGGAGCTACAGCTCTTGTAATAAACTGTTAACCAATGTTTGATAACCAAACTGAAGAAGAAAAAAAAAAAAAAAAAAGCTTTTAGAATAAGAAATAACAATACAAAGAACATTATCAAAAACTGTTATTATAAATTATTATAATAATATTATATATTATTATATTATAATTATTAGAATATAAAAAATTATTATATCATTATTACAATAATATTATAATATTATTATAATATTAATATAATATAATATTTTTATTGTTAGTTATTAATTATTTAAAATATATTATTAGAAAATATAATACAATTGTTCTAATAATATTATATTGCAATATTATGGTGTATTATTATAGTAATATTATAAAAATTATAACATAATATAATAATACTATATTCATATACTGTATTATAACATTATATAATATTTTAATATTATTACATTATTTTACTATACACTACATAATATAGTTATAATACTTTCCCTCAACATTTATTATATTAAATTTAATATATTATTATATCACAATATATTATAGTAACAAATATTATAACAATATATTAATGTAATATAATGATGACATGACAAGATATAATAACAACAGTATAATCTTATTATAATATTAGATATAATTATTTATATTTTAAACTTGAGACTTTTGAAGTCCAAAAAGAGCATCCCAACGGGCTTGGAAAAGCGCATCTAGATAGAAGCTATAAATTGAATCTTTTACCAACAATGTTTTTCACATCTTCTGGACAAAAACACTTTTAACTGCAAAAAGGTGATTTAAAGACATTTTACAAGCACCCCTGCCCCCTAGAAAAATGTTTTCTGGACTTAAAAAACCAATTTTGGTCCTTACCAAATGGGGCCTTAGAGCACAACTATGGCAACTTAAATAAATAATTCACCATCAGAATCCAAGGCTTTTCGCATCAGACGTATGGTCAACCATAGAGAACAACTGAAAGTTTTGAAGGCTCTATGGGAGGATCATATACAACTTATTGTCAACCCAATGTCAGCAACAAGGCAAAATTTTAAGTAATAGAGAAGCCTGCTTTTCTTCAACCCATGCAAGGCATATCTCCCTTGACTGCCGCATTTTAAGCTCATGAACTCAAAAAGGCTACACTCCAAGATTCCCCTTGGCTCAGCAAATAGCGAAGGTGAAGCTAAAAACTGCCGTACTAAAGCAATTTATACAACCCACATCAACCCTATTCCTCATCTTAAAACTAGCCTGTCCGCAAGCTCAACATCCAGCAACAATATAGCACGTACCTGTAGGTCATCCAGCTCACCAAATGAAAACTCATGAATATCCAGGTGGCCTTTGATCTTCTTCTTCTCCTCTTGGATTAACCATTCCCCTAATGTCATTGTCCATGAGTCGATCACAGAAGGACAAAGTGAAAGGAAAGCATTATCAAAGCAAAAAGATAAAAAGTAGCCGTAAATTATATGCATTATGTACCTTGGAATTTCAAAGTCAACTCGTAGGTGTAGCCCACTCTCTTCTTGTTACGCACGGTAACCAAAAATGCCTGCTCAATATCCAAATGCTTCCAATCAGTTGGCCTCTGAAAAATTTTAATGGTAGCAACTGGTGCTTGCTATATAAAATTTTCTAACTGCAAACGACTTTAAACAGGCAAAAAATGTCACCCAAGGAAAAGGAGATTCCCTTTCATCCAAGGATTTGACAGATGATGACTGAATCAGCTTATAGAAGTTGCAAGTTGTTTCATATAAAAAGGAAGATACTCAGGATCATATCCTTCTATTTGCTTTGAAATTGAAAGTTACAGAAGAAATGAACTATACCATTTCTTCCATCGTTACTTTTTCTGGAAAGCTTGCAATGGATAGCACTTACTAGGAGTCACAAATAAGGATTCATAAAGCCTACCCAAATTGCTGGGAAAAGGAATTATAATTATGGTTAATGTGAAAGGAGTAATGGCAAATGAATGGTGGTGCAGCTGCACTTATATTAAAAACATGTAGAAGGAGAGAAAAAAAGGGAAAGGGAAACTGAAATATTGCATCATTTAATACAGAATCAAAACTCAAAATTGAAATAATGAAGCCACCAGAGGGGCCAGAAAAGCAAATTCAAGTATGGTAACAAAGTTGATAACTGATAAAAGCACTTCCACTCTATGCTGCCATTGCAATTTACTCAGGCATATGATGACAAAATTGGAGATCAAAAAGGCTGCTATTGCACATTTGCTATTGTTGCTATTTTTTAACGTACATGTTGCTACTGCTTACCCATTCAATGACAAGGCAAACCAACCCCAAAACCTTCAATAAACATTCTTAGAGTCCTCGCAAGCATCCATCCCATCAGACTTCAGTACAGATGACCATTGCTTGAATCTCCGATGACACCACACCAACTTCTACCTCAATATCCTCAACAATGCAACAATTGTGCATCTGCTTCTATGAATTCTCTCTAACACTTATTGGCCGGTAGAAGTTCTCAAGACTAACGGACAAGTGATAGTCAATAATATGTGCAGCTGCACCCACGCAACTCTTAATATCACAGGACACACCTTAGCAACTTCCCATCCTTCTGTATCTAACAGAATGCATAATACAATTTAAGGAAAAAAATATCATTCTCCAGTCCATAACATTGGATCAGAGGCAGATGCTCAGCTCCATAAAATATTTCATTGAGATTCAATCTTAATTAGATAGAACTACTCTAAATCTTAGGAACGAGATTCTCTATCACGACTATGAGTTTATAATTAATGACAACCGTCAACAGAAAGCTCAAACGCCCAAAATTTCCTGAAATTTTTTTGATGAATTAAGGGTATTTGCACTAAGGGCAGAATTTCATGGACAAAAGAAAACACCAAATTTTGTTAAGCGCTGCTTTTGCAACAAGGGTGATACATTAATGACCACTAGTTACTGGCACTTGGCGTTTTGAGACCCCATCAATGTGTGCTTTGCCACTGGGAAACTCTAATAAGCCTGTCACTAGCCTAATAAGGATATTTTGTTTGTCTGAAGGCAGAATTCCATGCAAAGAGTCTACTCTGAGATGCATCCATGCAAAGATAAAAGGAAAACCCACCAAATTTCTTCCTTCTAAATGCAGCTTGCACAATAAGAGATAGCAAATTAACGACCACTAAAGAAATACTCACATCGCCTGAGCATTTTGACACCTCATCAATGCATGCATTACCACTGGAAAACTCCAATGAACCCAAAGAGTTAAGCAGCTCCTGCAATTCATGATTAAAGTCAGCAAAATTAAGAAATATAAAGGAATTAGAATGTCTCAGTTAATTAAAAAAAAAATCTTGACTTGAGTGTGAAAAGTACTAAACCTTTATTCGACTGCTTGCCCATGAATTAAGATTCCTTTCCTCCCAAGTTCCAGCCTGAAAACATATGCAAAGCACTATGTTTAAGAAACTAAATAGAATTACGACAAAACAATGCATTATAAAATGAAAACTCCTTGGTTGAACTGCCTTGATCTTTGATTTTCAACTTGTGAGAATTGCAATAAACTCAAAACAACTAAATGTAGGCAAATATACTGCCCATCTAAATATTTAAATTGTATTTGAATATCTTTCAAACCACAAGAGAAATTGATTCTGGTCAAAATCAGGATGATAAAGGTAAAAGATTGCTATCCATAGAACAATAGTTCATCAAAGAGCTCAAAATATGAAAAGAACCTTTATTTAAAATTCATCAATGCCAGAGCCTCCACCGCAGGCAGAATGCCACAATTTAGAAATGGGTAGAGGGATAGCTATGGCTTCTGCCACAAATAATATGCCATAGCCAGCACAATGGTTGGGATGTCTAATATAGGAAAACATGTGCAATGTCATCAACTAAGAGTTATAAGAAGGCAGGTTATATGAGAGAAGAATGGACAACAAAACTAGTGCCAAAGAAGAACATTCAGATTGCCAAATAGGAAAGAGGAAAACCCATGGAGATTGATCATGACCGCATGCTTAGATATGCACAAAGGATGGTACAATGAGAAGAGTTAAAATATTATTGCATAACGATGTGAAGAAATCTGTTAAAATCTGAATAAGATGATTGATTCATCAATAATAACTAAGCAAGTATTAGAAAAAAAGCCGATGTGATTAGCATCTCTATACCACAAATAGATAGGATCTAAAGGTGCAAAACAACTGAGGGACCGATATTCACGAATGTTGACCCAACAGAGAAGCAGTCGGTATCAGAAAAGACGTGATGGACATTGGTTTGAAGACAGGAATTCAACAAGTGAATGAAACTTTAAGTTCCCATTTCATAGGATCCACCAATAATAAATACGCATACATGTGCATGCATGTATTTGATTCTTGCTTATGAATAAACGCTCATATGCATGCATGCATGCATATATGTATGTATACATATGTAAATGTATATGAGATAGAAGTTGATAGTGCTACAAATTGAGAATCGAATGTTACATATTAAGTGTTGATCGTTTAATCATAAAATGATAAGAGAAATCAGATTATAACATATCAAATAATGCTTGGATAAGTCTGATTATGCAAGGTAGTCAGGCATTTATGAACATGTTCTGCACCAAAAAAATTTGATAAAATCATAAGATAATCAAAATAAAATGGTCAATTGTAAAAGATGAAGACAACATCGTCCAGAGTTCAATAGGAAAACTAATCCAATAGCTTTGCTATATCTGATATGGGACTATATTGCAAACCATGAGAAAAGAAGCTGCTATATATTTAACAAATCAGAATAAAAGAACTGTAATTTAACAAAATAAAAAATTAAAAGAAAAAAAACTCAGTGGTAGAAAGTTGATAACCAAAAGATGGAAAAATACATATTGCCTTAAATGTATAGGAAAAACAAAATGAAGTAAAGAGCTTGGATGTCAAAAGGCAGAAGTAAAACAACTCATATTTGGTAATTGGTCCACGAATCAGCTTTTTAGATACCGCTCGCATAGAATCAGCTTGAGGCCTTCTTCACATATTTGGTAATTGGTCATGTTACAAGGTTGCTATTGAATGGTCCATGAATAAAGAAAACTATCTGCCTTAACTTAAGAGTGCTAATCAAGGATTGCTGAACCATCCTAAACTAGTGGGTTCGGGGCAAATCAAACTATATTGGCTAGGAACCAAATCAGTTCACCGATTTAATATGGTTCAGCGCTATCGAGTTGGATTTATGGTTTCAGATCAGCAGGTTCGGATTCAACCGATTTAAACTAAATAAAAGCCATCATTTTTGCTTTGCGTTTGCCCAATTCCAATCTTACGGAACCCTAGCTCCATCTGTCATCACCACCGCCCGCTGTCCCTCACAAGTCACCAGCCACCAATCATTTGTCGCTCATCGTCGATCGCCGTCACTCATCATCTGTCGCCTGTTTGGCCATCACAAAGAGAAAAATGGATTGACAGTCGCTCAACAGGTAAGTTTATCACACCTCTCTCTCTCTCTCTTTTCCCTTCAAACTTTTTCCCTTTCACTGGCCACCTACCCTTCCTCTCTCTCCGTCATCCTTTCTCTCCTCTCTCTTCTCTGCAGGATAAGTTTGCTGCAGTTTGATAGGGTACTCACCAGTACCGTACCAAACCAGCCACCAACCGGCACAGGCTGCCGGTAAGGCTTGGCTGAACCTTCATACTAATCAATCAGATCACCTTGAACCTCCAACCTTATTTAGATAAATTGTCAAGGCATAGCTAAATATGTTGAAAATGATGGAAATTAGTGGAGTGCTATTTATAGTAAGTCAAATTTAGTCAGGCCTAAATTTGACTTGAGTAGAATGAATTCCAACATGTTAGCAAATCAAGTCTAGGTTTGGAGCAAAAGTTTGGTTCCACAAGTACAGATGTTCAATTAGACTTGAGGCCCAAACTGAATCATATTCAACGTCTAATTGGAGTCCTTAGCCCCTTTGCACTTTGCACTTGCCCTTCAAAGAGACCAATCTAATTGTTACTCAAGTTAAAATAATTAACATATAGGCACATTGTTGGACCTTCTAGCTATAGTTACCAAACACAATCTTTATAATTAAAATAATGTTGTAGCTAAGTTAGCTGTTGACGACAGCTACTTAAAAAAGAGTTATTACTGCACATAGGATGCAAATTAAGGTGGACATACGACCAAGTGAACATAATAGAGGACTCTAAAAAAATGCTGAGACAACCCAACTCACGAGAAATTTATATTACAAAATTAGCCATTTAGAAGCTAAATACACAAAGGAATGGAACTAGAAATTAGAAGCATCTTGCCTGATTAGCTAGAAGAAGATGCATGTATCTACGGAAGAGCATGCCCAGTCTAAAGTTCAGAGTAAAACCATAACCATGGAAAGATATATTTTAAGTTACTTCAAACATGACCTAGATATGTTGCTTTTGATGTTGCATAAGATACTGGTGGCCCATTGCAGGTCCAAGGCATTGCCAAAACCCACGTAAACTCTGAACTGAAAGGATGAAACCACATCGAAATGATGAAGCCAAATAACATAAACCCAACCTTGAAGGAATGAACCGACAATTGCACCAGAAAAGAACCTAGAAGTCAGAATTTTTCTGGTCAACGAGATAAAATCAGCAGCAAGGTCGAAACCATAAGCAAAAGAGGCTTTTTTTAAAGCCAAAATTAATGCTACAACCAGCAAAAGGTGCACAAGTTCAAGTTTTTATTTGAAATATCCTGACCCACGGCTTGTAAACAGTATTTCTCATATCAGAACTCAAAGAGCAACAAAAAGTACAAAATTGAATTTAAAAAAAAAAAAAATCACAGGAAACTATAAAGATTATAACCAACATCAATAAATAAAAAGTAAGAGATCCCTAGAGATAACTATAGAACTATGATCCCTGGATCGAAATACAAAACTAAACAGCAGGAAAAAAAAGAAGTAATTAGATAAAAGCATCCAAAGAAAAAGCTGCTGAAGCATAAAGTATCATGCCCATGCCCAAACCCAAGTATATTGCTGGTCCAGGCCCAACCATTTAAAGGATATGGAAGGGTCAAAGAGTGTGAGAGAGAAGAGGGGGTAGCTGAGGTGCGACAGTGATCAAGGTCAGAATAACTAAAGGCTGCAACCAGTGGAGAAGTGATCTGGAATGAATAAGTGAAGAATCTGAGCAGCAATAGGAATGACAAAAACCAAGTTGGGTTCATGAGGAGGTCACCATGTAAGCGTCATAGTCAGCAAGCATGTGTTTGGAATGTCGTACCAAAAGTACGATAGTAGTGGTAAATTGGGTTTTAATAAGATTCAAGAAGCTCCTTCTGTCCCAGTAAAGTCGTTTGGAATGGTCAAATAGTTTATTTTGTTCAGTCCATGTTCAAGTATAGCTTGAGTCTACATAAAGTCTCAATAGTCCTTCAGTCATGAGGAGTCCAACTCTATTTGTCCTTATTTAAAGAGGATTTACTTATAAAAGAGAGCTATCATACATTGTATGAGAAACTTTTCCATCAATAAGGTTTTCGTTGCCCTGCTCTTTTAACTCTTGTTCTTCAAGAGATTGTTGCATCCATGAGCTTTTGAGTAAGAGAAGTTGGACTTATCAGAAAACTATGTTCCTCATGTGGATTTTTTTCCCAAGAAGGTGGTGAACTCCTTGTTGCCTTTGTTATCCATGTTCCGGCTACATTAACAAGGGTGGCTAGGGGCTTAAACTGGCATAAACCAAGTTTAGGGCCACAACATGGCAACCACTAAGGCATTTTGGGCTACAACATCATAGAAAATGAGTAGAGTATAAAACAAGATTTTAAATCTTATAGGACAGGGCCACCTCAATTTTTTCATGGAACGGAACACACTGTTGCCTTAACCCATCCTGACACTTTGTTTAGGGTGTGTCCTAAAATGTGCTAATTGGAAGGCTGCGACAATGGCAGGGCGGTCCCATCCCAACACTTGGGATAGCAACCCATCTCAGGACATCCCGCCGAAACCTGAAATCCTGGCATAAAGTACATTAACAAAGGAAAAAAAGGAGCAAAGGTGGAGAAGAAATGTAGAAAGGAGGCAAGTAAAGAGGCTAGAGATATCTTCTACATCGAGCAAGAAAATCTAAACCAAAGCTGGCCACAGCAAACCTGATTATGCCTTGCTATACAAGACTGCTGAATCAAGCCCACTACCAACATCACGAAGAAAGTAATTGGGACATACAAAGTTCATTTTAATAGACCAAATCAAGTACAGTAAGGTGCTGTTTGGATGCTGGACCAGGCCATCTGGATATAACATCCCCAATTGATCAGGCATTTGAAGCAAAAATAGTTGCATGAGAGTAAATAAAGAGAACATGGATTGCCGAGATGCTCCCAGGCCTGGTATTCCATGGATTACTCATTCAGTTAAAGGTATGATATATCTTATTGCAGAATTTTAAAGAGAATATAACTCCAATCCTTTCCACATTATCATATCTCCTTCAATAGCTGTCTTCTCTTCCAAAGTTTTCTTCCAGAAGATACATCTTATTTCCAAATAAGTTACTCCCACAATAAGCATGAGAATGATACGATTCTGATATAGAAATATCTAGTTAAGAAAAGATTAAGACGCCACTTTCCAAATACAGAATAAGAAGTCGCTAAAAAAATATAAGCACATAATATTAAAAATAGCAGATTTATCTTAATGCAAGATTGGCAGACTTGAAGGTAGAATAAAAGCATCAGGAAGGGCATACAATGACAACGAAATTAATGATAAATGAGGCATCAGAAAAAGACTTGATGATTATGACTAAGATGTTAATACCAAATAATATAGACATAGTCTCAATGGTTAAAACCATATGTAATCATAAGTTAGAATTATGAAGAAAAGCACCAGAGTCTAAAAGTTATCGGTCAAGGATCAAGGTAGAATAGATAGAATGCAATTTTAGCAAAATTAGAATAAAGATGAAGATAAAGTAAAAATTGAAGATCATGAAATTTCTAAGAAAGTTCATTTTTTATACTTACAATCAAAATGATCAACTCTGCATAAGAAAAAAAAAATTGAAAAGGATATTATCATTAGATTAAAATAAATTAGATAAAATGGAGAAGTATATATCATGTAATCATAGGATACCTATCAAAATGGAAATATATATATATATATATAAGAAAATTATAAGACCGATAATGCTTTATATTATAAAATCTTGAACAATCAAAAAATATGTGTATGAAATGAATATAGCCAAAATGAGAATATTGAGATGAATAAAGTAAAGATCATACTAATTAAGGATAAATTAAGAGAAGATGACTTAAATGATTTAAATATGTACAATGTAGGTCAAAGGATACATCAATGCTGATGAAAAAAAGAGGTAGTAGTGGACTCGAAATCTAGAATAAGTAGAGAACATTTAAACCACATGCAGTGAAGGAAAAGGATTTATATAGCCGAGCATAATTAATTTGATATTAAGGTTTTGTTGTTATTGTTATACATTAATACCAATTAAAAATGAGTACCTCTTTATTCCTTTTTTTTTTTTTTTTCTTTTTCCCTTATGGGGAGGCAAGTACATTCACACTCAATTACATAATTAAGGATATATATATATATATATATATATATATATATATTGCATGGATAAAATGTCTCAAGAAAGCAAGTTACTGACAAAGCTTGCTACAGAAAAGAATAAGATTCAGTGGTAATAGTAGGTGAGATGATAACATTCCCCGTTCCCTCCTTGCTACCACTGTCCTTAGAGAAGATGTTGTAGTGTTGCAGGAAACAGACCGGCGATTAGATAATTTGGCCAAACTCCCTTTCGTTCTCACACATGTTATTGGTGTTGAGAGAAATTAAAAGCAAACCGACGCCCCACATTCAGCACGAGTCGTACACCCCAAAGCTATCCCGGGGCTATCATCCGAGTACTATGTGAGGAACACTAACAGACCACGGGCAAAGATGAAGACAGAAAACTAGGCTCCATTTCTTTCTTTCTCTTCGCGTGAAAATAATAATAATAATAATAAATTAAACTAAAAAGAAAAGAAAAAGAAAAAAAAAAAATTTCTCGCATAGTAGTTTAAGAATATATTGATAAGGCATAGAAACAAAGAGATGGAGAACGAAAGAGAAGAAAAAAAAAATAAAGAAGAAGAAGAAAAGAAACCTGATTCCAGACGGAGCCCAAGGTGGTGGTCTGGGGTTGCTTGGGGATGTCATCGGCGGAGAGCTTGCGGGGGACGGGAAGGGGGGCGGCGTCCTCCCTCGCCTCCCTTACCCAGTACCTGTACGACGTCTGCTGCTGCTCCTTCTCGGTCACCCCGCTCCCTTCCATTGATAATTATTAGCTAACGATAATGATGATGACGATGTCCTCGTCCTCCTCCTCCTCCTCCTGCACCACCAGCAGCAGCAGGACAGAAAAAGAGAGAGGGAGAGCCCTTGGATGATCGGATTTAGGAAGCGGGAGAGGGAGAAAACGACCTCTCTATCTCGTTCCTTGCACCTGGACGACGGGTGGGAGACGACGGGAGGGAACGGGAGATCTGATCCGAAATGGCAAAGAATAAAAATAGTAAGCGAAAAGGCGAGGAAATGGGAGGGAAAGGGATTGGACGCGAACGATCCTCACCCTTTTCTCTCTTCCTATCTCGGGGGATGATGATGACGGGGTGGGTAGGAGGAGGAGGAGGAGGAGGAGGAGAGATGAAAGCTTTTTCTTTTTCTTTTTCTTTTCCCTTCTCGCCGACTTTGTTGGACCGGACCAGCGGAGAGATCTCCCCTGTCCAAAAATTTCTCATCCGGAGACTTCACGAAGCTTCGCAGGCGTTCGGATCCCTTCCCCCCCCCCCCCCTCCTTGGCACCCAACACGATTCGTTTGGTGTCGGTGAATCAGCTTTAGCCCTCCAACTAATCGGGAACACCCAACCCGACTTTGACCGAGCCCACGGAACCTATCTTGGTCTCACCGACCTCTCGATAGGCAATCCACTTTGGCAACTTTACACACACACACACACGCACATATAGACAAATCCACTTGGCAAAACACTTAACCACGGTCGGTGTTCTTCTTTTTTATTTGCGTGCGAGTCCTGTTCCGACTTGCAGCTGGCGCTGGCGACTTTAGCCATACCATCGACCCTGGTTCGGTCAGGCCCAGGCGATTGACTCATCTCAATGGATTCAGATTGGTCATTTTAAATTTATATCAGGAAATAAAATAATAATAATAAAATAAAAAAACCTAAAAATGACCTGTTTATAAACAAGGTTAATATATATATATAAATTTTTATTGAAATTATATTAATAAATAAATATAATTAAGAAATTTTATTAGCAGGTGGAGTGAGAAAATTTTTACATTCATACATATTCCGTACCTATGATAGATATTACTATATGTCCTCATGTATACCCATACACATATATATTTTTTTGATCTCCATACCCACTCTAAATGAAGCAGAGGTGGATAGATACCCGCAGATATGGAGAAAATTACCATCCCTATTAGTGAGGGCTTTATTTGCTCAAGCTAGATTGCTCTCTACTAATGAGGGCTTTCCCTTCCATCTATCAACTAGCAAGGGTAGGTGTTATTGCCCATTCGCATCCGAAGTCGACGATGTCGTTGCCGCTCCACTAGGAGGCGAGCAAAGCCGTTGCCCCTCTACATCTAAAACCAATGATGCCATTGCCCCTCCACTAGGAGGTCAATGACGCTATTACCTCTTTGTTGCCAAAGTAGGTGATATTATTGCTTATCTGTTAGGAGGTTGGTGATGCTATTATCCATTTGATGCCAAGGTCGATGATGCTGTTGTCCCTCCGTTGGGAGATTAGCAATGTCATTGCTTTTTTACTATCGAGGTCGGCTAAAGCATTTCTCCTCTATTGGGAAGCTAATGATGCTGTTGCCCCTGTATTGCGGTCTATCGACTATTATCTCTCCATTACCCCTTTATTAAAGTTGGCGATGGTATTGTCCCTTCACTATGATTATCGGCAATGTCGTTACCCCTTTACTGTTATTGTCCATCAAGTGTTGCCATTTTGATTGGCCTTCTTTAATTATTCCTCATAGAGTGATCCATTAATGTGGCAATCACCAATTGCCCTTGGTGGATGCAGTCCAAGACTCAGTGGTGCATGGCCTATGGTGATTATGCAATCGAGCAACTTACTGATATTGTCACATCCTTTGCACAAAAAAAAGTGAGCTATGTCTGAGCTAAGCTTAGACATAGAAATCTTCTTTCATTTCTCAATAATGAAGTGAAGATCAAGTTCATAAGCTTATTATCGTAGGTCAAAACAAGTTAGTTGATAGGATCTCCTTTTTTACATCCCCATGCGTTCACATGGTAAGGACATAGGTGCCCAAAATAAAAAGAAAAGAGAGGACGGAGTTTTCTTGCTTTTGGCATAGCAGGCCTCCAAATGGGAGGCAGTTTAATATGCTATAGCAATTTTAAAAAATAGAAGAAAATAAATTGTATCCAATAGAATATGAACCTGTACCAAAGATTTAGAAAACCTCTATCTTATCCATTAGACAATGGATACTTTTCATTCTTGTTTTCTTCTTTTATATTTTTCTTTTTTCTTGTTCGGATAAAAATTGATTACATGGAAAATATTTTAGGGTTTAAGAATATAAGAATGCATATCCAAATTGATGACACATGTATAATAAAGAATATAAATCAGATAGCAGGAATCAAACTTGCATCGTTAGTTTGGAAGGTTAAGGGTTATAATAAATGTTGGTTGATCATTTTTAATATCTCTAATTCTAAATCAAATGTGGTTCGGTGATCTTGATCACAATGATCACCAATTTAGGTGGTCAACAATTTCTTATTCTATGTTTTATTAAGAGATTGCCTAAAACATATGCAAATATATTTGCCTAGAATTGAATGTTCACAATATGGCTCAAGCCGTGGGCTAGGAATTGCAATAATGTAGTTCATTTGTTAATGCAATAATTGATAATTAAAAGATGGACTGCTACTCCAGTAGCATATTATGTGTAGAAGCTATAAGTTATATGAATAATTATAAAAAAAATTTGTAAATAAGAGACACCATTTAATGTCTATTTTGCCATGCTGATGAAATTGGATTTAATTTTAGATAAAACCATATTAGGTCAAATCATGCTTCATTGATTTTAGGTAGTAGATTATATGGACTTCAGCCTAGGAGCAGCAGCAGGAGCACTTCTAATATCTAGATGCATGAAAATGGGAAGAAAATTGGGACCTTCAATTGAAACCACTCAATTTAAGGACTTGGTTGGGTAAATAGAGATTACAAGCTAATGTCCTAGAGTATCAATATTTAAGTTTTGATAACTTTTGTGATACTTGGCTATTCTTGAGCCAACTAAATCTCAAACTAGGCTTGATCCATTTGACCAACTTGAACTGAAAGAAAACTCGTTAGAGGAGATGAGTTTGAAACCCCTTTCAAAACTCAAATAATAAAGAAGATGAGGCTTACCCAAGCCCTATCCTCATCTATAAACCTCCCCTCAACTCTCTCCTTAATCCATCGAAGGCAAGCCCCATAACTTGCTAGAAATTTAAAACAGTAGAGATTAGGGTCAGCGAAAAAAGGGGAAAGGAGACAATGGAGATGTTATCTTCCTTCTCATAATTAGCTAGAAATTTAAAACAATAAGCCCCATCTCTCGTCTATTAAACCCCCTTGAAACCCCTATTTAGATTCGAAAAAAAAAGAGCAGCAGATGAGCTTGGAAGAGTAGGGGAGAATCGAAGGAAATTGCCATCTTCTTTGTTTCAGTTCTTCCATAATTTTTCATTTCTTTAGCAGATCGCTAATAGCTGTTAGAATTTAGATGATAAATCAATTCTATTTTCTTAATTCTATCTCTATTTTTGAAGTGGTCCGTAGCTAACTCCGAGCCACATTTAGCCATGGAGGACTGTTGACCAGCCACTTGAGGATGGGATCAACATCGGCCAACAGTGGAGTGTTGTCTAGACCAATGAGACCCCAGCCATGGCCAATCTATCATTTGGCCTTGTTATGATTGAAACCAAAAAGAGATGTCTTCGTTTCTTATTTTCTCTTTTTTTAAAATTTAATTAATATTTTTTTAAAAAAATTAAACCTGTACTGATTTAAATCTAGCTTGGGGTGCATTGTAGTAACTCCTTAAATTTTGATCTAGGTTTAGGATTGATTCTTTGAAACTTGAATTTTGATTTTGATAGGATCTAATTTTAGTACTGCATTTGGTTTAATCAGTGTAGGTGGTTTGAGCACCAAGTTTGATCAAGCTTAACTTTAGTAATCAATAAATCAAGGTAAGTAAACTTGATCACGATTAAAGTACTTTCTAAAAATTATTAAGATTTAGATTTTAGACTTTTATAGATGTTTTAATTAAATTATATGTAAATCCTGGATTGGATAATTTTATTAAATATTATATGTTAAAAATTTATATGTTTAGGATTTATTATAATTGCTAAATTTTATAAAAATTATTTGAAATGTTATTATGCTTAGTATTAAATTTTAAGTATTTATTTATATATGATATGTGATAGGATTTTATAACATGAAAAAATTAAATTATCGGTTTTGTAAATTCTTGCATATTTGATTATCCATATTGAATCAATTAGGCATGTTATGTTATATTGCTCATGTGCCCTATTAAGTTTTATGATATGTTATGAATTCATATTGTAATTTGCTTCAAAAGCTATTTGCATGTATAACTTGAGTATGATGATATGAATTTGAATAAATTGCAAACTGTTTCCATGTGAAATAAGATATGTCATTTTTAAGTATATGCTATGAATTCTCAGTCGGTCATATTTCATGTTATGTTGTGCCTTCCTTTCAAGTCTTGTACAAAGACATATAAGTGATATGGAAAGAACCCACCTTAGTAGGAGATATATGGGGCAATATATTTCTAACTCACCTCCATAAGGTTATAAATAGCGATCCATTCTAACCCTGCCATAGGGTTTATATGTAACCGTGGTTAATTATTATAGCGTTATTATCATAAATTTGAAATAAAAATCTAAGTTTTATCATTTTGAAATTTGATATTGTTACTTTAAATGTCGTGATTAATTACAATTGAAATCCTTTATGATAAGATTATTTAAAGCATTATATTATGCATCTATTTGAAACTGCATTGTTGTTCTTACTTGATCCCTCTAAATTATGATTATGGTTTACTTACTTTGCGTTAGCTTATAAAAAAATATTTTTGTTATTTTTGTTACCAAGACAGAGACTTAAGATAGAGTTCGATGAAAGTTGGTCCAAGAGTTTAGCTAAATTCCTATTTAGTCAACATGATTAGTTTAGTTTTAATTTAAGAATGTCTAGTATTTCTAATACCATAATCTTATATTCATTCTTTAGCTCTTATTATTAGCATTATATCTAAACTTATTTAATTTGATGCAATGAGCAATTAGATTTTTATTATCAGTTAAGTTCAATTGGTTGAACGGTCTTGTTTTGAGAAATGACACTATGCATGCTATGGAATCTAATTCTATATGCATGCGACAAAATATTTTTTATGATAAATCTAATATTACAGTATAAAAATAAATATCTTTGATCAATCAGACGTAGAAGAGTAAGCCAAAAACATTTAATTCGTGAATCCAGCCTAATGTAACTATCTTGATCAAAAGAAGAGACTAAAGATGATTATAAAAACTAAAATATGGTTATAAAAATTACTATTCAAATACTGAAGATAAATGTGGTAAAAATTATAACTAACAGAAGTTTCTAACAATTTTTAAAACTAAATAAAAATTATTATAAATTTTAAGTGATTGATGATTGTTAGTTAGGATTGAAACATTATAAATATGAAGGAAGAAGGCGCTAGGGCTCTTCCTCAAATATCTAAAATTTAAAATATTTTTATTTATTTATATTATAATTAAAAGCAACCTGTAACTTAAAACCTTTATAGTCTACGTCTATTGTCAAGCAGGAAAAAACAGATCAATTTGTCGCTTGATTATTTGTTTAAGTTATTTGAAGCGGACGTTTGTGGATCATTTTATTATTATTATTATTATTATTATTTGTTAATATGCTTCTTTGCCTGTTTGCTTGCTTTTTAATTTTTACAGAAAAGCTTGCTTTTTACATTAATCTATCTATTTCACAAACCCATTGCATTAGAGTAATTATAACATGCCCGAAAGCGATGCTCTCCATTTGGTTGAATATGTTTCTTTTTTGTTTTACTTTTATTTTTAACTTTTTGGGAAGAGTGCTGCATGAGTCTGGTTAGAGTAAACAAAACCTTCAAGCAGCCTCATGCACATAGCTTAGAATAAAGTAATTGGTGCCTCCTATAATCCAAGCCAGTTGCTTTCCATTACCATGCTTTTATATGGACACACGGCCATGAGTGGCAAATTTTTACAAGTAGAAAAATAAAGCACAAACGATTTCAAATGAGACATGATGATGTCGAATGGCGAGTTTGATCCCAAAAAAAAAAAAAAAAAGAAGTCTCCGTCGGGGCATAAAAAATACCACAATAATGCAGCAAGGGCAATCAACATGATTGGAGGAGGATGTGATTGGCGAACCATTTAGCTACCAAAAAAATGACAAACAGGGCTCACAACAGAGCAGTAATAATATGTGTAGATTGTTACCTCTTGGGGAGGCCAGCTGATCTCGCATTGTTTTAATAAAATGTGCCTTACCGTCGCATGCCTTTTCCTCCCACATTAAATAATAATAATAATAATAAATGTTATATGAAATGCCGCTATGTCGTTTCATTGTTCCTTTAGCACCAAGGTGGCAAATTTGCCTATATGAATTATAGGCAAATTATAACGTAGCATTTCTAAACATGAACAAGTAATAAAATTGAAAAAAAAAAAAAAAAAAAAGTGCCTTCAACCCTTGCAATGATATTGGAAGAAAAAGTTCATTTTGATGCAACATGAAGGGACCGAAAGAATTTATGGGAAGAGTGAGCTTCTTACCGTGTAAAGTTTCATACTGCAGAATTATATCTATAAATATATATATATATATTGGGATGATTGTTTTATGTCTCACTTCAACTACATCTCCTCCTTTCCATCAATGCTATAACTATCTATATTCGAAACAAAACACACAACTATATCTAAATTAAAATAAGGTATGCACGCAAAGTTGGGAGAGAACCCATATATATATATATATAAACTCTTAGAAGGCAATTGCAGTGGCGGACCAACCTCGATTGAAGAAATTTATTGGGTCGGCTTCATCGGTAGTTGTTAATTTTAGGTTTTGACAGTTTCGTTCCGACCATTAGCAACTAAATTTTGACATTTAATCAAAGTTAGAAAAGAGTTGGTCAGCCTGAAATCCCCTTTTGCGTGTGGTAGCTGCCTAAGGTTTGGAAATTAGAGATGTCGTTTACGTTACTTTTCCGCTCTCTCCACCATACCCGCGTCATATATAGCTAGGAGTTAGGTGGATAGGAACACCGTTTGCCTGTTGATCTCTGAATTATGATGGCTCCGTGAAACTGAGCTGCCCACCGTCGAGTCTTCTTTCGCGTGTCGGAGCTGCCAAGATTTGGAAATTAGACAACGGTTGGTTGCGTTCATTTTTCGCTCTCTCCGTTATATCCGTGTGCCATAGCTAGGTGTTAGGCAGATAGATAAAACTGTTCTTTTGCCTGTTGAACTCTGAATTATGATTGCTCCGTGTGAGGCGAAGCATCTCCAGCCAGCATATATCCATCGTCTACTAATACATTCAGCCACCGACGGCCTCCCGAACTTTGAGCAAACTAATTCGCAACGCCGGTGAGGATAGCTGATTTCGACAACGGTACGGTTGGACGACGCACACCATCTTCTTATCTCCCTTCTTTTTTTTTTTTTTCTTCTTCTTCTTCTTCTTTAATTCTCTAAATCCCATTCTTTTTATTATTATTATTATTATTATTACTTGCTTATAATGTTGTGGGCGTTTAGGAAAGAAGACGAATATTATAGGCCATCGACGAGCTTCCCCTTTTTCTTCTCCTCTGTTTTCCTCTTTAGATTATCCTTGGCTTTTTTTATTATTATTATTATTATTATTTTAATCGTTTCGTTGGAATCCATGCTCCTCTCTGAATTCTCTCGTGTTCTGTTCGACAAAAGGTCTCCAACCACATCATCACCAATTAACTTCGCTCCCCACGCATCAGAGAAGACTACTTACCATAAGATTTGTCAAAGGATTTAATTCCGCTTTCAATGGCTTTTCTTGGTCCACAAACTTTTTATCAGATGTCCTCGACGTCGTTTATCGTTTTAAACTTTTGTAGATGCCTACGATATTAATAAAGTTTCTGCGTGGGAGAAGCTCTCCTTCCTCACGATTCCCTGAAAAAAAAAAATAAAAAAAAAAAAATAGTTGTTTAGCGTTGGTGCTGCAGCGTGTCTGCGTGTAGCAAGACACGGGCACACACATGCACATGCTTGCATGCAAAAAAAAACAGAGACAAGTTGGCACTAGCAATACATTGTCGCTACCAAAATGTCTCTTTTCTTTTCTTTTTGTTTTTTGTAATTGGTTTTCCTTTTTGTTTTTTTATTTTTTTATTTTTTTTATTTTTTATTTTTTTGGTTTGTGGCAGATGAGGGATGATGGCGCTACGTTTACCGTGGATGATGCATTCCTGTCCATGAGGTTTGGGAAATTCCAGGCCCTCGTGCTTGTTTATGCAGGGATGGGTTGGGTCTCAGAGGCAATGGAGATGATGCTTCTCTCATTTGTGGGACCTTCTGTTCAGATGGAGTGGAATCTTTCTTCCTATCAAGAGAGCCTGATCACAAGCGCTGTTTTTGCTGGGATGCTGATAGGAGCATATTCTTGGGGCATAGTTTCAGATAACTATGGAAGGAGGCAGGTCCTTCATTGTTCTTCCTTGCATAGTTCATCACGTACTGTTGCAATTATTGGCCGCACTTTTGCTCAATTATTCTATTGCCAGTTATTTTAGTTTATATCTGGAATGCATATTTGTTTCTAATTATTGTCAGCCACACAAAGGGAGGAAAAAAAAAAAAAAAAGGAGTCACTTGACATACCATGTAAAAATTGTGCCACTGTTCTTGTTCACTAATTGAAATTTACCATATAATTCGCTTATCATGTGCTATGATACCTTACAAATATTAAAGGAAAAAATGAAATACAAAAATGGCACAAGGATGGTAACATAATGAAATTTAAGTTATAACTTGGACTTCTAGCATAATGCCGGGTGTTCTATTATAAGCGTTTCGAAGTGCATGCCCACAATTAGGAGATAGATGTTTTAGTGCCGATGCATATAAATTTTTCACATCTTCTAAGTCTGAGCCAAATCAATGGAGAAGTGCATTTCTTTTGAATCTAATGACCAAATGACACTATAACTGTCTCAAGTTAGAAAAAAATAAAAAAATAAAAAGAAGACTTGATACACAACTTATTCCCCCTCAATTTTGCTTGTAGATAGATTCACATTCTCAGGTCTCTTACGTTTGAACTTTGTTTCTTTTTTTCTTTTTTTTTTTTTTGTGCAGGACCGGGTTTCTATTTACAGCGCTAATTACCAGTGTTGCTGGTTTTCTCAGTGCATTTTCGCCTAATTATCTATGCTTGATCGGTGTCCGTTTTATTGTTGGTGTGGGATTGGGAGGTGGGCCTGTTCTTGCTTCTTGGTTTTTGGAGTTTGTTCCTTCTCCAAAAAGAGGCTATTGGATGGTTGTTTTTTCATTCTTTTGGACCATTGGCACGATTTTGGAGGCCTCTCTTGCATGGGTATGGTCATTTTTCATGTTCCTCTGGTTGCTTCTCATAAACTATATATCGATTCTTATGCATGCCTCTTGATATAACTTCGAATTCAATTTTATAAGTGTTCATCTTAGCCAGTACAGACTTGGAGACTCAAATGCCTGTCTTGAACTTTTTCTTCTACTGTTTTAATGGCATGCTTAACTATTTCTATCAGATTATGGTGGCATTAGCCTTTTGGCTTTATAGTGATGTATGATATGCTTGGATTTGTTCTATATTTCCTTCTTCTTCTTTTTTTATGCCAATTTTCAGTGTTTGCATTTAGTTTCTTAGTTTCGATTTTTAGGAATCTGAAATTAGGATTTCTCTGGAAATGTGAATGAGTTGGATTGTCTGGGTTGGAAAAAGATCCTGCAGTAATGTTAGTTGAAAGAAAAGGCTCTCCATTTTAAAAATTCAATTTGTTAGCATGAGCTTATAGGTCCTGCTTATAGTGGTGGTAACCGGTGATGATCCCACCTATTAAGATGTTTTTGAAAGAGTTGTGCCCTAAAAGCCAATCGCAATCTGTATTGCGATAGGATTTCTTTTGTTCTTTCAAATCATGTACATGACATTTTAGTTATAAATAGAAGGTATTATGTTTCATCATTTGCTGCTTTTTATAATTATGATGAACCCCATAAATTAGGGCAATGGTTTTAGGGCTATGATGAGATCATGCCAGTGAGACTTAAAACCCTAAAACCCTAATCTAAAACATTTTCAGTCGTTGGTACATTAAGTCGGGGATCAATGTTACCGAAAAGACTGGCATATCTTATGTATGCCAATACAGAGAGTGATTGATCTCATAATCATTTGTGTGAGACACTAATACAAAGATGTGGGTGCTCATTAGAGAAATGAGTTCACTGAATTGACTTACCAAGAGAACATCTTATGGATACTTACTTATTTGTCAAAAGATGATTCTCTAAGTGGGAGTTGTACAAGTGATCCTTAGACCTGAGATCACCATAGTATCTTATGCACATGAATCCATGTTTTGGTGTACACTCATTCACGACATTAAGTTGTGTACGAGGTATTCTGGATATGGTGAATTGTGTATGAAGATTGTGAGTAGATCAACAAGGAATCAATCACTTCTAGTAAGAAAAGACCACATCCTACTTGCTCTAATCTTATGATGATTCAGGAAGTCTTTAATCAAAGCAGAATGAAAAATTAGAAAGAGTTTCTAATGTTTCATTAATTGAATTATCATTAGAAGATTAAGAGAGACATGAATAAGTAATTAAGTTTGACATTGATCCATACTCATATACTTATTCAGGATGCAGTATGATTGAAGGATTGAATTGCACGGTAACTTACCACTGAAGGGTATATTTGGTATATCCATCAAATTCCATATCTTCCGAGCAGACATGATACGTTGCTAGACGTCAATCTTGTCTTTTAGGTTTGATTGAATTAAAGAGTTTAATTTGATCAACAATTTGAAAAGGTTCTAATTGTCAAGTTCAGGATCACACTGATTAGACTTATAAGGATTAGAAATGTTCTAATCATGATAGGTCAACTTGCACCCACACCTACTACTGGCTAGATGTGGAACCCAATGGGTCACACACAAAAGGAACTGATCAAGGGTCTAATTAGATTAGATCATATTTGCAGGATAGACATGCTAGCATGTGTTGCAAACCCTATCTCTTGATTTGAATTGAATTCGAATCTGATTCTTGTATTAGGTTAATCTAATATGATTAAATCATGACCTAATGTAGGTTGGCCAAGAGTTAGAACCCAATTGGTTTTATCTGGACCATTGGATGGCTCCTTGAACGAAGAATCTGGACCATTGGTTGTCGCTTGAATTTGGACCATTAGTTGGTGCCTGAATCTGGACCATAAGTGATGACGCCTTCTTTTGGACCATTGGATGGTGTCTTAATATAGACCATTGAATTATCATGAAATAAGTATGGGGTGAAGTTATCAGCATGAGAAAGCTGATAGTATCAGATAAGTTTTTGAGCGGATACGTCTTTCCGCTCTCTTAGATGCGCCCCTCCCCTTAGCGCCTCATCATAATGAGGCGCTACCCTTGGGACACGCCCCATCATGATAGGGTGTGTGGATGGGATGCATCCCTTGGTGATGCATCCCTCTGCCTTTTATAAATAGGAGTGTGTCCCGGGGTTCAGAGATAATGGAACCCATCCAAAGATAAATCAATTCCCTCTCTTTCTTATTTTATTTCTCTTATATGTCTTGTCCTAAACCAAGACAAGGAAGTCTCCTTTAGGACAAGAGGTTGTCTTGTCCTAAACCAAGACAAGGAGGTCTTCTTCAGAACAAGACTTAAACCAGGACAAAAAGGTTTTTTTTAGGACAAGAGAGAGACTTTGAAGGATTTTTTTGTAAGAAAAAAAAAATTAGAAGGGAAAGAAAGCAAACTAATCAAATCCTTTGGAAGAATTAAGCATCAAGGATCAAAGTTTTGAAGGAGTTAGAGTATTGAACCCAGTTCCTGTGTAGATCAACGTTGGAGGGTGAACACTTGGGTACCTTGTAGATATTCCAACATATTGGATTTAGCGTTACAAGTATTCTTCTTATCATATATTTACTATTTATTCATTTGATTGTTACTATTAAGAAGATCTTGACTATTAAGGGTTTCATATAAATAGATCTTATTAAGAAATTTATGAAATTTATGCGCTTTCACTGTACTTTTAGGCATGCATAAAAAATCCAACAGTTTTGAGGCTGGGAAATACTTTGTTCACTTCTTCGAAACTCAATTCTCTGTAAATATTTTATGCAGGCTGTTATACCATCATTGGGCTGGAGATGGTTACTAGCTTTTTCCTCTGCACCATCTTTCCTTTTGCTTCTATTTTACGGCTTCACGCCCGAGTCACCAAGGTATCTTTGCATGAGAGGCAGAACAGCCGATGCAATGGTTGTTTTAGAGAGGATGGCTGAGATGAATGGTGCAACGCTCCCTCCTGGCATGCTTGCTTCTAATAGGAAAGCAAAACTTGATGAGAACTTTGATCCATCAGAAGAAACACATTTGATCACGCTTCAAAACACGGAAACAGCCAACGATGAGGATATGGGATCTAATTTGGGAGGAATCAGCGCATTATATGTGCTCTTATCACCAGAATTGATCAGATCAACTCTTCTCGTTTGGATGGCTTTCTTTGGAAATGCCTTTGCATACTATGGCATTGTTTTGCTAACCACTGAACTAAGCAGCGACAAGGGGGATTGCACAACAAAGGACTTGCACTCAATCCAAACAGAGGATGCCAACCTCTACAGAGATGTATTTATAACTAGCTTTGCTGGTAGGATTATACTACCTGATTCTCACTTTTTCTAGGGAATAACATCTGAACCATGAGTGTGATTTTATTATTTTGATATATATATATATATATATATATATAAAAGGATTGACCTTTTAAATTTTGATCCTTTAATCAGAGGTTCCCGGGCTTCTCTTGTCGGCAGCAATTGTGGACTGGATTGGTCGTAAGCTCTCCATGGCAGGCATGCTCTTTATAAGTTGCATTTTTCTGCTCCCACTGATATTTCATCAGGAAGAAGCATTGACAGTAACCCTTCTGTTTGGTGCTCGGGCATGTATCGAGGGAAGCTTCACAATTATATACATATATACCCCGGAGGTCAGTATCAGAAATTTACAAGATCTTCTCTACATCCTATTATTATTATTGATGCTATTAAATTATTGGACATTCTGTTCTGTGTCGTTCATCAGCATAAAGGGATATGATGGTCCTAGCTTGGTATAAATCAATGAAATAAAATAAAAATTCATGGAAACAGCTCCAAATACTGAGCCCTGAATTCAATAAAAGACTGTTGCAGAGATAACTAAATAAATTCATGGAGAGTTGACACCAGGACAAGGGTCAGGGATGGATCATCATGCATTCAGATTTTAGTAAATCAACCTGAATTCATACATCACCCTAGAAATTCATGAAAAACGATCCTTGTCTTGCTCCAATTCCGTGGCTAATCCATCCATTCCTGCGCATTCCTTTATAACGTAGAATTGCTGGTGGAGCTTTACTTCTTCTTAATGGTCTGCATTTGCTTCGCAGGTTTACCCAACCTCAGTCCGGACCACGGGGATTGGAACCGCAAGTTCGGTGGGAAGAATCGGTGGGATCATTTGCCCGCTCGTGGCTGTTGGTTTGGTTCATGGCTGTCATCAGACTGCAGCGATTCTTTTATTCGAATGCGTGATCTTGCTCTCGGGGGTGGCCACGCTTCTCTTGCCTTTGGAGACAAGCGGCCGTGCATTAATTGATCGGTACGCAAGCTTAGAATAAAACAGAGAGAGAGAGAGAGAGAGAGAGAGAGAGAGGGCAATAGGTTGATTTGTTCGGATAATATTATCACACGGCCACAACCAAGCCGATAACTTGTTTATGAGCCTTCGATACCAGTCATGAAATACAAGCGCCTCTCTCAAGCTGTCGCAGAACGAGAGGCAACTCACTTGTCATCTGGGGAGATGTGGAATGATAAATTCGAGCAGTATCGTTCCCTGCTGCTGCTGCTGCTGCTTCGTGCCTGGGGGTAGTCTGTTTCCGTTTGTGTCCAGGTGTGAGGTGGTGGTGCCTTGACCTGAAGGTGCCCTCTTCACTGGGAGAATCCATTTGAGTTCTTCCTGGCAGCGGCGGTAACGTGGTGGTTGATGGTAGGAACCGTCAGATGGGTGGGTGCACGGGTAGGATGATGAGATTGATGTTGATGTTGTGATGGTATTGATTGTTATTTCCGTCGTGGTTCCGGCTGTGATCGGGCAAGCTCTTCACCACAGTCAAGGGTTGGATCCCTCACGCGAAAGAAGGATGCCCTGTTCGTTCGGTGCACCGATAACACCATCAGACCACCACATATTAACTCGCTCTCTATAAATCACATACGCTGTGCGGTATGGGTGTGAAAAATGCTCCCAAGAGACTTAGAAAACCAACCGGAGTCTAAGCTCTGGTCCTCGTAATTAAATGTAACAGGCCTTTGTTAGAGCCGTAATGAGAGGGTTTGAATTGGATTTAGTAGTAAAGTGTGAAAAACTTGTAACGAGAATAAAATCTCCAAATCTCTATGCATGTACATGATGGCATCAATGTACTTTATATACAGGTTGAACCTCTTGCATTTAAAGATGATGATCAAATATGTTAGAATACATTAATACAATTTTATTCTATGATCATGAAAAAATATATATATATTAAGAATCCGATATAGTATGATACAATAGTATAATCTGATAATTTGATACAAATACTAAATTTGACTACCACAATAGAGCTCGTGATCTTGAGGAATTGTTGTGTATGCAATACGTGGTAATTGTAATATCGAAGATTCGATTTGTGATTAATTCTAGTAATTGCAATACTCCTTCTCAAGTTAACATCTAATTTGCCTGTCAGATTAAAAAAAAAAAAAAATGATCATGATCCAAAGCTTTAGTAAAAGAAAAGCTATTATAGATCTTTTCATGCCTCTTTTGCAGGTAGGTGCAAAAGGACAATAAGATACAAAACTTTGATTTGTAGCTAATCTGACTTCATATAGAGTTAATTAAAAGGCTCTTCTCGATCCATATCCACTCAGGTTATTTCGGATCATCCCTTTAGTTCTCTATTGATATATTTAACTTTGGAGTCGTAAAAGGTGCACGGAGATGACGTCCATCGACTCTGATCTGCTCTTGACGATGATGGTGATGGTTCCATGGATGCAAACTCGTCCTTGATGGAAGGTCCTGGGGGATCAAATCTAATGTTCGAAATTTGATGGACAAGCACCAAGCCTTTCCCCATGGGGTGCCAGCTTTACCCAAAGAAGGGCCATCCATCATGGGGACCTCCCCAACTCTACTCATTAACCGTCTGTTTTTCTATCATCTCTTGACAGGCAGCTCTAGTCACTAACCGTTTGTTTAGAGTCCTTTGAAGGGAGGGAGCCTCTTGCAACTCAAAACTATGAGAGCAGGCCAGCCCACTTATTTGAATGGCTGAAGCTTTTTTTGTTATGACTTGCATTATAAATTATGATCTATTTATGGTTTGACCATAACAAAAATAGTCTTGAATTAAAGTCATTAATAAGTAACATAATTTATAATGCAAGCATGAGTATATATCTTTTTTTTACTAAAGCTTTTTTATAATGCAAGTCATAACAAAAATAGTCTTGAATTAAAGTCATTAATAAGTAACAATTTATGGTTTGACCAGCGTTCCGCAGCATGAGTGGCTGTAGCATGAGTATATATCTTAATTTATTTTTTTTAAAAAAAAAAAAAAAAAAACAATCTTTCTTTTTTCTCTCCTCCCTCGAGTCCCTCGTTGCCGTCACCATCGCTGTAGCAGCTGACTCCTGCCATCCCCAAGAGGTTCACGGCCTCTTTCTTCTTTATCCTGAACTTTAGGGCAATAGCTTTCTTATTGCTTATCTCCTTCGTGCCATGCTAACCATTGCATCCCCACCCATCCTCTCCTCATTCTTAAGAAGGGTCAAACAAGTTGGGTGGCCAATGGTGCAACTTGGCTTAACATGATTGCTACAGTAATCATGCCAATTTATTTATCAGTTTGCAAGCTAGCTTAACATAATCCAAGCATATAAATTGATGCATTATAACCTACAGTGGACTAATTCATGACGTAACTTGTGGCAAATCTAGCAAGACTGGCACGACATACCCGTTATCAATCAACCCATTATTAATAGCATGTTTTGATAATTTTATCCTTCTCCAACAGTCATAAACGGTAGCGACAATTGCTCCTTTCTGACTTACTTGACCCTCTGCATGATTTACGTTGATGATCATTTCCCTTTGAGCATGATCCAGCTGCAAAAAGCAATTTCATGAATAATATTGGTAATATACATATGCCACACAAATGGATATTTCTCCATTTTATTTCATAAATATATATATATATAATATATCATACACTGTCATGGAGCCCAACAGGTAATTAATCATATAGCTTGAGAACACCATCCAAGAGAAAATGATGAGAGGAAAAAAAAAAAAAAAAAGGGCTTCTCCAAATAATTTAGCAACATCTATTGTAAAACAATTTTTTTTTTAAAAAGAAAAGAAAATGTCATCAATAAATCTTGAAACAAAGGGATGTCCTGCTACATAAGGTGACAAATAAGTTTGGTGCATAGAATTATAAAAAGGCACATGAATTGAACCTACGTGCTGCTCCATGATATAAAGGCCATTAGAAGTATTTTAGAAAAAAAGTATATGTTAGTGTGCCATATTATAACTAGGCTCAAATATGCAGTTAGGCGTATTGATACGATTGGTTCAAATCAGGTGACGTCTCTAAACCAAAACGGAAAAGCGATGGTGGGACTTGAATGAGGAAGAACCGGTATGACCAATGGTGGCTATATACAACAGATGGAGAGACTAGCGAAAACCAGCAACAACGAGGTTTTTGTAAAACAAAATGAGAATAAAAGAATGATTCCTTTGGAGTCTATTTTAATGGGATCTTTTAATGCTCAAAACAATAAGAAGAAAGTCTTGATGGTCTCTTATCTTAAATTTTCAAGGTCAACATATATATATATACATTCATGTTTTATTGGTTTGGAAAGACTTTATGTCCGTAAGACCAGAGGGCTATATGACCTCAAAAATAGGTTTTTTTTTTTTTTTTTTCTTGATCAGCCACAAAACTTTAGAGGCATCAGCACACTGCATATTTCTGCTCGCGTGGTGTATCCTACTGGAAAGAACACTCAAATTCATAGCAAAGAGGCACTTTTAGAGCACGGAAAGAGAAAGAAAGAGTTCTTCCTCTTTTTTGAGATCGCCAATGGTGTACTACGTTTGCACTCCCATCTCTGTGTTAGGTGGAGACTCAACGTTTGCAACCCCCCCATCACGTGCTGTTTTCTTCCATTAAATGCTCAGCCGGCCAGAAGATGCTCGCTAGCTCAAACGCACATACATGCACATGTAAAGCATATTCTAAAATATAATAAATTATCAAATACACACATACATAATATATTTAATAATTAAATATTAATAATATTAATAATAATATTAATAATAATATATAATTTAAAATTATTATAAATTATAATAATCTGATTTTTTTTTTCTTTAAAGATGAGCATCTGAAATTATCAAAGCTTAATAATTTCATATTATACTCTTCACTTCGATATAAAATATTTTAATAATATTTAATTTAATTACATATTTAATATATACTTAGTAATATTAAAGATTAGATATTATATTTATATTTAATATAATATATATATATATATTATATTAATATTAAATTTAACATTTACATAATATTTAACATTTTAAATAGCATTATAATAAATAAATTATATTTTATAAATATTATTTAATATTTAAATAATATAATATATTATTGAATGTATAATATAATATATATATATTAAATATTTATAATTTTTAAATATATACTATTTTTAAAATAATATTATGAAGAATTCTTGCTTTATACTAAAATATTTCATAGTCAAAGAGAAAAAAAATTAAAAAAAAAAGATATTTATAATAAAATATAAAAAGAATTGAAGAATATAATAATATGTGATGCAGCAATTTTAAAAACCTAAGCTAATAGTGAGAAGATAAATTAAATATAATCTAATTAATAAGCATAAAATTATTGAGAATTTTATATTTCTAATAACAGCAAATTACTGTGAACAACCAAAGGCCTAATTTCTAATTGGTTGAAAGCTTCCAACTTTTATCCTGGCTGTACGAAAAGCCGGGGATAATAATAATAATAATAAAAAACAGAGCACAATTGATCCAATAGACGAAGACATTGGAGGATTTGACTGGGAAACCACCGCATGGGTATAAAAAATATGAAAGAGCAAGGCTCGCGACGAAGTCGTCATTATGTAGTCGCTGCCGATCACAACATTATTTGGATAAAATATACAAACATCAGCCGATTCGGTGCCATTGCTTTTCCGTAGTCCAACTGCAACATTAAAAATAATAATAATAATAATAATAAATTATAGCATGAGAGGACTGAAGGAACTGTGTTGTCCTGACTTGACATGCAGCGTTTTTTTTTTTTTTAATTAATTAAAACAATCAAATTATTCTATTTTATTTTTTTTACTTATATAACAATGAATAAAAATATATCTAAAAAGACTTTTAATATTTTCATTAGCACATATTTAAAGTAATATATATATATATATATAGATAAAGTCTAGTGAAGCAAAAAAAAAAAAAAATCTCTTACCCTATAATATTTCATAAAATTAAATTCACTTGTTATTGAATTTATAGTAAATTTTTTACATTTTTAATTTTTTGCAATGTAGACAATCAAGTTATCTAAAAGAAAGTTATCAAGTCATTTTGCCGTGAAGTTTTATTTTTATAATTTTTTATAATTAAAAATAATTATTTTGAAGTTTCAGTTGAATAATGACCAAGGGTCATCCTGTTGCTTTTAATATATATATATATTAAAAAAGAAAAAAAAAAAAAAAAAAACACTTTATGATCCATCGAAATGGCTCTCTTGCTGGCTTTGCTCTTTTTATCTCTTAGGCAATGCTTCAGTTTCAGTTGATCCTTTGAAAACGATAGCACGTAACAAACTACCATTTAAATTTATAGACAAAAGATGCGGTCCATTCGCTTCCATCACCAATTCACCCATCTCTCACTTAAAAAACTTTCTCCCCCTGCTCTCAATCAGAAGCCGAAAAAATGGCTTTCAAAGGCTTAAAAATTTTGGGGCGGGGGTCAGCATCTTAGGGCAACAGAGGCGGCGAGCCGACCCGGCCTGTGCTGCTGCCGACCGTCGATTAATGCGAGGAGTTGCCAAGGTTTCGAAACGTCGCCTGCGTCCCCCCTTTTTATATTTTTTTATTATTATTATTTTTTTTTTAAAAAAAAAGAAGAAGAAGAAGAAAGAAAACCGTAAATAGGGGAATATTTCCCCACATCGCCTCGCTCTTGTTTGTACCCCTCACCCTCCCGACCCTTTTCCGCTAATATATGTTTATGTCGATGTCATTGGTATGATTCTCGATGAGGGGCGAAGCATCATCTCCGTCCAGTATATCCATCCATCTGTTGATCCATTCGAGCAAACTCACCGACGGCCTCTCCAACTTCAAGCAAACTCGCCGACGCCGACGTAGCAGAGAACCCCATCGGGAACAAACACCTCCAAAACGACGGTGAGGATAATTGATTTGTACGACGTACACCACCATCCTATCTACCTTTGCTTCTCTAATTCTTCTCTGAGTCGATGGTTTTTCTTTTTCTTTTTTCTTTTTTCTTTTTTTTTCAAAAAAAAAAAAATTTATTTATTTGCCTAATGTTTTGAGCGTTTAAGAAACAAAAAAAAAAAAACGAATATTATAGGCATCCTTTTTCTTCCCCCCTCCGTTTTCCTCCTTTAGATTATCCTTGCTTCTTCTTTTTTTCTTTCTTTCTTTCTTTCTTTCTTTCTTTAATCGTTTCTTTCTTTAATCGTTTCTTTCTTTAATCCTTTATCCATGCTTTCTGAATTCTCTCGTGCCTTTTTTTTTTTTTTTTTTCCTTTTAATCGTTTCGTTGGAATCCATGCTCCTCTCTGAATTCTCTTGTGTTCTGTTCGACAAATGGTCTCCAACTACATCATCACCATCATCGTCATCTTTCAATACCTGGCTACCAATTAACTTTGCTTACCGCGCATCAGAGAAGACTCGACTCCATACGATAGATTTGTCAAGGATTTAATTCCAAACATGGAGGCTTTCAATAGCTTTTTCTCGGTTAAGAAACTTGATTTTGTTGTCGTTTATCGTTGGTGCTGCAGCGTGTTTGCCTGTAGCATGGCACGCGCGCGCACATACGCATGCTTGCATGCAAGAAAAGAAAAGAAAAAAATAAAGTTATAACGCACCAGCAATCCACTGTCGCTACCAAAGTAAGTGTCTCTTCTGTCTAATGTTTTTTTTTTTTTTTTTATAAATTTTTTTTTGGGGGGGTGGGGGAGCAGATGATGGATGTTGGCGCTACGTTTACCATGGATGATGCGCTCCTGTCCATGAGGTTTGGGAAATTCCAAGCCCTCGTGCTTGCTTATGCAGGGATGGGTTGGGTCTCAGAGGCGATGGAGATGATGCTTCTCTCCTTTGTGGGACCTTCTGTTCGGATGGAGTGGAATCTTTCTTCCTATCAAGAGAGCCTGATCACAAGCGCTGTTTTTGCTGGGATGCTGATAGGAGCATATTCTTGGGGCATAGTTTCAGATAACTATGGAAGGAGGCAGGTCCTTCATTGTTCTTCCTTGCATAGTTTATCATGTACTGTTGCAATTATTGGCCGCACTTTTGCTCAATTATCCTATTGCCAGTTATTTTACTTTACTTTATCTCTGGAATGCATACTTGCTTCTAAGTTTATCAGAAGAAATAATAATGATAATAATAAGGGAGTCATGTGACATCCATGTCAAAAATTGTGCAACTATTCCTGTTTCATTTAATGAAATTAACCATATAATTTGCTTATTAATGTGCTATGATACCTTACAAATGTTAAAAGAAAGAAAAAAAAAAACTAGAAAAATGGCAAAAGAATAGTAACATATACACACATAGTTAAGTTTTAAATTATAAGCTTGGACTTCTAGTATAACGTTAGGTGTTCTATAGGTGTTTCAAAATGCATTCCGCCAATACATCAAAATTTTCTACATCTTCTAAATCTGAGCCAAATCAATGGAGAAGTGCATTTCCTTTGAATCTAATGACCAAATGACACTATAACTGTCTCAAGTTAGATTTTTTTCTTTTTTTTCCAAAAAAAAAAAAAAAGGCCTGATACACAACTTATTTCCCCTCAATTTTGCTTGTAGGTAGATTGACATGCTCAGGTCTCTTTTGTTTGAACTTTTTTTCTTTTTTTGCAGGATCGGGTTTCTATTTACAGCGCTGATTACCAGTGTTGCTGGTTTTCTCAGTGCGTTTTCGCCTAATTATCTCTGCTTGATCGGTGTCCGTTTTATTGTTGGTGTGGGATTGGGAGGTGGGCCTATTCTTGCTTCTTGGTTTTTGGAGTTTGTTCCTTCTCCAAATAGAGGTTATTGGATGGTTGTTTTTTCATTCTTTTGGACCATTGGCACGATTTTGGAGGCCTCTCTTGCATGGGTATGTTCATTTTTCATGTCCCTCTGGCTCCTTCTCATAAACTATATATCGATACTTATGCATGCCTCATGATATAACTTCGAATTCAATTTGATAAGTGTTTATCTTAGCCAGTATGGACTTGGAGACTTGAATGCATGCTGACCATTGTGAACAATTTGGGATCAGAACAGCATGCTGTCCTGAACTTTTTCTTCTACTGTTTTAATGGCATGCTTAACTATTTCTATCAGATTATGGTGGCATTAGCCTTTTGGCTTTATAGTGATGTATGATATTCTTGGATTTGTTCTATATTTCCTTCTTCTTCTTTTTTTTATGCCAATTTTCAGTGTTTGCATTTAGTTTCTTAGTTTCGTTTTTTAGGAATCTGAAATTAGGATTTCTCTGGAAATCTGTATGAGTTGGATTGTCTGGGTTGGAAAAAGATCCTGCAGTTATTTTAGTTGAAAGAAAAAGCTCTCTATTTTAAATATTCAATTTGTTAGAGCTTGCAGTGGTGACTGGTGATGATCCCACCTGTCAAGATGTTTTGAGGCTGGGAAATACTTTGTTCACATTTCAGAATTCAATTCTCTGCATATATTTATTTATGCAGGCTGTTATGCCATCATTGGGCTGGAGATGGTTACTAGCTTTTTCCTCTGCACCATCATTTCTTTTGCTTCTATTTTATGGTTTCGTGCCTGAGTCGCCAAGGTATCTTTGCATGAAAGGCAGAACAGCTGATGCAATGGTTGTTTTAGAGAGGATAGCTGAGATAAATGGTGCAACGCTCCCTCGTGGCATGCTTGCTTCTAATAAGAAAGAAAAACTTGATGAAAATTTTGATCCATCAGAAGAAACACATTTGATCACACTTCAAAACATGGAAACAGCCAATGATGAGGATATGGGATCTAATGTGGGAGGAATCAGCGCACTATATATGCTTTTATCACCAAAATTGATGAGATCAACTATTCTCATTTGGATGGTTTTCTTTGGAAACGGTTTTGCATATTATGGCATTGTTTTGCTAACCACTGAGCTAAGCAATGACAGTGGAGATTGCTCATGGAAGGAATCGCACTCAATCCAAACACAGGATGCCAACCTCTACAAAGATGTATTTATAACTAGCTTTTCTGGTAGGTTCATGCTAACTTATTCTCACTTTTTCTATCGAATAACATCTGAACCATGCCTGTTATATTATTTTGATCAAACAAGGTAATGTTCTAACTTTAATCCTTTAATCAGAGGTTCCTGGGCTTCTCTTGTCAGCTGCAATTGTGGACAGGGTTGGTCGTAAGCTCTCAATGGCAGGATTGCTCTTTATAAGTTGCATTTTTCTGCTTCCACTGATATTTCATCAGGAAGAAGCACTGACAACAACCCTTCTGTTTGGTGCTCGGGCGTGCATCATGGGAAGCTTCACAATTATATACGTATACGCTCCAGAGGTCAGTAATTGGAATTTACAAGATCTTTTCTAAATGCTATTATTTTGATGCTACATGTGGACATTCTGTTCTATGTCATTCATTTTGATGCTACATATGGACATTCTATTCTATGTCATTCATTTTGATGCTACATATGGACATTCTGTTCTATGGTCCTAGCTAGGTATAAATCAATGAAATAAAATTCATGAAAACATCTCCAAACACTGAGCCCTGAATTCAATGAAAGACTAAGTTTGCAGAGATAACCAAATCCACACTGACAGCTACCATCCTTGCATCAATAATGCGTTTGACTGGTAAGCTGTTTTTGTTTTGTTTTGTTTTTGTTTTTGTTTTTTTTTTTTTGTTATTTTTTTTGGGGGGGGGGGGGCACCAATTCATGGAAAGTTGATATCATCAGGAGGACAAGGGCCAGAGGGATAATGCATGCAGATTTTAGCAAAATCAATCTCAATTCATAAAGCCAGTGACAATGAACATCTCCCTAGAAATTCATGAAATGATGAGATTTCACTGTTCTGTCGCTGTGGTGTGATTTTGACTTGAAATTCATTTGAAGGATGAAGAGGATAAGAGGGCAATGCAGATGACGTGAAGCTTCAGAGAAAGAGATGATGTGCCCTTTCTACTTCAGCTGCCACTAGCTAGAATTAGATCCTGCACACAATGCATCATCATCTATTGTCATTCCCATGTCACAACTGCCTGGGTTTGCTTGATATCCGTTTGTCAAGTGACTCTTGTCTTGCTCTATCTAATTATGTGGCTAATCAAAATATCCTTTTCTTTCCTGCTGCACATTCTTTTATTATTATTATTATTATTATTATTATTATTATGTAGAATTACTAGTGGAGCTTTGCTTCCTTAAAAGTCTGCGTGCGTTTGTTTGTTTGTTTCGCAGGTGTACCCAACCTCAGTCCGGAGCACCGGGGTTGGAATTGCAAGTTCAATGGGAAGAATCGGTGGGATGATTTGCCCGCTCGTGGCTGTTGGTTTGGTTCATGGCTGTCATCAGACTGGAGCGATTATTTTATTCGAATCCGTGATCTTGCTCTCAGGGGTGGCCACGCTTCTCTTGCCTTTGGAGACCAGTGGCCGTGCATTAACTGATCGTTACGATGGCTTAGAGTAATAAATAAAACACAGAGGGCTTATTTATTTATTATAAGCCTTTCAATGTCAGTTATGAAAAACTCAAATCGTAATTTGTAAGGGCCCTCTTCTTAGCAGCTGCTGTAATGCAGTGGTTGATGATAGGAACCATCAACTGGTGCATGGATAGGATAGGATAGGATAGGATGTTATATTGTCTTATTATGTTATTGCTGTTCATGTTTATTGCTGCTGCTGCTGCTGCTGCTGTGATGGTGGTGTTATTTCCATCGCGTCATGATATGGTCCTAAGAGACTTGGAACACCAATTAAGGCTTCTCTAATCTATATATCCACTCAGGTTATTTCGAACCATCCGTTTAATCCTCTACTAATATATATTTAACTTGAGTCGTAATAGGTGCACGGAGATGCCGTCCATCGACTCTGATCTGCTATAGATGATGGTGATGGTGGAGGGGGAGGAGGAGGAATTAGATTAGATATTGTGGGACCAAATCTAGTATATTCGAAATTTGGTGGACAAGCAACAAGCCTTTCCCCAACTCTACTTATCATTTAACTGTTTCTTTAGAGCCCTTTATAATGGAGCCTCTTGCAACTGAAATTCTATAAGTAGGGCTGGCCAGCCCACTTAACTATAACTTGAATGCCTGCAAACTTAGCAGGTTGCATGCATTATAAATTTAACTTAACTTATTAGACTTCAACCCTAGACGACTGGACTATTTTTGCACTAGTTTGACCAGCGTTCCACAAGAGGGGTTGCATCAGCTTTAAGTCTCTTAATTTAATATATATATATATTCTTCTTTTCCTCTCCTCCTCCTCCTCCTCCTCCTCCTCCTCCTCCATCCTATACTTGAGAATTCTCGAGTCCCTCCTTTGTGTCACCATCAATGTGGCTGGCAGCTAACTCTTGCCATCTTCGGAGAGGTCGGCGGTCTCGCTCTCTCTTTTATCTTTTAACTATACGGCAACCTATCTCCTTCGTTGCCTTCCTAACCACACCGTCCCCACCCACCCCCTTATCTGTTCCTCGTTCTCAATCAATTTTTTCCCACCTCAATCGCTTCATTCAGACCATCCTCATCATTGACATCACTCCTTTCCCATCCTCTCCATCTCTACACCATCGTGTACCAGCCCTAATCCCCCATCCCATCCCATCTTTTCCACCTTATCTCTCCCCCTCTTCAAGCCCATCTCCATTACCAACTCCCTTTCCACGGCTGCCTTTGTCCATGCCCAGGTCTTCCCCATCAGCGTTTTCGATACTGACCTCTTCGTTCAAGACGCTCATCACCATGTATACGTTGTGCGCTCTGACTTGGCATCCACTTGTAGGATGTTGAATGGAATGTCCTTTAGAGACATCCAATTTGAACTTTCAATTACAATGCTCCAAATTAATCCTCTAGTGCACCTAGAGCAGTAGTACAATGCTCACATTCTTGTAACGATTGCTGTCCTCCTCATCATCGAGTCTTAGCACGTTCGCTGGACTGGGCTGTTTTTGGCACAGCCAGTTGGTTGTTGGGTTTATGTCCTCCTCATGCTTCGGTTTTGCATTTACAAGTTCTGAGCCATGCTTGGATGTCCATGTGAACTTAAAAGTTTCCCTTTAGCTTTGGACTCATCCTCTCTTAATGTCAGAAGATGAGATAAATAACTGCACGCGACACAAACCATTAAACAAGTCTCGCTATAATAAGAAAGACGTGCGACTATAATTTATTTAATAGATCCCTTTTCAATTGATCTAAAGAAAGGGTGAGTGTTTTTTTGCATGGTCATGCATTGAAGATTAATCCATGATTAAAAAAATCTAGCAACAGGAATGGCTTTGACATGGTCACAGTCAACCAACTCGTCAAATCCGATTTTGGGCAGTGGAACATGAAGAAAAAACTTGGACCCAGATTTGGACTTTACAACAACTACTTTTTAAGTACCTGACGTATAACTGGATGACTGACAGAACAATTAATACATCACTGATCATCAACCATTTTGTAACCAATACATTATCCAAAAATAAAATTGAGACACCAAAACTTTCAGAGGGCAGGATGCCAGGCAAAGCAAGCCCAGCTACTCTACACAATGTTGTTCCTATTTATCACTTGATTAGAGAAGTTAGTGATCAGATGATGGGTAGTAATTAATTTTCAGGCTTCAAGTCATGTAAACTTTGTCGGTACAATTAACATAGTGCATCTTTAATTACAAATAAGCAAACATTTATTTATTTATTTATTTATTTTTAAAAATTATTGCCACTGCAATAATTTATTCTATATGACCTGGCATATTTAAGATGACCTGTTGAATAACCTATCCTCCCAATAGACTGACTGACTCTATAATCGAACATTCTCAGTTGAACATATTTCTGATGACTGACTGACTCTATAATCGAACATTCTCAGTTGAACATATTTCTGATGCATATATAGTCGCACCTTCTTCATTCCAATAGCATTGGCATGAAGATAGTGAGGCAGCATGGACCAGGGTGTGGACCGATGATTTGGAAGAGAGATGATGGCCACAATTTAATGAGACTACCACCATGAGGGATTTGGTCAGGGTCGACTTAAAATGGCTACAGCAAACAGGTTAAGGTTTCAGTGATGGTCATTACCATTTGCTAAGATGCTTCTGCTAGTTTAGAGAATCATATACCATCTCAGGTTTTACATGCAGAGGCCTGCATGCGGTACTCTCGATGACTTGTAGCCGGGCCAATATGATAAGCCTGCGGGCTCGCTGACCAGATAAACAGAACAAACACCTCCTAATCTAATTTTTAATTATTTTCTAGTTGTTAGTGTTCACAAAATTAGGAGTTCAGGCAATCCTCAAAATGAACAGATCTTAAAAATCACTTCCAACCAATCTTCTGATTTGTTACTAATTGCATCATTTAATTCTGATATATTCTTCAACAACAATTTTAAGAAGAGAGTCGGGTTCAAAGGTGGGTGGATCATCTTGAAGTCATTCAAGATCTCGAATGTTGATTCCAGTCTGATGGATAACCATCAGCCAGGTTCCAACCTCTCCTTGGCTTTCAGGCAACCTGGGAGCTGCTGCATCGTCTAGCAGATTAACTCTCAAAAACTAACAGAGCCATGCAGATCTTAACGAGGAATTTTGTTCCACATTCAACCAAGTGAGAATGACGAGGAGCCATATATGGCAAGATCATAGAAACAATGTAAAACATGACCCCATATGAGTGGAACTACGGCATTTAAAAAAATAATTAAAAAAAAAAAAATGCTTTTAAAGCCGATTCAAAACCAAAGTTTGACGGTACCTGAAGAAAAAAATAAACAATCACCATACTGCCGTCGGTGAATAGCAGCTGCAATTTCATCAAGATAATAATAATAATAATAAAAAGGCAGCTGCAATGCCTAGCAAGGAGTTGAGGCACAATCAGCACGAGTATAATCATAGTCCAGAAGAATCATCCACATATCATGCCAAGTTCAACCGAAGGAGAAAAAAACTGAAATCTATGCATACAATACAACGATGTCAATTTGTTTCGTTTATAGGCCAGTGCGGGTGCACTGGAACACAGGGCAACAATGAATTTCACCTTACAATTCCAGATTGATTCTTCACCAAGTCACGAAATTTGTAATGTCTGTATAATTTCTGGATGCTTCGATTGCTGTCATAATTCATGAAACTATTCAATTTTAGCATGCACATTTCAGCTGATATGAATGCCAAAACATAGTAAAAAGATGCAAATTTTAGATGCCAAAAAACTTGGCCATGGCCATATCTGGATACGATGGTGACGATACAAGGGTGAAGCTCTCTTCAAAAATACACTGGATTCCCCAGAATCAGTTCCTTCTAGGTATGGTGTGGTGGCCCAGAGGAGCAGCATGTCATCAGTTCCAAATCACAGGCCTACCCAGTAAGAACGGCCATTGCTGTTGTGGATGGGGGAAGAAGATGGTGACGTCACACACCACTCATACCAGACCTACCAGCAAGGATGGAAACAAAAGGGTGATCAGAAATCAAGCAGAAAATGAATTTTAAAATCGGACCATGATGGGAAGGAGAAAGTTGGGACACATTTAGAATAAGCATTAAAAAAAAAAAAAAAAAAAAAACCTTTGTAGCAGCACAGCATCGCCAAAAGTGGACTTCTATAGGAGATCCCATAGGCACAGACAGGGGCGTCCGCAGTGGAAAAAAGATTGGAAACCTGTTGATCAACAGGAAGGGAGCCATCACTTAATAAAGCATCATTATCATAACTTGAAGGAGCTGATGAGGTCCGAGCAGTACCAACTAAACATGTTTGGTGTAGCCATAGACGGTTCAATACCAAGATGAACATCTTTATACAAGGTGGCATCAAAATAACCAGCAAACCCTGATAAGAGGTCCATGGACGTAAGATGAATGAAAGCATTATATGTGCGTGTTTGTCTGTTCGGATGTCTGATTGCAAAGGAATCATGGATGAGCACAATGCACATGATCATGTAGATATGCAAGGCAAAAGGTCAGCTGTCTTCCTCACTTTGGGGGAAGGGAGCAGGTGCACCATGCTAGAAAAGAGAGAATGGAAAATTTTGGGTTGCATACCATGCACCATAGCTGCTCCTGTATCCAAGGGTATCTCAAAACACAGCTTCTTGTACCTCTGATTGCTGTTCTTTGGGGAATATTCCGGATGTTTAAATGAGAATGTCTGATAAAGTAAAAACAATTTAAAGGATATTAAAGCAGAAGGAAGAAAAGATCTAAACTGAGCATGCAGGCACATTTCAACAGTTAAATTCAAAAGAATCAGCATCACCATCGTAAAATCAGCATGAAACCGCATTATGCCATAATATGAAAAGTCAACAGGAACAGAAGTCAAAGATCTCACAGGTTGAGGAGGAGCAAGCCTTGCTATTCTGTGTAACTTGACCACATATGCAGTTTCAAAATGTGCAAGGTCTCTGTGTGATTTAACCTGCAACAGAAAAGCTCATACCAACTCAGTGGCTTGCCAATCCATGTAGAAAGGGTGATTCTGAGCTTATAGAAGGCATACATCATTGTACAACTTTGCAGCTGTTACTGGCTGGATAAAACTCGTATAGCTGGCCAGACAACCCATAAATTATTTACTGTTTTCATGAGGAAAATGTTTTGCAAAGGCAACTGAAGCTAAAAGAAGAAAGCAGGAGGATTGTAAAAAGAGGGCATACGATGATGGAATAGAAATGCCATCTGGTTTTAAAAATCTTTGTGCTCCATCAAGACACTCAGGAGACAGCTCATTGTCACCAAAGGAACCCAGCAACTCGCTCACCTGATAAAACGAAGCAAACCATGTCAAAACATACAAATGAATAATAAAATATCTGGGCAGAATGCTAGAGTCAGGTAGCTCATATACCAAGATATCAGCTTTCTCAGGGGCATCCCAGCAACGCATGTCACTTGAAATTATGGTGACTACGTTTTCCCACCCCTCCAATTTAATTAGACTCTGTCAAACGAATATAACCCATCAATAATTAAATATTTACTTTACCAATGAGACAACCTGACAGAAACACTGCTGTCAAAAGGAAGAAGAACCTACTTTCAACTGTTCAATCACCTGTGATGTTTTCTATTGATTGCTAAATTTAAGCTTCTCGATATTGTAAATGGTTTAAAGACTTCTATTGAATGCATGCATAACCAGATATTCTTGCGAAGGATGGGGCATCTTGACTTAATTCAAGGAATTAAGATCATAACTTGTACAAATGCTACATGCAAATGCAATTTTGAGACATATCCATCCTTGCATATGGGCACATGACATTGACTCATTCTTGTGAAAACTTAGGAAACGATTTAAGCTTATGGGTCAATAACCCAGAATAAGAACCAACAACTTACATGCAGTGTCACCACAGCATTTGGATTCTTCTCTACAGCATAAACTTTCAATTTGCGACCTGTTTCTTCAGCTGCCTGCATATTCTCCAATTCAGGAGGCATAAGATGTTCAGATTTCCCGCGAAGACTATGCAAAAAGTTCATTACTGATCCACAGAAACATCAGATCACGTATTTAAGGTTAAGTCTTAGCCAGTACTAACTCCATGCTAAGATTTAGTTCAACAGCACATCCTGTGATAATCATAACAATATGATTTCCTAACTAATTTTGACCTCTTAAGACCGTCAATGATGCATGAGTATGGTACAGTCCTGCATACTACCAGCATATACATGCATGTATAAAATGCAGACATGCCAGTTCTCATGAACTAGGAAAACAGTAACTTCCATATCTAATAACAAGAAAATGCATGTTTAGATGAGTTTTGAAACATCCACTGAAGGTTTTTTCAGAAATGGACTGAGGACTACTGAAAAAGAATTGATATCAGGGAACCCTCCATCAATGCATGCTGTGTGGCAGACAGGTTTTTCAGTGTATGTTTAATTGCTCTGCAGAAAAGAACTGAAAAGCTCAGGCACTTGCATGACCAATGAACTTCTCCAATAAATATCACTTAATTAGAAGAAAGCTAACAGTATTCTTTCTGCACAATTTTGGGGTAGATAAGGTGCTTTCATAAGACGCTGCACCTGCACATTTGTAAAGTGTCCTCCAAAAGGGATTCAGCCTTGTGAAGCGCAAAACAATATGCCCGTCAGTTTCAAGACTAAAATAATTTAGTATGTTAAAGATCATACATGATGTCTATACCCTGAATAGTGGGGAGGGTTGAATTATACATAGATCTTATAAGGCTCTGTTCCTAGTGGGCCACTTCCTCTTGCTGGCAGAAAAGCGGTGTGCAATAACTCCATTACCAAGTTTACTCAAAGAACAAGTTTCCTTGCGTTGTTGAAATGGTGGTGTGCAGAGAAATCATAGTCTTATTCATTGTGAGACAAACAATAGATAGTTTGATCAAATTCTTAGCCTTGGTTTATCTTGATTGTTATAGTGCCTCGTCTGCTAGGATGGTAAGCTCTTGGAGCAAGCAGAATGGAACTGTTTTGGATATCAAAAATAGAAAGAACAATCTAATGCACTAAGGGCTTACTGTCCCTTGATTTTCAAAGTCACAATAAGCATGACACTTAATTTGGCTAGAGATGAGCACATTCCTTCGACTTGTTTGTCATTTATAATAAGCTGGGCTGAAAATCTCTTGCACTAACAATGCTCAAGGTCGACCAAGAGGCTGCTCTTCTGGAACTACAGGACAGCCCAGTTTTAATAATGTGATCTGGACCATTATTTTGGTGCTCTCCAGCTCTATCAATGAAATTCATCAACAAAGCTGAAGCAACAGTTCTTGTATAAATCCAACAGTTCAAAAATTGTTTACACCTTTCAAAGTAGACTCGGAGACACACACACACACACACACACACACACACACACACACACACACACACAACTATTTATTAGCTAAAAGAGGCTCAAATTGAAGCATGCTCCTATCTTTGATTAGAGGTACAGATATTGCTAGAAGGCAAGGGGTCTTTCAGTCGTACAAGAAACAAATATATTAAGGAGGAATAGTTGACCAATCTGAAGACAGTGTAATGGAGAACCGATCGAAAACAACGTGACCCTTTGAAGGTGGCTGTTATAAGAGTGTCTGGGAAGAAGGATTCATAAAGCTGATTTCAAATAGTGAGGTGTTATGAATTGTGAAAGCTTTATAATTAAAGTTTTCTCTCATCTTTTGCAACCTCTTCTCTTTGATGCTAATTATACAGAACTTAATTAAGCTACCAGCGCTATCCAACCTGCACAATCAACTAAACAGGCAAGTTGAAGTATGTTTTGTCAGTATGCAATGAGGTTTTAAATATCAGTACTGAACCCATGATGTCTTCTATCTGAACGGTACAGTACTGATACCTATATAGTATCAGTACCAACTGGCATGGTCAGTATGATAGCGCCAGTATACGGCAATATGGGCAGTACATAACAGTACAGCTGTTTCAGCATCGCAGCACACTTACTGATACCAGTTTTCATGCCAAAATTGTATGATACCTGTCATACCATTATGTTCCTGTGGTTTTTGAAACCATGGTATGGCACATAACAATCAAGAGTTTGTGAGAGTGTAATATCTGAAGTTTTCCAAATGGTCTTATTCCAACTCTTTGTTCAGGCTCTAAAGCTTCATCAAATATCATCACTACAAAAGACAATAGAACAAACCTGCAAAGATGCTCTCACTAATGGTCCTCGTCCTGCTCCCACAACCATTAGTACCTTTTTGCAAAAAGATGAGAACATGTTAATTTTAAGAAAACAAAGGAGTATTGGAAATAAAGATCATATGCCTTATTGTATGCAAGCTGATCATTATACAATTGCAGTAATAAATTTTTTAATCACATCCTGCAGTCATTGACATCAGAACAAGTAAAGAGACATCTGAAATTCCTAAACTCACCGTCGTTATTGTTAAAGCTTTCTCATCTGGGACTCTGTCAACCAAAGCTTTACAAACTGCTCTTTGGTACTGCCCATGTAAAACAGACAATGTAATTAGGTGTGAGCAAGCATATAAAGTGAGAAGTAGATACTCCGTAAAGGCTGGGTCATTAGCTTTAGCTTATTAATTTCCACCTAGAGTAGTTGAACTAAATGTTTAATTAAAATCTTATATATATTATAAATCTAACTTAAAAAAATCACAAGTCCAGGGTTATTATTAGCACAATATATAGAAGTACACCTTCTAAAATTAGTTACTAGTTGATGAACACAAGCACCAAGTAATTTTGAAATATTTGTAGTTTACGGAATTAATTAAAAAGGGAAGCCTGACAATACCTACAACTATAGCTGGCAAGCCTTGTAGCAAGCAATTCAGAGACCTAATACAAACTTTCAGAAAACAACAACCACAATGCAGAAACACACCTGGTTATATTTAACTGTATCTTTCTCAAATGTCTCATAAGTTTGGGCCTCCAGATTATCCATGAGAGGCTGTTCCAAAAATAGACATGTGAACAACAATGTTACACTTCTAGTATAGGATTTTACTTTAGCAAAAGAAAAGAGCAGCATTATCGAGGTCAAGACAAAACACAAATCTTTTAGCTAATAGCTTAAGACTGAAAAGAAACAGCACAATCAAGCTACCTGTAAAGGAGACTGCAAGAAATCCCTATAACCCAGCTGCAATAATAGTAGTAGTATTTACAAGTCAAAAAAAAGCTAGTAGCAATAACAAGACTAAATCATCATAATTCTAAAAGGAAAGCTACCTCAAAACGTTCTTGCTCAGGAAGTGGATCCATCCTTTGGTACAGGTATGCAACATAATCAAGGTAAGGCCTCAACAGATGTCGGCAAGGCATATCTAGAACACAAACATACAAGCCTCAAGAACTCTATATGGTTAACAATGTACTAAGACAGCTCAGAATAACAGTAGACCACCCAAAAAAGGCTACATGTGTGAAAAGCAACATAATAAACAACTTCAGGCAGCACAAAGTATAGGTCATTTGTAATATTCCAATTGCTTAGAAGCCACGACCGGTATACTTTACCTTCAATCTGATCATCATTACTTTTAGCAGGCAAATTTTCATAACTTTCCGGAGATACATTATGAATTAACCTCCCAGAAATTAATATCTGAAACAAGAAATAACATAGTAACATGATTAGAGGGAATATGAAGAAACAAATACATAAGATGGCTAGAGTGGGCAAATATCAGCTTTCATATATCAAAAAAAAAAAAAAGCGAAACTACTCAAAAATCATTACTTCTAAGAAACTTTGCTTGACAAATTCCTCAAAACAGCAAAACACATCCAAGAAATGCCACAGAAAAAACCTTCCAAAGAAAACAATATAAGTAAAAACAACAGAAAATAACAGTATAAGAAAATTACCTGAACAGAATGATTAAGAAACCCTGTAATCAATTTTTGGTGTCGCTTAGATAGACAAGGGTATCCTCTTGCATTTGTTAAGAAGGACTATTAAATCAAAAACACCATTTATCAGAACTTTTAAATCTTGACAGAACTGCACAAAAAAGAACGTGTTCTAAAATTACATGTTCAAAGTTTGAAAAATATTTACATTGGTATGAATGATGGCTGCTCTAACTGGCTCCCCAAACCAACGCCCAAGAGAGTTAACAGATGGCAGCGTGCTCCTGATGAGAAAGTTTTGGAACATTGAAACATTTTTTTTGAAGCAATTGAAACAGTGAAAATTAATGTTCAACTTTCAGCACTGCAACTCTTCTGTGACACTGGGGAACTGTTATACAATGGCACTTATCACTTACAGAATGTCAAGAGCTACGCAAAGCTGAGTGTGATGCTCGCATAGCAACCGAAATGAATTCCACCATTCCCACGCATCAAACATTTTTTCACTCTGCAGGGAGCAGTAAATGATGATGTATATTTGATTTACTTGTCAATATATTGTAGCTCAAAATCAAAGCCTATGATGGCTTACCTATACTATTCCGCTATTCAGGGATCAGCGGCAATAGGTCAGGTAAGCAACTTGGAAAGCCAAGCAGCCTATGCACAAAACAAGTCTAACTCTGAGATTTTACTATATCTTTCCAACTACTGAAACTCCTAAAAACAACTTGAATCTAGCCCTCAGCCTTGTACTTATGTTGTTGATCGGTGCTTCCCTTCGCTTGCCATTATACAGCCAAAAGCATTTCGTAGGCCTATCCCACACTCAATTGTCAGTGACAGGGGACTCCGTCTTCATTAGCAATTTCTGGCAGGAGCTCTTTCGTTCACAAGGGACCAAATTTCACATGAGTACTGCTTTCCACCCCCAACCAAAAAAGGATCTCCCTCCATCCTCTTTCTCCTTCACATCATTGACTCGGTCAACTTTGCCAAATTACAATTCTTAAATGATATGTTAGACCAAATATCAGTCACGATAAGGCTGACAACATTTTTATTTGAGAATTCTTCTAAATTAAATATTCACTTAGGCCCTATTTGGATTAACTGACAACATTTCTTTGTAATAAACCAGATGTGGCTAAAGATTTGAAAGTTTGAGTAGGAGATATTCAATGGAGAGGGAGAGTTTTAACAAGATAAGAAATTTCAAGTCCAATGAACAGGGACAATATAAATCGCCTTTTGAGAAGAACCTACTACAACATATGTTTGGGAACAGACAATATAAATCACCTTCTGAAAGGAACCTAGTGACCAAAATTTTTGGGAATGCATGACTCAGGGACTCCCCCAATGGATTAAAATGCTTCTCTTCTGTATACTACATCAAAGCTTAAGCCTCCTGCTGCAAGATCTTATTGGACTGATAAGATCTGCCGGCATAGCTAAAACTGACATAATAGCATGTAAAGCACAGATGATTAAACTGTACTAGAGCCAAGTAACCTGCTACTACACTTACTTGATGATCATTGTTGGCATTCATAGAATCATCATCCATGAGTTCAGACTTCTCCAATGGTATCCTAAGCCACAACTTTAAAAGGAAAAAGATCATAAGAAATGATATATGGTTAAATACCAGAATAGCACCCTTATAATGCACATACAAGATTTGGCTGCAGGAAGATACCTGCATATTGTTTATACCTTGCAAGATCTGATTCACGCATCTTGCATAATTACCACACGAAGCTCTCCTAGGTGGAGGAAGAAGACAGGCCTGCATTATACATTTTGATATACAAAATTTATCAGCTTTACTTGAGGAGAGTTTCCCCATCAATGACTCCTCAGATTATGGCAATTTTCAGATTCTTTTTATCAAAGTTTAGAATGGTTTTGATCTCCAAGGAAGAAATCTAATTAGGATCATTATGGAAATTGAAAAAGTCAGAAAATATAACCACTTTTGCATAGTGTTAGGATTTTAACTTCAAATCCAAATCAGTACAGTGTTAGGGGGCTTTAACTTAAAATGCAAATCAGAAACTATGATAAATACGAAAAATACTAAATAGTGAAGTCGGTTGATAAACCTGCAAGGAGAGATGAGATGCCCATGAGATCTCTTGCTTCAAGGTAATTTCAGAATCCAGCCTAAGTTCTTCATCTTCTGAATCTAAGTCAATCCATGAGCTAATTTTTCCTGAGCAAACAAGGAAAACTTTGGTGAAACTTACAAAAAGAACCATGATGGGCTAGGCTGCAGTGCGGTTAAAATGATTCATAAAGCTAGAAAGGGAGAAGTAATATTTCATACCACAGAAAGCGTTACCCTTAAACTACTGAACTCCCCAACCTTTCTAAGCAGAGTGCATAACTCCATAGCAAAAAGAAGAGTTCAGGTACCAATACAACATTAATGATTATGGCAACAAGACAGATTAAAATTTTTTGCAGACAAGTTTGAAAAGATAGAACTAAGGTTTACCAATGCTTGAACTGAAGATAAACAAGATGTTCTGGTGTTGGTAACAAATATGCCACTGCAATAAAAAGATAAGCAGTGCAAACTGTAAAGTTACATCCAGCCACAACAAACAAGAAAACATATTCAACAATGATGTTCTCAGTAGATACTGGAAGTTCATTAAATCCTTCGCTGTCATCACATATACTCCTCATAGCATAACGCACTTGTTCCCTTAGCCCATATCTGACACAGGTCTGGGGGTGCAGCAAGGGGGGAGAGTCTATTGAATTGAGCTGGACTTCAGGAGTCCAGAAATATGGTGGTTAAAAAGAAAAAAGGAGCAATGCGTCATTGGAAACATGACCATAACCTCAATCAATTATATGGAGTCACTTTATGCATCCTTCACAACTTTTCCTATTAAAGGCTACCTTCAATGGTATTACATGCTTAAGCACATCCCTTTTAAAATTTCCACCCATGTCACCATAGGTCTTCCCCTCCTAAATCCTCCTATTAAGATTTGACTAACAAAGAATTACTCATTGACAAGCTTAATCACATCCTTTTTAAAATTCCAGCCCATGTTACCGAGGGTCCTCCCCTCCTAAATCCTTCCATTGAGACTTTTCTCCGCATAGTGGATTTGGTGTCATATATATTGCATAAAAATTTAATAATCATATACAATGACAGAACATTAAAAGTTTTATGGTAAAAAAAAAAAAAAATGGCCTTAACATGGTTTCCAGCATCATAGATTCTGGATCAAAACTGGTTGGAAGAATCAAGGAAAGGCAGCAAGATTCTAGAGCAGATAATGGATATTCAAGCTACTGAAGCTACAAAAGATCATATTTATTTTTATGATGTTGTTTGGTGGCCTAGTAATCTTTAGGTAATACTAATGTTAAGATCCAGATCCACCTTTCTGGTTGTTATCTGAGGAGGTTAGTCAGACAAAGAAAAAAGTCAAATATGGTGTACCAGAGACCAGGTTTTATTGTAGTAAAACATAAGAAGAATACATTGGGAGGACATGATACAAAGAATGAATAAAAGACTTATTTGATTTGAAGTAGATGAACATAATAGAAAGCAGAACCCTCCTGATTAATAGCAAATTTGAGGTAAGATGCAGTTAGGACAGAGAGAAAGACGAGAATGGTTCTCAAAAGCAAATCAGTTGACTTGCATATTCTTGAAATAAATATCATAAGCAGTAGCACAGCAATTAAAATTCCCTTGGCATTACTCTTCAAAGTAGTACAATTAACTATTTTACATCTTATTTATATATCACCACAATCAAGGTTTTAAACCTCCTATGACAGCACTGTCCCATGATGCCCTGATTGGAACAGTGGGACAATGGACAGTCCCGTCCCAACACTTAAGATAATAACCCATCCTAGCGCTACACGGGACATCCCACTAAGACCAGAAACCCTTACCATAATAACATTTAAACCATTCTCAAAGTAATTAAGGCCTGATATAGGTGTGGATTCACTCAACAAATGAAAATTAGTAGAATACTCTGATATAGCTGGTAACAGGCCCAGAAGTGGATAACGAGCATGAAATATGTAACAACATACTACATACAACCCTTTGCAAATTCTTGGTTACAAAAAAAGGGCCAACTGGATGTCTCAATAGTAGCAAGGACAGTACGATCGTATAATGATAATATACTACTGCCATAATCCAACCATCATGGTCAAACATCATGAACTCATACTCGACACTATTTACAAGCTCTGGATTTTCTAAGATATGACCATTTAAATAAGAAGGTTACTATACTTGGATGAAAAAAAAGAAGGCCACCATTTCTCCAAAAAGGAAACTTATCCATAACCATCAATATTCATCAATCACATCCCAACTATTTGGGGTCAGCTTTAGAAATCATCATTCGCCGTGCACTCAAGAAAAGAGGTGCCATAGCTTCCAGGAACACTATATTTGGACACATAGTTTGGCATGCTCTTATGACAGGCTGACAACCTCCACCTTCTTCAACCGAGCAAGGAATTAGCAACAACAGCTCCAAAATTGAAGCCAATCCATGTGAATGGTGATGTTATGATCATAATCCAAAGAATTCATTTTAAGTGAGTTTTGAAAAGAACATAGAAAACGTTAACATCAGTATATGACATTCAGGTCAACATAAATGGCACGTACACATTAAAATTAGAATCTAGATATGAATTTAATGTAGTTAAATTTTTCAATAACCACAATTATATATAGAGATACATACCAACAACATGACTGCTCCATTGTGAGGGGATAAGAGTTAAGTCTGATGCTGCAACAGGAAGAACAGAACTTTCACTAGCTTCCTTTTCCACTGAACTAGGCCTGTAGCTAGGATCAACCTGCATCAGGTTGCAAGAAATTAGACATAAACAAGGGCACATCAAATGCAATGAAGATCAATGCCTACTTGTCTCTACCGTATACAAGGCCAACTCTTGAAGCCAATGTGTAACACACAACTCAACCACCAACCATACTCAGGTTTCATGAAGTACTTTGGAGAAGGTCAAAACTACAGAATTTTTTGCATGTTTGTAAATTAGAAAAGAAAACCACTGTATAAGCTATCCTAGATCTCCAAATGTTGGAACCAGATCACTGAAGTATTCTTTTGACCTTTCAACCAGAATTACATGAAGCACCTGAAGGATAACAAAATTATGTTTTTCTTAAATACTAAAACCATAGTATTATTGGTAGTGATTCAAATCTCAGCAAGACGAGGTCTGAGACGACTGAAACGTCTCGTCCCAAAGAGATTCCGAGACCAATCTCGACCGTTCCGTTCCATCCTATCTCAGTTATAATACATTATAGTAATAATTTTGAATAAATCTAATTTATCATAAAGGCATAACTTTTGAAGTTCAAATACGTTTAAAAATCGAATAAAATACTAAAACTTCATAAATAATTTTTTTACGAAAAAATAATCCCAAATGAATATTAGGATGCCTAACCGAGTCTGAATCAAGACGGGGCGATATGCAAAGTGTCTCATTTCATGAAAAAATTGGAACATTTCTGTCCCATAAAATTTAAAACCTTGTGGCTACTGAACATTCTACAAATGATAGCCGAATTAGCCATGTGATTTGCCAATTGGCCACCATGAAACTTAGAGAGAGATATGGATGAAAAAATGACAACCAATATTTGGATTTCTGCTCTAGTCACATTATGCGACCGCCTAGCATTGTACTCTGCATCTGACAGACACCAGCTCGCACTAGCCTTTGAATTATTGTGGACTCACTAATATTGAAGTTCTTTCCCACTATAATGGCAACTGATTGAAAGAAATATGCATCTTTCTGGAAAGGCTAAACAATTTATTTAAAGGTACACCAAAATTTTTTTTAGTTTCCATAAAATATGATCTCCTGATATCCATCCAACCTATGGCGATTTTTCAAACAGTTCCTTTCTAAATTAATTATGAATCGCAATTATGTTTTGGCCACATTAGATGGTTCGTGTCTGAAGTATACATCAGTTCACAAGCATATGTACATTATGCAGGCCGCATCTGCAGATAATACATAAGTATAGACCAAACATTTACCAGAAAGCTCCAGATATGTGAAATAGAAACATGGGCCAAAATGACAATATGCATGTCTTGGCCCAAGGAATCCTCTTTAAATTTCAAATTAAATAGGACCGATTCATCAGCTTTCAATCAAAACCAGTTGGACTATGTCCACAGCATACACAGTCAAGACATGGTGAGGGCTAGCATTATTTTTGATTTATCATTATTGCAACTATCATCCAGTAGTCCATAGCATCTCACTGCTAATCATCACATTTCGACATACATATCGTCGATTGTATCACAAAACCGCTGACATAAAATCTTTTAGTAAAATAAAACCATAATGCACAGATGAAACAGAATATATGCCAAACATGCACTGTATTTGTTATGTAATCTTTTTCCAAACTTCTCCAGACATAATATGTTCCTTTATTTATATTTTCCAACTCTTAGTATTTACTCTAGCTTTGAACTGCTGATATTCTAGTTCTGACTTGTCATGGTGACTGTTAAAAAGATTATTGTTAGCAGCTCGAAAACCAAAATGAAGCAGGCAACTGGGTATAGCATAAAGCACCGCAACAAAGTATGTTCTGATAAAGAATAGCTTTAATGCATAAAGCACTGCCAGCAACAACAACAAAAGAAAAAGGAACTCTTTTCAAACAACTAAACATGAAAGTTTCATGAAAACAACGCTGAGAATCTAAATTCTATACTCAGAATGAATAAGAAACGATGTAGCCATGGTCAAGCACTAGAAATTTCTACATGAATCATGATATAGAATGAATAAGAAAGGATGCCGCCATGCTTAACTACATTAGCCACCAGTGGAAATATGAAATGAAGGCAGAATGGTATGCATCTGGTGATTGGAGACTTAATTCCTTGCAAACCAAGACCGTCATGTAAGCCAAGGCATTTGATGGAAAGTCAAACCCGTTTTCCCTAAACTGTAATGCCAACACCGAGGTGCTATCGGTGTGCTTATTGACGAGTCACGAGAATGATAGCCAGCTATGCTCGGCAACTACGAGATTTGGCTAATGGGTATACCAAAGCATTTACAAACCACTCTCAACATATAAATAATGCAAGCAGATGTGTCGTCGTGTTCCGTTACCAACCAAACTCAAGAAGATAACTCCCATATGAAGGTTCTACAAATAATGAAACCAAGCTTTGAACACCCAGTGCGAATCAAAGAAAACTTCGCATCATGTGAAAATTAAAAGAGGCAAGAAACTCTTCTTAAATAAGGGAAAAGCAGGAAATACGCTACGAACCAGAGGAGCCATGACGAAATCGAAGCCACCTGAAAGATTGGAGGTCAAGACCCGAGGCATGTCATAATCGAATTCTGTCTCCACTCCACAATACCGTGAGTCGCTTTTATCTCCCACCCTCTGCCCGAGCGGCATTGTTATAGAATCAAAAAAAAAAAAAAAAAGACTAGATGTTCTCGGACGCCCAAAAAAAAAAAAAAAAAAAAGCTTTGGTATATATAAAGGAGGGACCTTTTTTTTTTTTTTTTTTTTTTTTTTCCCCTTGCCCCTCTAATCAAGCAACTACTTTACTCCGATGCTCCAAGAAGGAGCAGAAGAAAGAGAGACAACAGCCTAGAGATCGTCAGAGAAGTTAAAGAGAAAGAGATCCTGCGCCGACGGGCAACCAGCCGGAAGGCAAGGGACGGAATAGAGCAAAAAAGGCGCCTACTTTGGCACTCGTTCCAGCTCTAGTTCTGAGTCGAACGAAACAAATAGATAAAGAAAATCCGAGTAGACTCGATACCACTCCAAAAGAGGAACCCAGAAACCCTACGTAATGTATTACAGGGAGAATCTTCGCAGATATGCAATGAAAGAAAGGAGAAGCGACGGGCGAGACGAGCCCTCGGAGGTGCTGGTAGAAGGACGCCAAACCCTCTCTCTTTGGTACGGTGTCCGGAGCGAGCGGAAAGCGGCGAGAACAGAGAAGACGGACGAGAGGAGGGTTTGCGTAGGGTTTTTGACCCCCTCGCATCTTATAACGCTAGCGAGGGTCGCGTTCGGGGCACGTTAAATTTTTTTTTTTTTTTTTTAAAAAAGTTTAAAAATTAAAAATAAGATAAATGAAATATATAAATTAGATAAAAGTATCATTCAATTTTAAAAAAAATAATACTGTGGTTAGAGGAGCTTTTTTTTTTTTTTTTTTTTTTTTTTGAGGTTAGAAAATAATGTTCAACGTACCTGTGTCATATCTTTGTTTAAAATGTTCCTAAAGAGAGAACTAAAGTTTCATTTAGTACCGTTGTCATTTTTAAAAAAATAAATTAAAAACAAGAATTTCCTTTTTTTTCTCTTTCTCTCTCTCTCTCTCTCTCTCTCTCTCTCTCTCTCTTTTATTTCTAAAATAATTATTTTTATTTAAAAAAATAAAACAACTTGTTTGATAAATATATATATATATATATATATATATATATATTTCAAAAGTACCTGTTTACACGTTGGTTGAAGAGGAAAAGCGCTCCACCAACGCCTGGTGGTACTTGTCCATCACCTATTCCGTGATGCCCTACCAATCCAATTCAAATGCCATGGAGTTGGTAGGAATTTTCGTCGTAGATTATTGCCCTTCTAATCCTACTACGAGAACAGGGGGCAAATCAAGGTTACTCATCGACCTCGGATGCTAGTCGGCCTTCATGTTTAGTTGATGAGGATCCAATCGGCTTCTTTTCGAATCAACCCCTTGGGACCTGCCAACCAATCATCAAGAATATACAATGGCCATTGGTAATGGTAGAGGAGAAGGCTGGCAAAATTGAGGGCAATCCAAGAAGAGGAAATTCAAGTAGCCATGGATGATGGGATTGCGGGCATCACAGTGGAAGACGGGGATCTTACAGGCAACGTCAATGAAGGCGGGAGCCTGGCTTAGTACCCAACAAGCTACCGATCTAAGTAGATCATGTTGTGGATGATCTCAATCAGTTGAAGGTGGTAAGTGTTAGGCAGCAATCCAGTGATTAAGAGGCTCTGGAGCTTGCATATTACTAGTATCTTTAAATATGATTACCTCATATTTAAAGAAAAGAAATTTTTAAAATGAATAAATAAATTTTTTTTTATTTTTTTTTTTAAATATAAGTAACCGTCAATAGCACGGGTTAAAAAGCTAGTAGTATTGTACAAAGCATGGGACCTACGTACGTTGGCGCTGGATGCAATTCATGCAACCTCTGATCAAAAGATGCGACTCCCAATATTCAATTGGCACATACTCAGAGAGGAGCACAAGGAAAAGAACTCTCTCATCCACCCATCCACCACGACTTGTTTAGAACCAGCATTAATCCATTCGTTCAAATTACAACCAAACATTATATATCTGCGCCAGAGTAATTATAAACTAACCATTCACAAATTGCAAGAGCTAAACATAAATGTTACCACCAGAATTCATTTCTTCAAAATATCATTTCTCCATGCATGTATGGTCAAAATGGCGACACAGTTAACTTTCGATGGTGATGTACACACAACGGCCACCACCCCTTGACTACTTGATAAGCACATGCAATAGGGATTCGGCCGGCGAGAATAGCTCTTCAGGAATACCATAAAAAACAATATATGCTGACATGTTCAAAAATGTCATCGGTCAACTGGGGAGGGGTCACCTCATCGTAACACCTTCAAAACCATCACCATAGAATCGGCTCAGAGAACATTAAAAAAAAAAAAAAAAAGAAGATGCATAATTAGGATTGACACAAAAATTCAGAATGGTGCCCTACTCATCTCGTCCTGCAGCAACTTTGCTACCGTGGTAGCTTTATATAGCCCTCAATTGATCTTGGGTTTTGGCCTCCTTGGCCTAAGCACAAACCAGAGAATTGCAAAAACCACCAAAAATGCAGGAATTGTGGTCAGATCAAATTCTATATCAACTTTCTTTTCTCGAGTGCAATGGATAGGGTGAAGCGTGCCAACGGTGGAATTCACCACCTCTGTAAACCTGCAAAGTGCAGCAGTTCAAAGCAAATGTCAACTCAGTTCGGCAACAACCATGACTTCTTCCCCACTTTGAGCATCAAAGCTTCCTCACTGATGGCATAATACACGAAAATAGCATACAAAACGACTCTGAGTTCAACAGACCTCACATATGCATGTTATCAATAAATGAATCTCAGCTTTATCTCCAAGCAAAAATATAAAGACACATGGGGCACATATGGCAGTAGCCATTATTAAAAATTATAAAGATCAACACATGCAAAAGACAGAGGGGGGAAACAGATATCATTGTAAGCAAGCGGAAAGCACAATTCAGAGAATTCACAAAGTTCCATCAATATGGGACAAAAAGCTGGCAGTAGTAAGCAGCAGTAGAACCCAAAAAACCTAATAAATTGAACAGTCAAAATAAGCCATCGCTCTTCAAGCAAAATCAATTCTGAATCCATGTATCACCTAGCTGTGATACACGCTTGATATACTCGGAGCGTTCCATCAACATTTTTCCAAAAAGGGAAAGCATGAGTCCCCAACTATTCGAAAAATCTTGGAGAAACAATAAAGGAACATGATAGGACAGTTTACATAAGCACACAAGTCTGAAGGCCTTCCAATTTTCCAGCACCAATAGTCTAATGACTAGCTTCTCAAACACCACTTGATTTTTCACAAACATGAACTCTTTTATGACACTTTTGACTGACTTCTACTTAGAAAGGCCAATACATTAAAGCCCCTTCTAGGGTTCCTCCAATGCCCCCATCCCTCTATCTCCAAGTAGGTGAATCATGGTATTTTCCCAAATCCACCTTGAGTAAAAGTCAACTTCCTATCTTTATATAGATAGTTGAAACCAAGCTTTTAAATCTTGTGGCATAAAGGCACCCCGATTTTTTAACAGAATGAGACGTCCAACGTCCCATCCAGGATCTAGTCAGATATCCCGATACTTGCTTCGAATGCTTTTTCTTTTAAAAAAAATGTAAAGCTTTAGTATTTTATTTAATTTTTAAATATATTTAAACTTTAAAGTTATATTTTTATGATAAACTAAATTTATTTAAAATTGATATTATAATGTATTATAGCCAAAACAGGATGGAACAGGACAATCAAAACCGGTCTATAATCTCTCTGGCATGGAACATGATGGCCAAGATGCCCTTATCCCACCAAAACTTGAATCATTGATTGAAACATGTACCATCAAGATAGAACAAAAGTTCATGAGATAGCATTAAACTATCACTAGACCATGATATATATATTGCACATAAATTCAAAAAGGAGGCATCTGAGGGATGGTTCTGATCACCTCTCTCTCCTTTCCTACTCGGTAGTTGTACCCATGGTAAAAGGCAGAAAAAGATAAAAGAAAAAAGTACAAGAAGCTCAATCTGCATGCAGTCGCCCATAGTGGAGACAACGAGCACCCTCAAGGCTTGTTTGGCAAAATCATGCTAGATCTGGAAGGATAGATGGAGAACGAGTGGATGGGGGGCAAGGAGGGAATGAAAGGGAGAGTTCACAGGTCCAATCCCAACAGGATTTTTTTTTTAAAAAAAAATACTGATTTTTCTAATACAGTGGGGATCAGGCCCACAGCTCCTTGCCCACTCCCCCTGCCTCACCCACCCCCTCTCGCTCTACCCCTCCAGCAGTCTATTCCAGGCTGATCCTGCCAGATCTAGTAAACACTCCCAGAAAGGCCCTCAAGGGGAAGAGATACCCCCAATAGTTTCCGTCATGTGCTAGAGAAGATAGAAACATAATTAAAACATTTGCTCATTGTCATTCAATTCGTGGTGGATACCATTAACCAAGCATTAGAATAAAAAGACATTAAATTACTTCTGCCATCTTGAACATATTTAGGAGACAATACCTCCATAGCTGTCAGCCTTCGTATCAAGGTTTCAAATATCAGCACTGGACCTCTTGCTGGTTTTTTGTCGGAAATGTAAAGGAGCAGGTACCAACGAATGGTGCCGAACTATGTCCCTTACCAACACACTATGTATCAGTGTTAGAAATCAGTTAGAATGGTATATAGTACCATTTGTACGATCCCATTCCAACGGTATTTGAAATCTTGCTTCATATATAAGTTCCCAAGTCACCATAATACAAAGTCCCACAAACACAGAAGCAAGTGAAATGGAAATAGACAATCTCACTAGCCGTCACCCAAATTCAAAAGAACTCTTAGCATTAACAAGATTTGCTTCTCCACCATCTCTAGCCAGTTAGTCATGTTGACTTCTATCAAACTGCATTACATCCAGTCAAAGTTAATGTTGCCTGAATAGTAGAAGAGGTGCCAAGTTGAACACGACCATGGTTAGGGTTGTAAGTGGGTTAAGCAGACTAATATAAGACCATATCCAACTCAAACCAATGCTTGAATTTCAAATCCGTGGTTAAGATAGAGGTCCTGAACTCTAACTGAATCAAGTGCGGATCTAGCAGAGTAAGGTTGAATTGAATGGCCCCAAATGGATCTAATTAGCACCAGCCAGAAGTATTACCATTAAATTAGACCCAACAAAAAGTCAATATATATAGGGACTTGACCAACCCAACTCATCAAGTGAATGATTTGGATCTCGGTTCACATTAAAGTCCTGGAAACCAATTTAGCTTGGATTGGAGCAAGATGGATCTAGGACTGACCTCCATCTTAGTTACAGGGTGTTTCAATTACGCTAACTCCAAATTAAGATTCAAAAATAGGGCCATATATGTTTGAATATGAGTAGAGGTGCCTAAAAATAAGACAGCCTGACCTTGTTTAGCTTGAGTTGGGAGAGGCCAACGTTGGTGTTGGGTCATGTGGAGTTCAATACACTACCAGTCAAAATGGGATCAGGACTTAGAATTTGAGCTATGGGTAGGCTCAGGTCAAGAAGCCTCAAAAATATCGAGTCAATCGGGATAAGGGTCAACGTAGAAGAGGTTACTATTTTAACTTGACCCGATACACCATGTCCAACCCATGGCCATCCCTGATGATAAGCGCACATATGTAGCACTTTGTATCAGTTATGAAGTTAAACCAAGTGTAGATATGTTTCTAAAACATAACAATGCATAAGAGGCAAATCACGAATAAATCCACAATATATCTATCATCAATTGGTGTCCTGCTAAAAGACTCGATGCCAAACCAATAAAAGAAACATGATTTAAGGATGCAATTAATCATAATAAATCCATATGAACCCTTAGGTGAAGTCATTGTTTCATGACTACCATGCCACTTATGTTTCTTAAATATATTTTATGTGTTCTTTCACACATTCACTAATCTAGTGAGATCATAAAATAAGAAATGAAAGCATTGGATTCTTTGAAACGCTTGTAGGATCTAGAATTCTTTTACAAGAACACCTAAAAACCGGACTAGTCATTAGGCTTATAAGAATACAAATGTATATCCAACAAGAGTCTCTCAATTATACAGGAAAAACAGGTGATAGCAGTTACTCGGTATATGAAATCTGAAAATGACAGATATATTCAAATATAAAACATAATGGAAAAAGCTATCATCCATTGGTGGATGACCATAAACTGCCTATAAGGTAAATAACTAGAGCCTACGTAATCCAAATGAATAAATCAGTATTCAAAAACCAAAACGCAAAATCCTTTTCTTATAGAGGTCATAGTCATATTCTTTGAATTTCTTTATTTATTCTTTTAAAAAAATAAAATCTAAATAACCGATGGCCAAAAGAATTTCTCGATATCAACAATTTTAAAGCAAATATCCTGTCAAGCTAACCTGTTGGAAGCATCTTCAAGCAAGGATAGAAGCTTCACAGCATCACCATAACGCAGCCCATCAGATATAGTTGAAATCTACAATGGCCACAAGTAAAACAAAATAAAATAAAGACAGAAGAAGGATACAGGGAAAGATTGTTTGAGAAATATATACTTACTCTCCTCCACAAACTAACAATTGAATTGTATTTTTCCACCAGTGCTCGCTCCTGAGTTTTGAATATTTTAAACCCCTGTGCAGCTAGTTTTTGTTAAGGTAGTCTACATTTTTACTGCCAATAAAAAGGTAGGCCATATACGATTCTGAAGTATGGTAAAATATACCACACAGTATGCAGGCAATTGCAGTATCAACATGATACTATGAAAATTAATATAGTAAGTTGTGCATAACATCATAAAGACTGACAGAATTTGATAGATTGAATGCTATGTTCTTTGAGAAGAACAACTAATGCTGTGATTGAAGATAAAAGGGAACCGCAGAATCTCTTTATGGCAGTTTTGAAAGAGATGCACTCAAATACAAACAAAAAAAAGCAATATGATTACCCCTGTTTAATTCAAATAATATGATCACTGTTAATATTTTTTGTCAGAGATAGTTCAGAAGAACTTATATTAAAGGTAAGGTTGTTTCTAAGCATAATCACTGTGAGTCCAAACTGCCAGGCACCTCCACCAAAGCTATGAACCCAAAGGTTTCACTCTTAGGATTCATAACAATAACAACTTAAAATCTCATAGAACAAACGGGAAAGGAATCAAGGAATTGTTTGGAGCCCTGCAGTTAAAGTTGTACTCTAACTCAAGTCACATTGCAACTAACAAGGGTGCTATAAGTAGAACTATAAGAAATCTCACTTCTTATATTTGAGGAAGAGTTTGAAGAAAAGATAAGCATCTCTTACATATTCATTGAATACCTCATGAGAGTATTAATGAACAAAGAGGCTGATGTTGAAGCCACCAGTGGCAAAGACTTGAATGCAGAATTGGTGCCCATGAGGGGGGAGCAACTTATAGTGCAAGCCTTAAGAAGGGTGGCGAAGGTGAAGGAGAGGGGCGGGACAATGGAGGAAAGGGCAAAGTAGTGGAGGAGAGCGATATGGTGAAATCCAAGGTAGAGGAGGTGGCTATAGGTCTCCCAGTGGTGGGACTAATGGTTGCAACAAGGGACTCAAGAGAGGGGTGAGGAGTGGGGACGCAAAGGAGGGGAAGGAGGATAGCCCTTTTTTTTTTTTTACTTTAATTAAGATACCTATTTGACAGCTATAACTCATCCCATGACCATTTTAACTGCAAGTCAAATTACTTCAAGATAGCCGTGGGTTGCAACCCAACAAGCAACTTAACTCAGCAATGCAATATGATATATGAGCAACAGATATCCAAACAAGCAGGCTAGACTACACCTGCAAACTGAGTTATATGCAGCACCACTTATAGGACTCCAAGAAACCCATAAAAAAATTAGTGCGCACAAGAAAATGTTGCTGTTATTTTAATAATTAAATATTATTATCAGGTTTATATTCTTTTAGAAATATTATAAAATCACAAAGAGTAATGCCATTTTCTGCCATAAAAACCAGACCAAGGCGAGGTTCTAAAACTCGGTTTCAATTTCAGTTTCAGTCCCCTAGGTAGAGTTTTGGTCTAAGGAACTTTTTTCCAAGTTTTAATCAGAAAAGTTGCAAGAAATTCTTTTAAAAAAATTATTTAAAAAAAAGCAAGATATTTCACATCATCTTATTGTGTTTTTAAGGTTATCTAGGATCATGATTTATATAGTATGGGTAGTTTTAGACTCAACTTAAACTGTATTGAAGTTTAATGCATTAAATATAACAACATGAATGCATGTATCTACTGAGTAGAATAATAAAATATCACCCAATCAAACATAACTTAACAAGAATAAAATGGTATAAAATAACTATATTGATACAGTTTCGCCTACAATTGCAGATAGATGATGCAAATAACGGTGGTCATCATCGTCACAGCATGAGTGGGGGTGCCAATTGGCATGAGGATAGAATGCATTGTACCCAACATTAACAAAGCTTAGATGAAAATAATACAAAACTGCCAAAACTAATTGAAACTATCTGAAACTGACCAAAACTAGTCAAATAAAAAATCATGGTCAGCTTTTGAGGGTCTCAGCTGAAACCAATCTGCCTAGGCCAAAACTTTAAGCTTTGGTTTGAAGCGTATGCATTCCTTGGCAAAAGCATGAACCTTAAAGATTGACTGCAAGAAAAGAAACCTAGGACTATTCATTTTACCACAAATTGAAGAACAACTTTTTACTCTTCAGAAAGCATTTTTCAGAACCATGATAAAGACTAGAAAGCAGACATGTAAATGTAAACATTTTCTTTTTGTCCAATTTACAGCATAACCTATATATCCTTCTTCATACAATACCATCAATTAATCATCATTTGATATCCTGATATATATATTAAAAAAAAAAAAAAATTGCTTGCAAAGCAAAAGTTTCAAACAAGTTCGCAGGATCTAAACACAGTGGAGGGAAAGAAGAGATGCTAAAACAACATATATTTTCTTAGACAGAATCATTGCAATTTAAAAGTTACAGCTCAAAGGAATGTACACTCCAAGCATGCGACCAGATTATAAACCCAATTCTACCAAAAACAAATTGCTAAAATTGGGGAGCATGGCCATCTTTTGTATGTTGAAAAAAGTTGATTTACTGTAGCTTTTGATATTATATTATCATAATTTCTTTGCATGCATCATGCAAGTAACAACCAACCCAGCCTTAAGGATCAAGATATACCTATCCAGAACTAATACTGTGAACCTCTTGTCACGTGTTCCTATGAAGACTACAAAGGACTTCAGAAGTCAGTAGCCTCAGCAACTTATCATAAGAATTTCCTAAATGAAGGGGCTCGACTTAGATTTATTTATAAGTACAATGAAAAGTGAAACAGAGATAAGGATACTTGTACGCTCAATAGCCAGTCGGTGAATAGCTGCATTAACTGCTAGTATAGACTCCTCAAGAGCAGTGACGATGTAACTCCGAGCAATCACATCTGACTGAAATCGTGGAAGATGCCAACCTTGAGAAGTGATGGACAGAGGATTGCAGCCAACAGACCATGTCCAATCCTATAACATCAATCCAAAATACACAAAGGATATTGCATTCAAATATTAGAAAAGGTAATAAATTGGAAAACAAAATCTAAACTGTCATTTCCAAAGTAAAATCTACAAAGATATGATGTTAAATGTGGACACGTATGTGACCACTTTTACATTATGAACTTCTACAACAAACAACAGTCTACATTACAGAAGCCCAGTACAAGAGCCCCCCAGATATCCATACCCCTCCTGCTCTACATCCACAACACAAATGTATGGGAGAACAATGATTTAGTGGTCCATATGTAAATTTAAAGATTAAAGGAAGAAATATGGTGGACAGAAACCAGGTACACCTCTATAAATAAACATTTCAGTGAATGAATAGTTACCCAGAACAAGTGCAAGTGAGAGGTTTATTCAAGATTTTGTGCTAACTAAACCATTATTTTGAATTTTGGTTCCTGCTTTGATCAGTCGCAATAGCCACATCAACCATGTAAGCTAAAATCAAGGTCAAATAATAAGAAAAATGTCTTCATGAGTTATTGATATTTAAAATCAAGTTCAAATAATAAGAAAAATGTCTTCGTAGCTTATTGATGTTTGTCTTTTCTTATTACATCTGTCAACCGGGGGGTGGAGGGGGACGGGGGTGGGGGTCAAAACAGGGAGTTGCCTAGACAAACCTCAATAGCAGTTTCATGAGCATGACTGTAAACCAGGTGGAGAGGAAGCAAACCAGCTAGATGCTCAGCAGTAGCAGCTATGGCTGCTTTTATGGGCCTCCTATAATAAACACAAATATCATAATTAGTATCACTATACCATAATAAAGAAGCACCAATGCATTTAATATGGTCAGTGGAAAGCTGTTAAGATGGCAGAAATACAAATAACAGCGGATGCAAATTGCAAAAATGAAAATTTTACAGTGAGATTTGGCCCTGTTAATGCAATCTAAGAGAACTTTTGAAAACATAGACAAACTCAGCTGGATTCTTTTTCTTCTCAATGAAGTCTTGAGATCAACAAACTTATGTCTAGAACATGGCAAAAAGTTGGAAATTTTAATTTCCATAGTGGTAAAACACTGGAATTCAGATCTAAAAAAATGATGAGAAAGACAACAGCATGATAGAAAATAAATGCCTCAATCCTTTCAAAGAAGGTACATTCAATGAAAAATATGTCAAGACTATCCAAGAAAGAAGTTTGTCCACAGCACACCAAAAGAATTCCTCACATGGAGGGTATTAGGGGCATTAGCAGATAGAATCTAATACTACACAAATCACATGCGCCCATGTAATGGTGTAACTGTGGTGACTTTTGATCTGCACATAAAATTAAGTGGAGAACATGCCAATACAGTAGCTGCATATAAATATGTAATAATAAAGCTATTCCCCCATGAAATTTGCAGTCGAGGACTGACACTTGTTGATGTGCATATATTAATCAATAAACTGGCTTGACATTCTATGTCAAAAATTCTAACCTCAAGTCCCATAAAAGTGACCTCCCATTGCACTGCAAGTGGCTCTCCCACGATGATGTCTCAGACTGGACAACTATAATCATGTCAGGAAGTGCCTTTGCCTGATAATGTTTGTCCACCAATAGTGGATCATTATGTATGAACCAGAATATTGGAACTTCTAGTGTCGACCTGGCATTTGAGTGTGTTCCTACATAGAGAACAGCATTAAAAAAATAAGAGTAAAACAAAGTTTCGTTTATTTCCCAATTGAATGAAAATTGCCTTGTGGCCACTAATAAATTACATTTGCATTTCTCATAGCTTCAGCTCAAAATCATCACAAATTGCTTAACAAAAAGCAAGGTTGTAACAGGGCACTGAAATCTGATATGTGAATTAAGCTCTCAGAACCAAATTAACTCCAGGTTTAAGAATGCGACCAAGCAATCCAACTTGGAAACTTCAAATGGGCATGTCTGGCCAGTCTGACCAACACTGTGTCTGATATTTAGCAAGACCAGGGACCTGGACAAAATTACAGGTCCCAAATCCTTACCAGGTTTGCTTATGTCTGAGCAAACCTGGGCCCTGCTTCAAGCTAAAGGATAAGGTCCTAAAGGTACCTTTAAGTGAACCATGAACATTTATCCGCTGAAGTTGATGTTGTAGAATAGAGGAATCCAAATAGGCACGAACAGTTGACCTATAAGTACCATTGACTAGCAAAAGTGGGACAGCAGCTGCACGTCGGGCCACAGAGAAGGCCATTGTCAGAGAAGGTTCCTCAGAAAGTGATAGCCTGATGATCAACAGACATGAATAAGACTAGATAGAATATAAATAAAATAAAAGTATTCCATTACCCTAATGGAAAGACTTTGAAAGGTAGATCAGCAGAGCACATTGCATTATAAGAAGCTCCAAAATCTCATAGGTAATCCAAATTTAGAAGATTGTGAAACACGTACAATTCTTCGCTAAACATGATATTTTGAGAAGGTAGCAGCAAAGAAGAAAGGCCATCCTTCAAAGACTTTAGGTTCACAGGCAACTTTTTAAAATTCCTGACTTTCTGGAAAATGATAACAGTGTGAAGGCAATTCAAACACAACAAACCAATGGAAGCCCAACAAATAATGGCATACCTCCTGCGTGATGAAATAGATCTGAAATGATATTTTCTCGTAGTAATGGTATGCCCTGTCAGCAATTGAGGGTGCAATTGCATGCCTCATAGAACCCCATAATGTAGCCCCAAGATGAGCAAGAAATGAATCACGAGCAACTGTGTAATTGTGATATTCCTGTATGGCAAATGATGCCAGAATACTTAACAAAATTACATGCGACAAAACAAAACTGTGTGAAAGGACATAGTACTCTCATTCACACAAAATTGTTTTGAAATATCACTGAAAGAAGACATACCGTCCTACCATAGGTAGGTTTGAGTGCTAATAAATATGACACAACAGCAAGTATATAAGGCTAACCTCATAGGTATCACTGAACAGATTCCAATTCTCCATTCGCTTCAATGCATCAAGAGCTTTTCTCTTATGTGTTTCATCATATTCCCCACTCTTGTACCCCTCCAGCTCGCGTTTCAAATCATGCATCCTCTCATCAAGCTCTGAATTGACAGAAGTAAAAGGTTCGCCATGACAGCAGAAAAAATTGACAAGGGAATCTATGAAGTTTGAGTATGTTCTGTACTAAAACACTTAGGTCCTATGTACTGAATATTCAAAGTATTCAACAACAGTTGATTATATGACTTCAATTTTCCACATATGCATGCATAATATCATTCTACATTGATAGTCCACAAAGTTCCACATTGTTGTCCAAAGTCAAGCTCAAAAGTTCATTAAGATGAAAACTGCAAGAACTGCACTTCACATATATTCATCAGGTTTCTAGCTTCACAATGGGTCTAACTTTCAGATGCATACAAGCAAACTGAATTGGCATTTATACATAAATAATTTTAGCTAAAAATAAACAACAACATTAGCTTTCGATGCAAAAGATGACTGCAGACTTGAAAATATAAGAACATAAACGAAAATGGAATATGGAAGCATACCTTCACAGAGAGCTAGCTTGACCTTTCTACCCTTGCAATGTTTGAAGGAAAATATTTCATAAATATCAATTTCTGCTAAAAGGATATCAATGGCTTGATGATCCTGCAACAGCATTTTGATAAGTGGGCATTGTGCAGACAGAGTGTATCTATAAGCATGATCTCAAAATCATGTTTCCTACCTAGTCTAAGCTTAAGACTGTATATAATGTCATATCTAAAAAAAAAAGATTGAAAATACACTTAAATAATAATTTGTTATATATACATGCACACAAAACAAAAAGAAGAAAGAAAAAAGAAAGAACTCATCCAAAAACAGGAAGTAATAAATACATCACAAGTAAAATTCAACAGTATCCACGAAACCCAAATCTAAAGCATTTATCACTTTAATCCAAACTACCCTCTGGGACAACTATCAAAATCTTATGCGCTTAGAATCCTAACAAAACTGTCTCTGCTAGAATGAAAGAGAGAATAATGGCAACATTTAATTGGATTATAGCAAGGAATGCACTGATCGTGTGTCGTAAAATAGTAAAAACACCATAGAGATTTTAAGAAAAAATTATGATGATTAATAAGTTGTGCTATCACAAGAACAAGGTCTTAACTGTTGCATTAGCTTAGCACTGCCTGGTTGTGTGTAAGACATGCTGACCAGCATCACGCGTTCACTCCTCAGAGGAGGACACATGAACATAAAACAAGTATTCTTGGGCCAAAATGTATCTAGGGCAGAAAAGATTGGCATGATCATCATGAAGGAAGGTTACCACTGACACCATAAGTGCATGAAGTGAGGAAAACGCCCATTAAAGATGATTTAGATATGCAAAACTTCAGCCAAAGAGCATCATAGAGAGAAGGGCATCAAAGCAGTAGAGTTGAAGGTAAGAAAAAGCAGGAGACAAAAGATAGATTTGTGAGTAATAAGGAATGAATTTTAAGACATTCTTAATTTTGTAATGCTTGAACCTCAATAGGAAGCAATCATGAGATGGATTTGAAGAAGTCAATCCCTTCACTAAGACAGGCTTGCAATTTCTGTTACATGTGTACTGAGAAGCGAGAATTGGCAATACATTTTTTACTCATATGGGGTTGCACTGGTGTTCTTTATCTACTCAAAAGTGAATGAATCTTCTGACACATGAAAAAAGGGGAAAAAACTTCCACAAAAATGGAACCTAACTCAGGAGATCAAATAAGATCAACATCATAACAAGCAGATTATTAGTTATTAACCAAAAAGGCTGCTTAATCCACAAAGAATTGAGTGTAATTTAAATAAGGACTTGCCAGTTATGAGGGAATGCTGTGCTAGACAAAAGCAAAGCATGACTCCACAAATTGATTTTTCCAAGAAACAATACAACATACAGGAAAAGATACTCACGTCACCAAATGATGAAAATCTTTCTCTGATTGCATCTTGCAATTTACCTTCAGCTTCATCTTCTGTAATTTCTGTGCAGTACAGAAAATATTTACAACATGATCAACTTGTGGAATAGAAAACTTAAAAAAAGTTATAGACATAAATGCGACCTATACGTGACTAACTGGAGACACTAGAGAGAGAGAGAGAGAGAGAGAGAGAGAGAGAGAGAGAGAAACTTGGCTATATTCAAATGTAGCCAAATCTCTCTCTCTCTCTCTCTCTCTCTCTCTCTCTCTCTCTATATATATATATATATATATATATGCCATAATGAGTGAATTGTTGACAATCAGGTATTAGCTCTTTAACTTAGTCATGCCAAACTATTCAGCTATTTTATATGTCTTGGGCCAATTTTAAAGTCCACATGGTTCATATTTAACAATTATGGTAGCTGAAACCTTAAGAGTGACAGAAAGGTCAACCTGCTACCCATAAATGAACAAACTTCAAGATCGGAAACAGATCCACAGAGACAAATCGTATGTCCATGCACTCCCCATTCCAGATCATCCTCTCTGTCTTGCTCCTCTCATCCAGTTCTTCATTTTCCATACCAACCTTTTTTTTTCTCATCTCTATCTTTATTGCATTATTATTTTCCCTCGCGCCACTTTAGGGATATGGATCTAAAAGGCCTGTGGTTTCAGTACCATACCCATAGATCTTAAACCCTGAGAAGTAGCATAGCAAACTTGATCAAAATCTCTTTCTATTTCTTCTTCATCACCTCATATTTCTTTTTATTCATGGAGTCCTCGTGTTCTGATCACTTTCAACAACAGAAATGTCTGCAATCAGCCCACAACAAGCTAAGAGGTAAATTGTTGTCAGTGTACCCATGCAGATCATAATCTGTAATGTCTACGAAAGAGGTATCCTAACTTAAGACATCCCTAGATATACCACACACCTCCAAATCAATGCTGTAACTGCAGATTATTCTTTCATAAATTTTTTATGCAATAACTGAAGCTAATCATGGTAACCACAAAGCAATACTTGGCAGTGAAAAACAGATTTGATAAGCTAATATTCCAGAAAGCACACCCTCAGGCTCAAAACAACAAGCAGAAATGCTTGATTGTAAGAGCGCAGGGCAGGTAGCAGCCATACCTGCAACTGCACCAATGGTTTTCCCAACATTTGGTAAACTCAGTTCAGCACGGACACCTTCTCCTCCAACAGATGGACCCCAAGAAAATGGTCCTGCACTCAGATCAATGAATGCCCATCTGAAACAGAATAATAAAAAATAATTAATCTTTGAAATTAGATCTGGAGAGGTGCACAAGGATTTGAGTATGGTACCAAACCTATCTCTGCCTATCCATGTATCTGTAAGACACTCAGGGTGGAGACCCTTCAAATCCCCAGATTTTAGCTCTTTCTCGAAAAGAGGATTTATATCATCCTGTTTCCCATGCAACATCTACTAAAATCCAGGCAAAGTATAAGACGATTTATCGAGCAAATTCTCAATTTTGACAATTCTAACAGTCCTACGAAGTTTTTAAGTCCCAAATCAAAAGAGAAGATACCTGAACTGCTTTGTTATAAACAATCTCAGCATGATCCTTTCCATCATTCACTTTCTCGGCACTAGTCAAGGCATCTAAACACTTCTTTGACCATTCCATCTGATGAACCCAAAAAAAGAAAAGGAGAAAGTGGAAATAAAAAAGCAATCCCATCACAGCATTTCATAAAATGGTGATATACTCATGATTCAATTCTCTATAACTGTTAAATAACCAATTGCCCAAATCAACATTTTCTTATAATATGTCAAGACATTGATCAAACAACAAATCATTGGGAAAAAGAACCATCTAAAATGAATGTAGAGATAATAAGCATATAGTTCGTTGAATCTTTTCCCTGTGAAAATACAGTAATTGCAATACAAGATAGAAAATGGATTGTTTCGTCATACTTACAAGAAGTTAATCTCTTCAACCTAGCAGAAATAACACAAAGAATGACAACTTACAGTATCAATATCTTCAGCTGTGGTCCAGGCAAAAGTTGATGTTGGTCGATTTACATACAAAGGCCTTGGACTCTTAACCCTATCAATATCTGGGACACAAAAAAGATGAAACTCATTACCCCATAACAATGTCTTGCATCAAATGGATGGTTAAAAATACAATCACAAAGGTATGTATGGAAACAATTTGAGTTTTCTGGCTCTAAATTTAATATGAAAAGAAAGGGTTCTCAGTGACAGGTTGACCTTTTATTTTTTCTAAAAACTTATTTTTTAAAGAAGAGGTAACATACAAACCTAGATGATGAAAATTTCATGAATGTGCATACATATATGAGCATAAACCAGAGGAACTAGAAACTTGATCCTAAAATGAGAAACAACCAAAATATCCTCATGTTTTCTATGGACACAGATAAAAATATATGAAGTGCTTAAGCTTTTTCCCCAGTGCAATACCACATCAAAAAGAACAATGAAGTCATTGCACTAGATAAATAACAAAAATCCCCACATGTTTGGTTCCAAACTGATCCAAAACATAAGGACTTTTAGGTCATTTTTCAGCAGTAAGAAAATGCACCAGCACATTGGAAAATTTGCCAGATACTTGTCAGCCGAGAAGGAAAACAGAATTGCACAAAGATTAGAAGTGGAAGAAAGCGATTTCTAGCAGATAGGAAGTTTGAAGGGCGTTGAAGAAAAATAAGTGTGCTCCTGTTGTTGACGCTGCAGCTGCTGTTGTTCAGATCATCTCCAAGGACGTTGAGTATATGTCTAGGCTGACCTGGATCCAATTTATTTACTTGACAAGTTGAGTCAAATTTCAACTAAAAATTTATGATTTGCATCAACTCTTAGACCAATATCTTCCCGGTCATATTAAGACAGATCAATTTTATCATATCCAAGATTTAATAGGTTGTAGGGGGGATGTAAACCATGGGCCAGGATTTACATTGGTTGGGTCGGGCCCCTTGGTTTGGCCCTATAGAAAATTTTGTACATCCTTGGCCCAGGCCCAATCCATTTGCCTCTGAGTTGGAAACCTAAATCTTGGTTTAGAGGAACACATGATCCAAATATTCAAGTTTTTTGCTTTAGGTAAAAACAGGCTGAATCTCAGTCCAACCAATTCACTTGCAACTATACTTGTCTTATCTAGACAAACAAGTTTGTGACAGGAGCGTGCATAATTACATCCTACTTAACTCATTGTTAATTCACAACAAACTTCAAGCACAGTCCAAAATACTGATTTTAGGTAACTCTCAATCCATACTTGACCCATTTATAATCAGGTTGAAAAATCTAAACACATACCCAAACCATTTATTTTGCATTAACTCATACCTATGGACCAACCCATTTCAATTTTCACTCACAACTAAAAAATAAAGCAAGACATGGCATGCAAAGATCACAAACAACAACCGAAAAACAAAAAAAAAAAGCTTCAAATGCATCATCATAATCGCAATAAATTTAGGAATTTAGGATATATTGCAGTTATAAACTAATTCATGAAAATTTAGCAAAAATGTAATCCCCATCACAAAATCACATGAGGCAACCATCTCAATCATCCTCTATAACCTAGTTTGTTTTTTCTTTTTTAGTGAATTGAAACCTATGGAAAAAGATTCGTGAACTATCAACTATATTAGGTTTGGGAACCGGTTATTTCTCAACTGGATCACCCCAAGTGAATTTGGGAACCAGCAGGTCCAGGGACTAAACCAAACCCATTCATTAATAATTGGTTTGAATTCGAGATAACCTGAAACCAACTCAACTTTTTAAAAAACCACCCAGACCCATTTACTCTGCTTGGATTCATGCAGGTCAGATTTTGCCACACCCACACGCAATGCAGATATTCTGGTCTTTTGAATTTAACTTTTTCAATCTTGAGAGCATTAAGGGCTTGCGTTGACATTTCTGAGGCTTAGGGATACACTGGCTTCGGGTCTGTCACTTTTCACAGTATTTTAGGTCCATTTGATGCCATTTCATTGTAAATTTACAAAAGCTTGCAGGCTTCCTAGGGTTCCTTGGAAATGGGCAGGAGTTTCCATTAAAATTCCAGTCAATTCAAGGCAAATAACAGGATAAACAACCTTCATATGATTCTTCCATCAAGAACAAAGTAATGTACTTACCAAGAGGACTTCCAGTTACACCATTTGATTGGAGAATTTTGGCTTGCAGGATTTTATTCTGATAAAACAAATCAAGAACCATGAACCAAATTAAAGAGGCAGAACAACAGAATGATGGTACTTTTCATTACAGCTTATAAAAGTGAATTATTTGGACAAATTATTTTCTTGCAAACTGCTTGAGTCAATCCGTTCAACATACAAATTACATGTCTAAATTTTTCATTATCAAGTCCAGGTAAGAGGAAAAAATAGCCCTAAAATGAGAGCACATCATCAAGAATAGCAAATAAATATAAAAGATTAGTTAATAATGCATTGGCACCTTTAGAAACATGCACTCAAGCTTAAAATTACAATACTAGAGAACATTTAGAGCAATATAATATGTTTTATCAAGAAAAAGAGGAACATAAATAGTATAACAGAATTTTGCAAACAAGCTCCAGAAAAAAGCCCTTAAGATTAGACCCTCAACCATGCATCAGAAAAAAGCTGATTACTTCCTCCCACTTGTAGCTAAAAAATGTCACCAAAGAGGCCTATATTAATTCCTGGTGCTACCAAGACTGAGATTGAAATCTCAAATGAGAGCATCTTCCAAGGTTTGCTGACAACCATAATTCACTAGAACAGAGTACATTTCATGACATAAATGGAAATTAAAGCCTAAAAATTATTGGACTTGAAATCGTTAAAAATGAAAAAGTAAAACAAGTCCAGATAGAGTCATCCACTTTTTTAACCAACATGATTTTCTTCAAGGTTTAAAAATTCAGTGTCAGTTCCAGCTGAGTCTGTGGAGTTCCAATTTTGGAGCTTCAAGCCACAAGGTTTTGATCAAAAAATCAAAAAAAAAAAAAAGGTTTAAAAAAAGAAGGGAAAAAGAGCCAATAGACATTCTATAACATTTTGTAGTATATAGGTTTTTTCCAGATAGAATCATGTACTTCTTTAACCAATATATTTTTCTTCAAGGTTTAAAAATTCAGTGTCAGTCCCAGATGAGTCTGTGGAGTTCCAATTTTGGCAATTTTATAACTTTAGCTTCAAGCCACAAGGTTTTGATCAAAAAATCAAAAAAAATATTAAAAAAGAAGGGAAAAAAAGCCAATAAAAATAATCACATGACATTTTATAACATTTCGTAGTATATAGATTCTTTACATGTGTAGTTTTGAGACAGTTGTGGGTTGTAGTTTGCATGTAACTGAAAGTCATAAATATCAAATATTTGTACTATGAACATGTATGGACATATTATTTACTTTCCGAAGTTCAATTGTTTGAAAATTCATTACATTTATAAGTTATGAAGTGTCTTAGTGCCTAGAGATATTCGAATATTTTCATAACTTTTGACAACCCACAAATATATGGAATTTGGGCTTTTCTTTCTCATTATTTTGAGGATAAGTAAAATTTAGTAAAACATGTGTACGTCCAGAATGGTATCTTTATCTTATATTTAAAAAAAAAATATGAATTCCTATTTAGAATGTGTTAGATTCTTAGTTGATCACATTGGTCTTTATAAAATACTCTTGTAAGAGCCTACTTGAAATCCCCAATCCATCAGCAATAACGCTTATTATCTGTCTCCTCTTATAACTTTAGAAAAAGAAAGACCGTTGAAAATAAGAAAATGACCCCAATAGGACAGAAAAAGAAAATAAAAATCAGAAAAGGAAAAAACATTTATGGCTGGTTTCCATCAGTTTCGGCTGAAACTGGACTGAGATTAGCCTAAATGCAAAAGTAGGGGTCAAATTTCATTCAGCCTCAGCCAAACTTAATACTTTGGTTCTCTCCCTTCCTCCTCTCTCTTCCTTCACTCTTTCATGCTCATCTGTTCTTCTCGCTCTCAGTTCCTTATAAGACCAGAGAATCCACAAAAGAACACCAAAGCTATGTAGTGGCACCTAGCAAGCATTCAAGCTTATAGTCTCACATGCTATCAAACAACAAAGCTTACTGCTCATATTTCTCCTATGATAACTTAATTTAGCTCTTAGAGAAGCATCTTTGTTTGCTAGCTAAAAAGTAGGGAAATGGCAATTCCAACCTATGCTATTTCATTCTTGAAGTTTCTTGGTACATAGAGACTCATAATTCCAAGAAACAATGATGTCGAGTCAATAGTCATACCAGTTTAAACCATATGATAAATCATTTTAAAAAAATGAAGTCAAAAAAAAACTATAGCCATTTAGCAAAATGTTGCAGCAAACTATGTGACTCATGGTTAAGAGTGAGACAAATTAAACTTGATCAACTACTTTGAAGCATTGCTATGTGTTCTACTTTCACATGTTACTATGCATTCTGCCCATGTAGGAGACATGATGACGATGACAGAATACCAGTCATCAACATGACTGAGATAGGTACAAGAATTTTGAGTGAAAAATCATAATTTATGTATATGTTAAACAAAACATTGTCTGTATATGTTAAACAAAACATTTTGAATCTAATGAGCAAAGATTATCAATATCTACAGCCTAACAATACAATATCACATGTTCTGCATACTCTCAAAAAGGACTGCAAGTCTAGTGATCAGGAACTACCAACATTTCTACCCAGAAAATAATGTAAGATGCAAAAAAACAATGTGGTACCTCCTTGAGAAGGCTGATCTCCGACTCAGATAAACCTCTCCTGTGAAAAAGCCAAAGGATTCTTCAAATCATATAAAGCTTGACAGTTAGAAAAAGAATGAACTATCAATGCCGGAAAGTAATAAAAGAAAATACAGTGATAAACAATAGATCTTGCAGGGTAACATTTTAAGATCGTATAAGGAGATATCGATTAACGCATAAAAACTAGCATATAAGATCTAAAAAATTAAGAAAGAGTTGGACATCCTTTTGCCTCAGGTTTGCAGTAACAATTTTGGTGCTGATTCCAGCACTATTTTGGTACAGTACTGATACAGGTAGGCTCATGGTACCAAAACTAAGCACACTCCCAATGCTGAGTATTAGTTCCTTATCGATAAGATGTGATATGCTTGGTACAGGATGACCGTGCTGTACTGCCCGATACCAAGCAATATTATAGTTAAGAGTACGAAAAAAATGGACACCCTGTCTCAGTATGGATGCGTACGGTATCATATCAGTCCATACCGTATCAAATCAATAATGTACCAATATGGATCTCGGTACCGGTATTGCAGACATTACCTCAGATATCAAGAACCTAAGAATTTTCCAGAAGGTATTAAATAAAAAAAAGGGCAGAGAAAGATTAACATTTTCTGCTTGAGATAACTCATGCTAGTATGCATTGTTTTCAATCCGTCCTTGTATTTCCAACTGGTTTCCTAATTCTTGAATTGCTTGTATAAACATAAATTTATGTTGCACATGCTATTGAGTCACTTCTCCTTACCCTAAGCACAACAAATAACAACCACCACAAGGCAGGGAAAAATATTACCTCTGAAAGGATCCCTTTCAAGGAGAAAACTATTCTCAGAACCGAGTTCTGGAACAGGCAAGAAATTCAAGAAGAATTCACTCCATAGAAACTTCTACAGAATGGGAACCAGAAAATGATTTGCAACAGAATCAGCAAGTCAATGTGCTGAAAATTCAATATTTTTCAAATTGCTCTAATAGTTAACAAGTGCAATATTGCAGTTTGCAGCATTTCTTGAAAACAAAAAAGAAACTCTAGAAGTATTTCTTCTAGACTGACCCTACTACTTTTAAAGGCCCACAAGATAAAAATGTAAAGAGAACAAAATATCCTAACCAAACTTCTACTCATTGACTCACATGGAACTAGAAGCTTTAAATTACCATTATTGAAGACCATTAGAGTCTACATGGAATTCTAACCACATAGAACATCTGAGCAATTTCGTCCCAGAGTTCACTTGATTAGTGAATAGGAAGACAATGTTGAGTGCAAAAGCACTATCAATTTCAGATAATGAATGCAGTGTAATTCAATTTCAGATAAGAACAACATAAGCTTTTTTATAGGCTTCATAACACAACAATCACAACAATAAGCAATGTCAATCACAACATTCAGATCCAAATAAACTGAAAAAAAAAAAGGTCTGCTATTAAGATGACTAGGCATGTCAATTCTCCAAGGAGTCAAACTTTAAGTTTGAAGTACAGAGAAGAAACTCCTGTCTTGGACAAAAATCTCAGAGATATTATGATGAGGATATTTTATTCTCAAGTCCTGTTGTCGGCTGTACTGCAACTAATGACTACAAGTTTATAGCTTATTGCAGCAGGACTTCTGTTTCAATAGAACCTTAAGACAGTTAAATACAACATGACAACCTGCATCATGTAAAAAATAGATAGTTAGATAAAAACCTCACAAACACTCACCGATAACCGTAGTGAACCCTTTTATTGTTATGCTTGGGATTGAGAACAAAAATGTTGTATGCATTCTCAATCTGAAGATATTCAACAAGAGTTGAGAAAAGATACTCCATCCTATCGATGTCAACTTGCCAAAGAACTTCTTCATCCTCACTGAGGGAAAAAAGCAAAACGATAAATGCAGAACTAAGTGCTATCATAAACCAGCAAATCATATCTACAGTCTGCATTTTATGAAGTAAAGAAAGTTGAACAGAGCTCCTAAGTTGCACTAAATAGAACTGAACAATGTTGTACTGAAGCATCAAGCATACAAAATTCAATGAAAGGATAAAAACGATGTGCACATGCAGGCAAATTGTGATATCAATTATCAGAACTTCATATGTATGGAAAATTAAAAATAACAATGACTGGCCATGAGAACGGCAAAAAATCAGAATTGAACTAACTAAAAATTTGAGATCCACTAATGCCACTGCATCAAGAAAATCAAGTTTCCACCTAACTATGATGTCGCAAGAATTTGCCAAGCAATTTCATCTGGTTGGGATTGACTTGTAATTGTATAGGCGTGAGATTAGATTGGACCAAGGATCGAATTGTTAACCGTAAAACTAAAAGTGATCCAAAGATTGAAAATATAAAAGAAATGTGAAACTTAAGAAAAGGAGTCAAATGTAAAGTAGATTCATAAAGAATAAAAATCCATAGTTAATACCTATTCAAAGTCTTGTTTCCACCAATCATAAACCATAGTCTACTGTAACAACATCGTGTCCAATTATTCATGATAACTCTATATTGCCTATCAAATCAATTATCCTTTTAGATGGTATTTTCAGGAAACAAAAGAAAAAGGAAAAGATTTAAGCAGGTAAACTTGCCTCTTGCTTTTAACTCATGAACTCCAAAATCTCTCTTTAGTTTTTAGAAGTTAAAAATAGATCTAACAAGCTTGCAAGCTTACATGCCTACATGCCTAAGTCTTGTAAGTGAAACAAGTAATTCTTTAAGTTAAACAAATAACAAAAAACAGATTTCCATGTGATTTAATACATACATGATATGATCAAGTCTTATCCCATGCTTAAGGGATCGTATGATCCACATTACAACTGTAAGTCTAATGATCCTAATAGATCCTGCTCCAAGGATGAGATCCAAATAGTTTAAAATCATTTTGATCTGAATTGTGATATCCAGATGATTGATTATAAGATTTTAACAATAATGTTACCAAGTATTCACAGCACATAGAGTCATCATTAAGATGCATAGCAAAGGTATAGCATCTAAACATTTCTTGTAGGAAGTCCAGTACACTCCTGTTTTCTAATCACCTTAAGTTTTTTGCATCAATACCTAGCATGTGTAGTGCATAGGATCAAGTCAAGAAGAATTTGATGAATCGATGCAAGCACATCATGAAAGGTACAGAATTTGAACAATATTTATGTGATACGTGGATACTCTCTCTCTCTCTCTCTCTCTCTCTCTGTGGCACCTATGTGAGCACACAAAAATTATTGTCACCTGGCCCAAATTATTTATGACTGTATGATTCAATTATTGCCATATGACATCAACAAATCCAATAGCAAATATGAATGCATATTCAGACTTGGTCAAATTACTAGACAGATTAAACTCAAAAATGCAGGCAATCCATGTTCCAAGATATACACACATACATTACCTGGAATCTGAAATATCTTCCTTACGCGATAGAGCTTTAATGGCATACTCAAAAACAGAAGTAACTTTTTCTCCCATATGTATAGCATGCACAGAAAAGCTGCATCCACAATGGAACTCCATAATAAAGTTAGGAAAAAGCAACTAGCTGCCTGATAAATGACCATGAGTAGAAAAATAAAATGAAAATTGTTGACATCAAATAACCGAATAAGCCATGCTATTGTGCAACTTAAGAGAAAGAGGTCAAGGAATAATCACTTGTAGTTTATGTGACTGATGAGAGGAAGATGATGGCGTTGAACTTTCTCAATGCTGGTCTTATAGAATGGTGTAAGAACCTCCCCAATAGGAGGGATTCGTGTATGTTCAAAAATGTGATCAATCTTGGTGAACCACCGCTCAAGTTCCTCAGGTCCCAGCTTAAACTCTAAGAACCGTCATCACATACATCAAAACTTGGGGGGGAAAGATATTTATTTGATATCAATACATATAGATAGACAAAAAGGCATACCATGGTTCCCTTTTCCTTCAAAACCTATAAAGATGAAGTTCACCGGGATAGGGAGGTATATAGAATCAACTTCTGAAAGCTTTAAATAATTTGCAATGTTACCTGGAGATATTACCAAGAGAAAATAAAAAATAAGCACAGATCACAAAACTTTGGTTCTGAACCAAAATGGCATTATTAGCCTTCTCTAAATGCAATCTGCATATCATATAAAAGAGACTTTTACAGTGCAAGTTTATCTATGAAACATAACCAGTCCAGCAAGAAGCAGTTTCTCTAAATGTTTGCAGTATAACAAAGTAAAATCAGAATGTGAACCATGGTAACTGATCATAATTATCTACCATGTAGCATGCACAAGTCCTGGAAAACAACGAACAAGTTTATGAACCTCTCTAGTGTAAGGCACACATGCCTGCCACTTTTTAGCATCCTAATCTCTATTGAGCACAGCCCTTTTCTTTTTTTATTCTATCAAGTGACAAGCCCTAAGGTCAGACCACATCAGAAAAGGTGATCAATGCTGAAGATAACACGGAATATCTCATACTGCAATTGGCAATATATCAATAAGAAAGTTATCACCTATTTTAATCATAACTGATATTTCTCAAGCTCAATGTGTAGGTCGGGTGTAAACAGATTTGCATAATTCAATCCAATTTTAAAACCATATCTGTGTAGATGTGGATAGAAAGCACATTGTTGATGCATATTTAGCTAGAGATATAAATCAGTATACAAGTTCTGGCCTGCATACAAACTACAATATATAAGCATATAGATTGCAATATATAATATCAACATATGGTGATCGTGGATACAGATTTGTACATATAATACAGCATGGTATCCACATTTATTAAGTTTCAACCACTAGTTAGAAGATCTAGGCTAAGGTTTATAGTTAGACATATCATCATATAGATGTGGACCCAGATCTACATAAACATCAGAACTTACCATATTCCCTCACCCTTTCTTTTTATTCCCACTTTTCTCCATTCTGCTCTCTTCACGCTTCCTTGAAGTCAGATTCCTCAATCAAACTAAATAAATAAATAAAGCCTAAGATCCCAAACAATTTTGATCCACAATAACCTGACTGAACCAACTTACAGTAAATTTTGGATGAAAGACAATTGTGAGATAGCATGTGGGTCAAATTTGATCATCATCATCATCATGTACAACATTTTCTGCATTCAGTGTATTACCCATCGCTAAAAAGTTGACTTAATTGAAGTAACATTTACCCATATACTGTAGAACAGGGAAGGCATTTTTCATTGTAATTTGCACTTCATTGAATCTCAAAACTTAATAGATTTCACCATTATAGTGGTGCCAATTTTCGATCATCTTCCACCAAATACAAACCTGCTCTTTCGATCAAATTTCATACTTCTCAGACCACTTATATTATGACATTTGACCTAATCATCCATAGACAAAAATCAAGGGAGCATTTGACTCTCGTCTATTTTTAAAAAACTCCAAACTTCTTGCATTAGTCATATAATATTTGATGTGGTCATTCAATGTTGATGACCAACCTATAGACCATCATTTGAGAATAAAATGAAAATGTTTGCTAAAAAGTGAAAATAAAATGTTCTCTCCATGTAATCAAAAGATACACCACCCATAGGCTGTCATCATACCCATACACCTATCAAACATCTCTTAACCTGCTTTACTACTGTGGCAATGCTTGATTATAAGATGCAGGGGGGGAATGTCCTATGTTCACTGGGTGCATCATACATTTCCATGAATGAATTCCAAGCACTGCTGCAATTGGTTCAACATTTGGAGCACCTAAATGATTTAAACTCTAACCAAAATACATACAATTGCCAACAAAATAGAATTGGTTCTCAGATTCCAAGAAATATCAAGCTATTCTGCTTTGCCCCACCATCATATCCATGCATAAATTTTGGCCCTCTCTTCAGTGGAACATATTATAAGAAGCTTGCACTATGCTCGACTGCTAAAAAGGGTCATTCTAAAGTTTATCCTGAGAATAATTTCTGCATAACATGTCATGGGAACAAATTATGAAGTGCTGTCTGTGGTAAAAGTGAAGAGATGTGAGAGGGTATTGATACCAAATGTGGTGTGGTGGAAGGTGCAGGAGGAAGGAAATCAGGCAATCTTCTAGAATAAGCTGAAGAGTGAGACTTCATTTCTGAATAAAAGATGGTTGGAGTATGGTGGTAGCTTTGGAGGGGAAGTGAGGTGGGGTTGCTTCTGAACCCCATTAAGCTGATGAATTTTAGTTATGAGCATGGCTTCCTTTTTGTTATTTGTTGATTATCAGCTATACAGCCTTGGTATATAGTACTTCAGTCCTTACCCGTTCTTATTGCCATTCAAAAGAAGAATACAGACAAAATTGAATCTTTGCAAACTTGGGATTGATGCAACATCATTTTAGAATAAAGAAAGTCCTGGCACACAATATGGAGTAATTACCTGCCTTCGTATAGTTTAACACCGCCATTTTCCCAGAGTCAGAAGACACCGAGCTTTCCAAATCATCAAAATCTGAAAATTACAGCATGTCACATCATGTCATCGTCTTGTGGGACTAGGGTTTTTCAAGAGTAAGAGAGGACGACGAGGATCTAAAGCATGCTTTCTCTGTCTATCCAGACAAAAAAAGAAAAAAAAGTCTTGTTTTGTTCTTTGATGAAAGGGAGTGGGACGGGATGGGAAAAATCTTACCACCACGAATCACAGCTTCGCTCCAAAATTTACTCTTCGCTTTAAGATTGAACAAGGAAAAGAGCCCCGACATTTTACTTTGGACAATCCCCGATGAAGCCGCATCCACCTCAGCCGTGATTGTTAGGAACTGAGCATCACCGAGCCCAATCAATGAGTGCAAACAGTCTATCGCTTCGCAAATCAAGCGCGCATAATATGGATTAGTAGAGATTAAATCAAATTTCAACACCGGGTCGGCTACCCCTGATGGAACCTAATTTTCATCGTTCTTTACCGCAGGTGGGGGAAGAAAAAAAAAAAAAAAAAAAGAAAAAGCAAATACTCCAGGAAGACGATAATTCTTTTTCTTTTTATTTTGCTTTCTTTCCTCCAGAGCGAACGCGATAACGGAGATAGATTTCCAAATGAAAGAATGAAATTAGGGTTTATCGGTAGAGAAGATGGTGGTGCGATATGGTGAAGATGGAACGCTTACCAAGAGGATGATTAAGAAGCCGCCGATCGCGAGACGAGTCGATTTGGAGGGGGAGGAAGAGGAGGAGAGGGTGCCACCGAGCCAGCTTCTGGGGGGTCTGGAGGAGGGACTCATCGCGAGAGCTAGCGCCAAAGGACAGAGCTCGTAGAAGCCGGCGAAACGGAGAAGAGGGCAGGGGGCGACTTTATGTGGAGTGTGCCTCTAGTGAGATCTGAGAGAATCCGGACCGCGGCCCACCGCTGAGGGAATAACTAGGATCGAATCCCCCTGCCTCGTGTCTCGCTCGCTCTTTCCTTTTTTTTTTTTTTTTTTTTTTTTAACAAAAAAAAAAAAAACAACTCGCTTGAATCCTAAAATAATAATAATAATAATAATAATAATAAAGATAATAATAATAATAATAATAATAATAATAATAATAATTGATGTAGGATGATATAATGGGCAGATCTGATTATGATACGTATTATTATTATTATTAGTTGATAGAAATAGGTTTAGAGCTTCGGGCTAAATTTCTATGAGTGGGAACTAAAAATTACTCCATTGACAATTTAGCCTAATCAAAAAAATATTTATTCAACTTTACGAATAATTAACTACTTTAAAATTAAAAATAAATCATCTTCAGATGCCTATAAAAATAAATCGTGATCCTAAGGATAAAAATAAAGAATCAACTCCATATCCTCTCTCTCTTTCTTTTATTCTTCTTTATTTTCATGCTTAAGCCTTGATTATCTTTCGAAAATATTCAAAAAAATTTATTTGGTTCCCCTATTAATTTAAGCAACAGAAGGTTCTTTGAAAGAAAATTCGAAGCCTCTAATGCTTTTCTTTTGCAAGTTTTAAGAAAAAAAATAAAAGGCTACTCATCAAGGACTTGCTTTGCCATAAAACAAATCTCAACCTTTAGTGCGAAGGTCAAAAAAAAAAAAAATAAAAGCATCAATAATAACGATATATTTTTTTGGAGGCTATACTTCATACATATTTTAAATTCTGCAAGACGTTTCATAGAACCCCAAAATGGGTTGTTGTCGAGATGGGATCATATTATAATCATCTTAGCATTTCAATCGATGCATCTTAAACATCTCTTCTCTTAAGTATTGAAACAGAATGTATTCTTTTAAATTAAGTAAATAAAAGATTATTCAATTAAAATAAATAAATAAAATAAATAAATGTTGCTTATGCACAAGCAAGGAGCCTAATGCATACTATGTTTTGTGCTAAGATAAACATATACTATAGATTTAGTTAGCAAACATCAAAATAATCCTAGTATGCTTCATTAGAAAGTAGTGAAAAAAACCGTTTAATATACTAAAGGAACTAAAAGTCTTAAATTATATTGCCAAGCTAATGAATTAAAATAGTTAGTCATTTTGATGTTAATTTTGTCGGTGATCCAAATGGATGATTGTAAATCAATGTCCGATCACATTTTTACTTTTGATGATAATGTTATTTTTGATCTAATAAAAACTAAGATTATGTTGCTGAGCATACACAAGAAGCTTAATGTATTGCATGCAATATGGCAACTACTTAAACAGTTTGGATACAGTATTAATAAATGATATAAAGTTAAGCATTCCTATTGAATCTCTTCACATATATTATGATAATAAGACAGTAATTGTACTAATTGATAGCGAACAAAATATTTCAAAGATAAATATGTTAGAGTTGAATATCATCATATACAAGATGTTGTTAAAAATAAAGAAGTTGATAAAGTTATTTACCTTATGCGGGCATGACTGTTGACCTTTTTAACAAATTGTGCGAGTATTAAAATATTTTTTAAATAAGTTGAAATAATGAGGCCTAAAAATATCTAGGTCAAAAATTGATGTTTAAAAATATATCAATTAGACGTGTAAAATCTCAAGCTTGACACGGTTATAACCGGTAAACCATTTTAAGCATGTAAAATCTCAATATACCTTTTGTATCGCATTTAAAATAATAAGAGAAATTTTGGTTTTCATGTGCAAAAAAGATATTGACCATTATGGCCATGAAATCCATAAGTATTGAATTAGCTAGTCCTATGTTACCATAACATGTAGCCAAAGATTGATGTTGAAAAAAATATATATTAAGAAAAACTAACTATTCATTGCGGAAAGCCTGAAATACTCGTTAGAAGCCCAATGATCGTAACTTTTCGACAAAACTTCTATTTAAGAAGGACTCTAGATTGTTTGTGTTCTTATAAAGCACCTTTGAGCAATCTTAGCCTCACAACATCTTTATGATCTATTCTCATTATTTATTTGCTTATTTTCCCCTTCAACTGTGACGCCAAGATTCACCTCCACCGGTTAGATCTACACCTATGACAAATAATTCAGCCACGAAACAAAGACTTTCTGACCCTATCCATACAAGTAGTTCTAAGAGCGTTCCTCAATGGCAACTTCATTTCGAGCTCGAGCTCGAGTCATTCCAAATGATCCTCGCCAAGATGATGAAAGGATGCCGGCTGGGTCTTGCAGCATAACTGCTCTTTGTTGTCAATAGGTGCACTGCTCTTTGGTGACTTCCGCTCTGGCAACTTGCTATTGTCGAGCGAGCAACTCAATAACTCGGCGACAATGCTGCTTCCTTCACTGTGAACATCTTTTCTTCCATCAACCGCTACAAAGATGCCAAGGATATTTGTCCCTCTTGTTCCACAACCTACGGTAACATGTTTGATGCAAACCATGACACTCTCTGAAGAGTAATGGCCTTAAAAATCTCCCACACCAGGACCCATGGACGCATACCGTTTTTTTTTTTTTTTTTTTTTTTTTTTTTTTTTTTTCTGGTTTGATTGATGAGGATGGAAACCAGGAAATTTTGAGTGGCACTGGAGTTATCTTTGCTTATTATAAGGGTTTGTTTGCTCAAGTACCAGGATTTAATCTTGAGACGTCAAAAAATGTCAAATATCTGGGCATGAGAAGTCTCATGCAGACTGCAGCAGCCTTGGGTGGAAGACTTCATGTGATGAACTGGATGCACAAGGGAGCATTTCATATTGCTTCATTCCAACAGTTAATTACCAGAAGAACGATCATGATGACTTGGCTTGCGGATTCTCAAACTTAGCAACCATTGCAAACGAGGATCCACCTACTGCAAGTTGTCGGTCTGAGATCATGGCCGAGGCTGATTCTGGGATCTCATGGACTTCATGGCAGATCGGAGACCAGGGAGTGAAGTTGCTGCTCTTTGTATTAATTTGTTCAGCTATTTTTGTCATTGCTGTGCTATCCTGACATTGTTAACTCAAGATTCTATTGAACTCGAAGCAACCATAATTGCTTCAGAAATGTTGTGGACTCCAATGATCGATGCAGGGCCTCTCTATTAATGTACCTGTAAGCTATGCTAGAAAAAAATTCTAAGAACATGCCTGATGACCATGACTAGAATCAGTTTCATTCAAAGCAAGTGCAAATTTTATTGATTGAAAAGGATAGGGATAGGGCCAGAGTGCTGTATACTTGGAAGTGGAAGGAAAAGAACTTATCATCATCCTTTCCTTTACTTTGTCCGGAATAATGAATGTTTTGTTAAATCAGTAACATCACAGTTCACAGCAAGGTGAGACTGTTAACTTGGCAACAGAAAGGCTCAGCAAGTGATGCATCAGCTTCCCCTTTTTCTGTCAACTTGTAGTCTTGAGACACCAAAGTCACCACTTGTTTTTTCTCATCTTTTTTGTTTTTTTATCTCATAAAATTTTCCGCAAGGCCAACCTATATATCCACAACCATCAAGGTTGGTAGCTTCTGGCAATCAGTGCAAATTTGTCTCAAGCTTTAGGCATTACTGATGGAGTCAGAAGGCCAGAATGGATGCCCTACAAAGAGAATAAATCCCACTGTGTAGATCAATTCTTTCATTAGGCAACTGCTGCATTATTATTGATGAGACATACATAGCAATATGAGGGTTAACAGAAAGATCTATGAACTTCCTTGGTGTCCAGGTCTTTCAAAATCAAAAACAAGTGGTGAGAGGGCATATACAAGAAGGACTGAAGAGGCCGAGACATCAACTTTAATAACACACTAAAATCCTCCCTTATAATTTAAAAACAAATCTAGCAAATCTGAGATTATTTTAAGACACAGGTAAAGGTTCAATAAAACCTCATCATTCAATCATTGTGTTTATCAAGCGACAAATCATCCATGCTTGCAACAAGTTCATCAACCTTTTCCTGGCTCAGAGCAGTGCTGGGATCATCTAGAGGTTGTGACAGATCCTGCAGGCTACTTCCTGCGAGAAGTTTCTTCAGCTGTTTGATGAGCCCATCATCATCATCCTCCTCATCCAGAGTTGGTATCTTCAGATCCCACACCTTGAAAATATTCTCGCGCGACTCAATATCCTCTTGAAAATCCACTGAAGCTTCCAAGTCCGCAACTTCACTTCTCTGCACATCTTCAGATAAGCGATGCTCATTGACATGAATTAATGTTGGTTCTTCCTCCTCAGCTGTCCGAGCATATTCGTCGCTGCTCTCTTCACTCCCATCCTCAACATTGGCAGTAGATAGGGGCTCATAAGATGTTGGATAGGCACTTAGGGTATCGAGCAGCGCATCTCTCAATTCATTCCATTTATCATCTGAGAGCTCGGGATTGGCCACCAGGCAGGAGTCCACCCAGGCAGCCTCCTCTGGTGAGAGCTCCTCTGCCTTCTCATCAGATTTACTGGATAAAGAAAGCACGGTAGAGATGGCATCGGAGAGCTCAATCACTTCATCGGATCCACTGGGCTCAGAAAGCAGGGCAGAGATATCATCGTCTTCCTCTGCCATAAATCTGTTAAAAATCAGTTATCATCGGTCTGAAGACAGCATTATGACAGCGAGGTATCAATCTGCCAATTGGTAGACTGAAGCTAAAAAGCCCATTATAGGATTATCAACCAGCACAGGATTGAAAAGGGAAAAAATAACTATGGACCAAGGCTAAAGTTCATCATAAACTTGAAACTTAGCAGTTTTCAACAAACGGGTAGATTTCAAAGAACACATATGTACACGCATGCATATATGCACACACAAATGATACACAGGAACAAAAAAGGATCACAATGTGAAGCATAACCATCCCTTAATTATGACGAGTCTAATAAATGAAGAACAAGTAGATAAAGAAGTGGAAAGGAATTAATGATAAAAAAGCATAACTATCTTTTTCTTTTTTTTTTGTGTTTCCTTTCCTACAAAAATGATTTCCATCCAAGGAGAGAGGATTTGCTTACTGATTGGTAGTAGGTGTTTGTCTTGGTTTTGTCAGGTTTGTGAATACCATATATCAAAGAGATGACATTATTTTTACCCAACCCCATGAGAACCCCAATGTGAAGAAAAAATTTGTCCCAAAACTAGCCTTGGTTTTCAGATGGGCAGGTTGCCAACACATGCATTGCAATGCAAGAAGATATATATATTTTTATTCATAGATTGTCCATTTACAAGACAACTGTCTCTCTGACGGCTAAAAAAGAACAGTTTAGATCATATACGTGCAAATTGAAAATAAAAGTTCACTGAAGCATTGTACCAGGACTCAGTGGAGGTTTACTGTTCGATAAAATCTCCAGGTAAACACATAAGGCATGTTTTAGAAACGAATTTGTCAATTCCAAGTGAACATATGAGGCAACAAGGGAACTAAAAAGCATCCGAAGTTTACAGTCAAAGGGAAGGGAACAAAAAAAAAAAAAAAAAAAAAGGAAAAATCCGAAGCTTTCAAAGGACAGAGAAGAAAAGCATCCAAAGTAGGAGTAGTACATATTCCAGAGAAACAAAACAACCACACATTCAATCCATATCAAGAACAGGCAACTTTATGAGACAAAAGCAAAACCATCAAAAAGCTGCATGTCTTGCCGCGTAACTTTTTACAAGTACAATTGAAAATATGAGGAAGAACACAAGATTTTTCACGTTAGAAGAAAGTGGACAGATACATCAAAAAAAAAAAAAAAAAAAGCTTAAAACACAAGTTTATGATTCACAGATTTGTATCAAGAACATGAAGCAGCTGTACGATGTCTGGCAGATCCGGGAATCAGGAACTTAAAGTGATAAACTTTGGTGACACTACAAGAAGGGTGCGACCTGCATGCATTGCTGGAAACCTCTACTAAGATTAGCGAGCACAAGCCAGCGCTCCCGACAGAAAAAAAGAAAAGAAAAGAAAAGAAAAAAGCTACGTTTTCCACAGACAGGTTTCTGCAGCAAATTAACAAACAACTCGCACGCGTCTATCAGACGCAAGCAACAACAGATAAAATTAATCTAACCTACTAGAGAAATAAGAAAGAGGAACGCGAAGGAAAGAGGAAAACAACAAATCAGATAAAACTAAGCGCACGTAATAACCAAATATCCGCGAGGCAAGACATATTTCTTTTCTTCTTTTGTGCAAAGGGGAAAAAGAAAAAAGAGAAAACGAGAGAGATCTGGATACCTGGTGGAAGATTGCTAGGGGCGCAACCGCAGGAAGACAAAACAAACGAAAGACGAGAGGAATCTGGATCCCTGGTGAAAGATTGTTAGGGGTACCCCCGCCGAAACAAAAGGACGTATAAATAGCCCTAAGCAACTTTAAAAAATAATCGATAACTTTCCGTTGCCGGGACTCGAACCCGGGTCTCTCGGGTGAGAGCCGAGTATCCTAACCAACTAGACTACAACGGATGTTGCAACGCTGGGGCACTATGAATTTACTTAAAACAAAAATATCAGCTGCTAGATCTGGTCCCCAGTCCAGTGGCGACCAGCCTGCAATGGCTCAGGCTCACAGCCTAATCATTCGGGTAGTTTTATATGGAATTGCCTTCATTTTGTTAGATTGTAACTTCCTCTTTATATTGTTTTTTTTTTTTTTTTGGGGAAAAAAAAAGGAAATTAAATAATCCTCAAGATGAAATAATGGGCGGACATGGGCGAGCATGATGTCAATCATCGCCATTGGATGATAAACGAACGAGCGATTCTGAAGCAAGCTCGGTACGAGTCTAAACCCTAAACCCCAGCCGCGGCGAGGCAAGGCAAGGCGGGCAGCCATCGAATAAGGACCGTACAATCTGTCATCACCGGTGACTGGTTCCTCCTCAGACTTTGGAGGAGAGAGCCGGGGGGCGTGTGGTTGCGATGGGGCGTCCGGCGGCGGCGAAGGCGTGGCGGATCATCCCGCGGCCGGTCTTGGAGAGCGTGCTCAACAACCACGCGCAGCACCACCGGGTGCCGCGGCCTATCCTCCTCTTCCACGGTCCCCGCGGCGTTGGCAAGACCTCCCTCCTCCACCGCCTCCTCCCCGCCTGGAACACCGGCCCCCACCTCGCGGCCTACGTCGATTTCGCCTCCGACGACGGCGTTTCAGCCGTCGCCTCTGACTGTTCTACCGCCACCGCCACCACCGCCGCCCCGTGGGTGGCCTTCGCCTGCCTGTCGCCGGCGCCGGCGCTCGGCACCCTGCGCGCCCGCTTGGAGCACGCACTGGAGAGCCTGGTGGACCACGGGGTCCGCCTCGGCACCATCGGCAGCCGCGACGTCTTCACCGCCCTCAACAAGTGGCATGGCCTCCACGCTGCCCTCCGCCGCGTCATCGGCCATGGCCCTCGCCTCTCCCCCGGGCGGCATGAGTCCGTCGCCGCCCTCTGGGCCAAGGCTGTGCTCGCCTTCAGGGCGAGGATCGGCCCGGGGGAGGTCGATGCAGCGGAGGCTCCCCAGAGGAGGTACTCCATGGAGGAGGCGGCATACGTGAGGGAGGCAAGGGTGGCGCTGAGACTGGCGAAGGAGGTGATCGGGATGCATCAGGAGTGGAGGAGGGAGGCGGTGCGCCATCTCAACCGCACCGGAAGCTTCTCCAGGCCTCTCGCCAACTCCGCCACCGATTGGCCGTGCCTCCTCATCGAGATCCTCTCCGAGGCTGCACAGATCGACTTCTTTCAGGTATGCGGCGCAACCCAAAGAAATAAGACTTAAAAAATGCCCTTCGATTTCTTTGCACGCACTCCAAAAGCCCGAAACCCTGAAATCCTAATACCTGTGGATGCAGCCAAAGCTAGTCATAAATAACATAGATGTGCTTCGAAAAGCCACGTCGGCAGATGATGATTCAACAGTGTCTGCTGCGATGTACCATGACAGCTTCATCTGGAGATTGATAGCCCTTGGCGTGAATGAGAGATGCTTGCCCGTCATTCTTGCGACATCAGATAGGTAAGATCCTAACACTGACATTCAGCGATCATAAGTAGGACCTGCTGGATCTGATTTTGACCTTATGTAGCTGAATTCATTACCAATCGATTAAAGCATTACAAGTTTCATGACAAAAAGATTACTTGAGGCCAGTAATTGTTCACATTGAGATGGATGAGTCCTCGTCTAATGCTAGGGAAGCAACATCAAAATTCACATCTTGTTATCAAATTTGTTTCTTTTATTTTATTTTGAGGGTTCAACCCATCAAATTACATTCTTAGAAAATACTTCATCTGCCTGAGCCTCATAAGTCACAGAGTCAGGATGGTTTTCCACATAATCCAATGTCATAGCATGCCCTTTGTTTGCTAGAGTCTTAACCACATGATTCCCCTCTCACAGGGTCTGAGTCACTAAAAGCTCTACACAACAACCTCTGACAAACAGTAGGTACGTAAGAATGCTTTGAAGATCTTCCATTTCTCCAACTAATGTGAGTGGCAGATCCACCTTCCATGCGTATTCCCTACATATGGCTGATTAATGGCATAACTAAATTCCTTCCTAAAGTTCCATTAGCTTTGCCATGGGCACCTAGTTGCTAGCAAGAGAAATTGTGCCTACCTCAAAGATCCAACCTAGGCTACCTGATGGCAAAACCAGCCTTAGCTGAACTAGCCTTCCCCTTTGTTTGGGAGTTAGAGGGAAAAGGAAAGAAAGGGTTTTTAAAGTAAAGGAAGGTAAAGGTGGGGTTCAAATTCTTGCGGTGTTTGAAAGTCTTGTGAAATATAGAAGGGAAAGTAGGATTTTTTATCTGATTAAGTAGAAGAAAATAATGTAAAGCCTCACAAACCATCTGATTTAGGGGTTTATAAATTATTGTTATTGAGAGAGGTTTGGAAGGGTATTGAAAACCCTTCTAAACCCTTTCTTTTTCCACTTAAAAACTCTCAAACTAGGGTATCCCAATGCCCTTTACTTTTCCTCCTTTTTCCTCCCAGCCCCCCTCCCAAACAAGCCCTTCATGTCCCTACTAAAGTTTTACTTTTAGTTGACCTAGATGTGGTGGTGCCTTGTGAACTAGACATTTAGAAAGGCGTTGATTGAGATAAGCAGCACCCTAATGGCCATTAATAGCCATGAGGTAATAGTTGAAGAAGGATGAAGCTCCGTGTGTCTATACTCCAAGAGGAGGAGAAACTCTTCCCATGATGGGTCAGGCTTTGGCTAAGAAAATAAACAGTGGTTAATGTCTTCAATCGGAGCACCATAGCAGCTGCATGAAGGGGTGGCACTACCACTTTAGAAGGATGTACAAACAAGGAAATCTATTCCATGCTATCTTCCAAAGCAATCAACTTTATTGAATCGCAGTCTTTTCTTATTGATCATATGCATGGTTGTAACTGTGGGTACTGAGACTGATGCTAATGCTAATTCTAATTTCTTCACTCAATGTAAATGCTAATATTAACACTCATGTATTATTTTGTGAAATTAGAATAAGTTAGAGGTGGTTGACCAAGCATGTAGGATTATAGTTGTAGCTTGGCTGTTCGGTTGTCATTGCCACCAATCATGATTGCTGGATCACAGGCTTTAACTCTCTTTCATAGTTGTTTTTTTCCTTTATTTCTTTCTTTCTTTTCCTTCACGGTGAATTTCTTTCCCCCTGTCTCTTCCAAAGAAGAGTGGTCAGTTTCTTTGGTTTGTGCATCTTAATGTTTATCTCTTTATCCAGAATGTATCTTTAACTTTCTTTTAAATTTTCAGTTACTATTCCTATCAAGCATCCATCGATTTTGGAGTTCCAGATGTGTTTATCTCACGGGAGGTATCTTTCTTTGGCTGCTTTTTTGGCCTTTTGTTTTGCTCTATGAAGTGGAATGATTTCCTGTACAACAAATTATTTTGGTGAGTCTTTTTTCCCCTAACTTGCATATTAACCAATCCATGTTTCAAAGACCTTTGGATGGAGGCCTCAAGAAGCTAAGCTGCACATGGTTTCAGATTTCTTCAGTGAGCCTGAGGTAGTAGTCCTTTTTCATCTGGGTGTTAGACCTTATTGTTCTTAGCTACCGATATCTGTGCTTTGGTTTTAAAATGATGCTTGTTGAAGTTATAGTGGAAAGTGATTGAAGAAGTTCTTGGCCCAAATCCAAGACATCTTTCTGAACTACATGCGCTTAAGGGAAGCACTCATTACCAGGAGTAAGACACTTTTCTGCTTCTATTTATGCTGTCTACCTGATTGAGGTGTGCATGTCTTTTAACCTTTGTTAACCCCATTACTTGGCATGTTCTTTTTTCATTCTAAGTATTACAAGACACAAGCAACATAACTATATAAGGAAGATGAATGTTTTGTTTTCCATGAACCACAATTTTAAGATCAAGAATTTGGCAAAGAATGAAATTATGTTTACCATAATAGAAGGTTCAATGTATAGCTGATCCCAATTAGTTTGGGATTAAGGCTTGGTTGTTGTTGTTGTTGTTTATGATAAAAGATTCGATGTAAACAAAAATTACATATTTAAGGGAAGAAAAGACAATGTTATTATATTATGCCCAGTTGAAATGCGGCAGTTGCGCCTGCATTTCTGTCAACTTATGATAAAATACGCAATAAACTGAGAGCCTTTTTGGATGCGAAATAGGAATGAGTTAACTTTTGATCATGATAACCAATGAACTATGTTATTTTTGCAGCAATTATTTATAATGTAAAATTTATTTTTTTTGGCAAATTGCAATTCTGTTGCTTTCGCTACAAGTGCGCAATATAATGCCATCAAGCCTATTATGTTGCATAATCAACCTTGCAATAGACTAAAAATCTTTCCTTCTTATTTACAGGCTCATGCAGAATGGCAGAAGCAGTTTTGAGGACATTGTTGATGCCTACTTGGCATATCTACAAGTGAGATGTCTTTGCACTACTTACCCTACTACAGATTTGACTAATAGATCATCTTGTTTTATGTGCTATCTTTTATTTAGATGCTTATGACTTAGTAGATCATAATGCCACAACCAAATAAAGGTAAAATATAATATGTATTGCAATAAATTTATTTTGCCATGTATTGATATGAGGCATTCTGGAGTTCACTGTGAAAACAAAGTAGCTATATTGTGGCACAATGGAATAATTTTTTTTTTTTTTGAAGGAAGGCATAGTGCAATAATGACTATTGGGATTTACTTATTTTGTTTATCATTAGCAATATTTGTCGTACCAAAAACTAATACCAGATCGGTATGAAATTTGTGGCATACTGGTCAAGTGGACTAAGGATCTCCAACCATAAACCACCTAGAGTTGGACTAAACTAAGCGGTTCAGTTTGGTTTTGGGGATGGTTCGGTTCAGTATGTCAATACAAGGTCAGTTTGGAGTCGATTTGCCTCCTATACCAAACTAAAAGATCGAACTGTTCTAGTTCCAGACCGGTTTGATTTGATTTGTCTCGAATTGTCGAGTTCAGAACGGTTCGACATACAATGGCCATGCATATACATATGCAAGTTTTATATTTCATTGGCGATAGTATGTTGAATAATGTTACAATCAACATAAGAGTCTAAAATATTGAGCAATTTCTTTAGACCTTATTCTTGGTAGATCCATTTAACCAAAATATTTTACAATCTTTTTCTGGAAAAAATTAATATATTGCTGTTAGTTATTAATCAAACTACTTTGTGCATTCCTATCTGTAAAAATTATATGAATAATCTGTTTTTCATAACATTCTTTTGTCATCATATGTAAATGAACTGATTAACTTGGGTTAGGATGTCAAAATCACATCTTTGAATATGGTAGCATATATCTGAGCCATTACTCTGGAGTATTCCTGGAAATCACGTGACCCACTTGTGGAAAAGGTTGGCAATCTCTAGGGCTGAGGTGCTATGCTTTACTCATATTCATAATTTGATGGCCATGAAGAGGAATATCAGAATACCAATAGACCGTTTTAGTGGCTGTCCCTAACAAATTATAAGAATCACCCTCTATTAAATTATAATATACCATCCCTCATAATTGAGTGTCTAGGAGTTTCACGGTACGTATAAGAGCAAGGCAACTTGACATTCACATTCATGATTTGGTGCTATATTGCGAACGGCATTTTCTGATATACGGTTGGACTCAAGACAATTTTCCACTAAGAATCCCTGGTTGTAAGCCTATTGTTGCTTTCATGATAAGTGTGTTTAGATAGTCACTCATCTCTAATAACTCTGATGAGATTTCAAAACTTACTTGTTGATGAATCTTGAAGTCTCAGAAGAGTATTAAGTCAACTCAGGTTTGGCATTCCATTCTCCCTGAAACTGTTCACTCAGCAGTTTTGTTAATTCGGTGCATCACCCAGTGGTTTATTGATTTAAAAAGCTGTAAATCTAACTTCAACCTTTTCCTCAAAAAGATAAATGAAAATTGTATTTTCATTAGCCTTTGTGATCTGATTTAGCTGTGTAAGAAAGTTCTCAACAGCAACACTGCAATAAATTAACAATTGAAGTGTCCACGACGGCTTAATTTTCTTCCCATTGTCATATTGTTATCATATACCACTGTAACTTGGAAAGTTTGATATTTCCGTAACTTATTAAAAGAAAATGTCCATGTTTTTTTGTTTACCTGATTCTACAAATTTGTAGGAAAAAAAATTATTTATTTTTTCTTGTGCTTTGTTAGGTGACTGTGGTGAACCCTGCTATGGAATCTGCACTAGTTATACTGCAAAAATTTGCTTCTGATGCACATGACGGGAAAATTCCAGAGTCTCGATTGTTCTTTGGTGCTCCATGGAGGCATCCACCTCGTACTGATGATCCTGTCGCATCTTCGAAGTGGGCAAAGATTCAAATCATGGACTTTGTCCAGTCTTTTGTTAATACTGAATTTGGGGTAGGCTTCCTTATCATGCATCTAGTTTTATATGCAGTATCTGGTCACTATGAGATAATTTGTAGACAATTATGGAAAAAGGTGAAGCCTCTGATTTTTCCTTATCCTCGAATTGCTGGTTTCCATTTTAATCTCATAGCATTTATGTGTCGGTGTGCACGTGTGATGACAACTAGAAACATGCATGTTTGAGCCTCAGAAATAGTTATCAAGTAAGTTTATTGAATGTAAAAGAGAATACACAGAGAGATACTCGTTTTCCTTTCTAATGTCAGCATGTGCATCATAGAATATGAGCACTTTTAGTGTCGAAAATTAGTAACTTTTGTCATCAATTGCTGTCCAAATGTTTTTGTTAGCTATTCATTTTCACATGCTTGTGGACATCTTATAGTTTGCAGGCACAAACACGCTTTCCTTATCCACCTAGCAGCTTTGGTAGGCCCTTGGTTTTCTATAACTTTGTCTGTTGAGAGGCATCTTTTCCAAACATTTTAGCTGTTTCCTCCAAGTTTGCTCTTACTGTTCATGGTGCTTCAAAATCAATTGGTTTGCTGGCCCATTTTTGTGAGGAACTTGGAAGAAAATAAGTCCAGGATCCTCTCCATTTGGTTTCCTCTCGCTTGTCTGGTATGACGTGTATGATGTGCTGGAGATGGAAGGCCAGTAGATGTTTGGTTGCAGAATCCTTTGAGGCCATCTCATGATGGTGAAGCATATGTGATAGGATTTATATGCTTACCTGAAATCTCAGAATTATCTCCAATTCTCATCTAGTGAGTTAGTTGGAGATTGTTTTGTTGCCACATCTTTGCTAAGTAGCAAATGTGCACTTTGATGATTTCTGCCAAGAGAAGGTGCATGCGTGAACTTATATTTAATGAATTGAAGGCCTTAGGCTGTAAGTTGTGTATATTTGCAGCTCCCTTATTCTAGAATTTTGAGTTTGAGGGATTTATTGTAATTTTTAACCTTTTTTTTTTAAAAAAAAAAGAGTATTAAGAGACCTCTTCATCATGTTATTATAAAAACAGTACACTAATTTGCTGATAAGGAAATTCATATTAGCTTGGCCCATCAAGTTGAAATTGTTACTGTTTCTCTCAAATTTTGGTTCTAGAATTAATTATTTTTATCTGTTTTCTTCCGTAGGTGAATTATCTTGCTGATGATAGCCTTGAAATACTGGATGATCCTTCTGCGGTTGCCTTGGTGGAGGTACCAGGAGTTTGCAATCACTTGCGGAACCTGATTTGTTAATTGTTGCACATTAACTTTTCAGCTAATTGTACATCTCGAGTATGCTAGGCAATTTAACATTTTTCTTTCTGCTTAGGTTGGTTTACTTTATACACAGAGAGATCCATCTTTCATTCGTCCAATTTCTCGTGGTATTCAGAGGTGCCTTGTCAGATGGTGAGTTGCTGTACTTGTTTAATGCAGTGAGTTGATATACTGTGTCATTACAATGTTTATTGACATTTTCCTGTTGTTGGTGCTCAGGCTTGTTCAGCAAAAGATGCAAATGAGCCTTCAAGAATTTTTACTGTATTTATGGCAACGGATCATACGTGGGCGAAGCTACCGCCATTTGATGAAAGAAATAGGCTATAAATAGGCTATACAGGTATAAAATAAAGTTTCTATGATTAGCTTTTGTTAGTTTGCTGCACCTATCACTTGTCTTTTATTTTTCTTTCAGGTCGTCTCTGGAAAATAATATAAGCAATCCAGCCATTCATTGTCCTGGGCTCAGAAGTATTGTTCCCTTCAGTTCTGCTGCCATTATATCATGTCCTTGTATATTGCCTGTCTGACAGGCGCCTTACTGAGGCTTAAAGTTGGCACAGCCCCTTTACCAGGATGACCTGTAAGTTCCATTCCAATTGTTCATTACATGGTATTTTAAGTCACTTGATTATAGAAAGATGGCAAGAGAAGAAAGTAGCTAAGATATCTATAATGTTGTCTTTCCCTTATGAGAACTCTTCTGACTTAGTGCAGGTGGTGCTATTTCATTCCTTTTTAACAAAAAATTCTAGACAGTTTCAATATACAGATTCAGGTTAATGTTTACCATTTAATATAAAGGTTAATTTTCAAGAGGAAAAGTTCTATGTTCTAACTGGAGATGATACCATATGTGTTTGGCTTGCTTGAATTGGGACATTATTTGGGCATAATTTAATTTGTGTAACCTTGGGACTTCATCAGCTGTCTGGGTTTTTTCATATTCACTTTGTTCATGTAGCTCCAAGCAGTGAGAGACAATTTATTTGGCCTTTTCTTTTCCCTCTCAACAATTTTGTGGTTCTATAGAAGTTTTGAAGTAGCAGAATTTGTTGTGCCCGAAGTACTAATCAAATCCTGTTTGTTACATGCAGAAGATAGGCAGTGGCAGAACTTGTACATCCAGTCTACTTGAAGATTAGTGGAAATGTTTGAGCCTATGATTACTCATTTTTGGGAATCATGGCGGATTTAGAAGCCCTTTAAGATTATTATTTATTATATTGTGTAATGCATAATCAAGGACATCAGTTAGCCGCTGCACTACAAATATTTATTCTCAAAGCTCTTCTTCCTGGAGAATAGGCAAAGAGGGCAGGGTGGAACATGGTGTGCTTATGAAGTGTTGACATCTAGGTGTGGTGATTGATGTTGCCCAAGGTGAGAAGCTCCTGGATATGGTTGAGCTGAATCTTTTGAATGACAAGATATTCCACCCTAATTAAATGAATGGATTAATAAGGAGAGAGAGTGAAATATTTGCTACTCATTGAGTAAGAGAGGCGAGTGTCCATCTTGCGTAAATATTTGCAAATGCCTATGTACTTTATAGTTTCAGTCCCTAATTGGGAGGATCTCTCTCTCTCTCTCTCTCTCTCTCTCTCTCTCTCTCTTAAAAAAAAAAAAAAAAAAAAAAAAATCATTTCCAAATGAATGCATCATGTGTTGCAATGTCCATATTCTTTTTGTGATCTCAGATGGCGTTCTTGCGTGTATGTTGCCTTACTTCAATGTATCCACATTTTGCTGTATACTGATGCCTCCCAAGTCTCTGATATATGGAATTTGCTGTGCAGATCCATATTTTGCCTGAATGAGGAGCAGAGTTATGGTTTTTGTCAATGCAGTACAACAGTAGAAATCTGGAAGGATGACATTTCTCTTTTTTTTTTTTTTTTTGAGGGAATTGCATTGCTCTCATAAAACATTGTTTTTTTAGCATTACTGAAATAATTTCCTCATACTGGAAAATATTCAATCCTGTCATGTTCACAGTGATCTGACTTTGCTTGATGCTTTACTCTCTGTATTCTTGGATGGCATGGTGTCAGTTCAACCATGGAATTGTAAAATATACTGTATGATAATTATAATTTTATTCTTTGTAGGTTCCATCTTTCTGACGAATACGGAGTTCCACGATTGAGTCGTGTAAAAGGCAGCTCTTGAATCATATTATTACTTGTGAAGTGGAAAAAAATTACAAAATCGAGGAATGTAATTGTGCATATTTTGTAGTTGAGGTGGTGGTGCCTGTTACTAAATTTCCAGCTTGTTTGTCAGCCGTACCTGCTGCTCGACTGGCAACAGCTAATGTGAAATGTTTGGCTCAACGTAATGAGAAGTGGTTTCAAGTTGGCCAAGAATATCATCTAATCTAAGAGTCGTGTGGTTGGCACTTTTTGATAACCATCATAATTCCCAAATGTACGTTAGTGTTCATCAAATTTTTTTTTTTTTTTTTAGAAAAAAAAGAAAAAAAGAAGTCCGCTTCCATAACCTATCTACCATATGTAAATTTGTTACATGAATGCCGTTGTTGGGTTGGGATTGTTGGAACATTTGTTTGTTAGAGTGAATTATTTATTTCCACTGGTAATAAATAATTAAAGCAGTATCTACGCACTGTTCTCGATCCACGGGCTCTTCTGAGGCCTGCCAATGGTCCTGAGGGCCTTCCACGTCATACTAGTGCACTTGAGTCCCGACCCGATAGCGATCTGCCACACGGTGTCCCCTTTTTTAACCCTTCCAAAAGCCTCCAAATATGCAAGCTCGTACCAGACGCTGCTACTGGAGGTGTTCCCAAACTTGTCCAACGTCTTCCTCGAGGCCTCCATCTGCTCATCCGTCAGCTCCAGGCTCTGCTGGATCTCGTCCAACAAGTTCTTGCTTGCTGCCAGGATGCACACGTGCTGGAAGAAGTCCGGCTTCTTCTTCTTCTTGGTGCCCAGCGATGCCACGTGGGTTTTGAGGGCGCGGCTGGCGGCCTCCAAGAAGTCATGGCTATGGAAGAGGCCACGCCTCCCCTCGGCGTCTTCCTTGAGGCACACGCTGTTGAAGCTACGTTCATCCGTGCCTCCTTTGTGAGTGCGAACAATCTGCACCGAGTGAGTAATTGCTTCAAGATTAATTTCTTGATTTTATTTTTATTTTTTATTTTTTTGTTGGACCTGACCTCACGCAGGAGTAGGATTAGGACAAATTAAGAATTATCAATCAATCAATCAATCAGATGGGACTCGACATTTGAGAATTAAATTAAATTAAATTAATTAATCAGGGGGGACCTTCTCGAGCTGGTACTTGGAGCGCCACCAGTCGAGGCGGCGGTTGGAGAGCAGCATGGCGGCGGCACCCATGCGGAGGACGCAGTTGGAGGTGAGCATTTGGAGATGGCTGCCAGGGTACCAGGCGGAGGTGACGATCTCCGTGCTGACCACCAGCGCGTAGGAGGATCCCGAACGAGAGCGCAGGACGTCCCTGGCCACTTCCACCGCAACCACCCCGGCGGCGCACCCCATCCCGCCCAGGTTGAAGCTCCGGATGTCCTGCCGCAGTTTGTAGTGGTTGACGAGCAGGGCCGAGAGGGACGGGGTCGTGGTCAGCACCCCGCAGTTCACCACCAGGATCTCGATCTCCCTCGGCCGGATCCCCGTGGCCGCCATTAGCTCGTCCACCGCCCCCACCATCACCAGTGCCGCCTCCTCTTGCCCTTCCCGGAGGCCGATCTCCCTCGCCGGCAGGAACACCGACTTGGGCACCGCAGACTCGTCGCCGATGCCGGAGGCCATCACCACGCGTCGCTGGAACTCCATCGCCGCGGAGTCGAAGTTGCCTGATTTCTCCGCCAGCGTTAAATATTCCGCCTTGCTCATCTGCAGCCGTGAAATTCTAATTCCTCTCACAGCTTATTCTTCCATGCATGCATGCATGTATGCTTGCGTATTGACGTTGAATATATATATATATATATATATATAATAAGATGGAAGGTGCTATGCTGCTGCTCACACTTGACTTGCTCCTCTTGTGTCATGAATTTGGATTTTGTCATGCATATATATATATTAATGGTCTCTCCTTTTTTTTAAAAAAAAAAAAGAATAAAGAAAAAATTATCTGGCTGCCTTTTTGCATCAATTTGGATTATTATTATTATTATTATTATTATTATTATTATTATTTCCCTCATGCGTAGATATGCACATATTTATGTAAAGATGAAACATACTTCCACACTAAGTTGATGAAAATTATATATTTTTAACACAATTATCTACTTTTTTTTCTTAGTGAATCACTTAAGTGAGATCAGTACCTGAGCAATTCTTAAACGGCTTAAAACCAAAGAGAAGAATTTTGTTTAGAGAAAGCAAAATCTTAGTCGAGTGAGAATAAATTAATTAGGAAGAGAATCAAGGTTACCTTAAGCTCCCTTGGTGGCCGAAAGCAAGTAAAATCAACAAGATATGTTGGACGAGGGATTGAATCCAGAATAAGATATGCAACTAAGAGTACTGAGCCAAGGAGGAGGGCTAAGTTCATCAAACCGTACACAGACCAATCTCCCCCATTTGGCATCGCAATCTCCATCTGAGATACGAGAACGACGATTGGAGGGAGAAGTAAATAAAATCCACGACTCGATAGATAATTATAGCTGAGCTTAGCCTGTTTTCCATCATCGGTAAAGTTCCTCAAATCCGGGCTGTGCCCTTGAACTGAGACAGAGAATGGCACGGCATGTTGCCTAGAGCCATCCACCGTATGGTTGTTTGCCATCTCTGCAAATCGGACGATGCTTCTGTATGAAAGTAAACAGATCCCACGAAATAACAACGAGACAAGAGGGTCGACGGAAAAGATTCGTATGTTCCTATTGAAGAAATCGATCCAAGTTCTAGCTTCTATTTATTAGTGGAGAAAGCGAGAGAGAGAGAGAGAGAGAGAGAGAGAAGTAACGGTACGACAATGGCTGGAGAGGATAAGTTGGTGAAGCAAGGGATGACAGGGGTTTTGGGCGTGAACGCTCATGGGGGACGGTTGTGGCTGCAACGTGTCTTTCATGTGGAGAGGTGTCATTCGGTTGGACTCATGCAAAGTTTTCTCCTGTGGTGGTGGTGGTGGTGGTGGTGGTGGTGGTGGTGCTGCTGCTGCTGCTGCTGGTGGTTACCCGTGGGATACCCCATCTTCTGTCTCAGGTTTACCCCATGAATTGATCTGCCCTTGTCACTTAGTTCCAAAGATATCTCAGCTTCTCTCCCTGCCAATTTTCTTCGAAATTACCTTCAGGGATGCAAGCATGTATCGCGCAACAGCTGCCGACCATTAAAAGTGGTAACATGACAAAGAGTATTGGAGTACGGATTATCTTATCGTGCTTCCATTTACAATGGGATAAAAATTCTCTCTCTCTTATAAAACAAACTAAGATAGACACGTAGCAGCTGGAACTAGACTTTCTGATGGGTTGCCCGTTGCTGCAGTTTGCTGTATCCGGACTTCAATATTTCAACATCAAAAACATGAAGGGGATGAAGGCAACCTTAGTAGCAGCTACAGTGTGCTCTTACTCCCTTTTAATTGCTTGCTTGCTGCCAACTAGAAATTTGCTTGTAGCAACGTGTAGATACTAGTTATCAACGAGAGCTACTTCTGATTTTATTAGTACTGCCTCCCTATTTTTACGTTTCAAACAAATGCCCTTGCAAATGCCCTTTGACATGCTTACTTTTGTTCACTAATGCCTTTTAAGGGAAGCATTTGATTGCTCAAATAGGATTATCATAGTGACTTATTAGATCATCATGATCTTTATACCAAGATAATTCCTGATGATCTAAGATCATCATATTTGATATGATATATGTTAGTAATTAAAGATCTCTTGGGATCTAAAATTACTATACTTAGAATATCATGCAAATCTTGATTTATATGACTATGAAATGCTAAAATTATTCCCAATTAATTAACTTCTTTTTATCTTTAAAAAATTATCTCATATATATTTTGCAAGTATCATGATAATTTATCGCTATTTCATATTATGTATTATTATAATATTTTATATTAAATTATAATAGTATTTATTATCATATTATATTATAATATTATAATTATAATTATGTTATATTTTATGAAATTATATAATATAATATTATATTGCAATAATATTGTTGTATTATAATCTTGTAGTATTAAATAATATTAAGTATCTTTTTAATATGGATAAAGGGTATTTTGATCCCTGAATCCTAAGTAATGATTATTGTTCAAGGATGATCTTAGATACTTAATCTCAAAGACTACTATAGGATTACTAGATTGGATGGTGATTCTAATGACGGAGTGACTTGAAATCACTACCACATAAGATCATCGAGATGTAACTAAATGCGATGATCTTATCATCTCCATCTAAATTATTGTTTATTCCTAAATGGATCATCTCATACCGAATGCTTCTCTAGTGTTAACTATAAATATACACACTAGTCATTTAAGAGTGGTATGAGACTACTATATTGAATGGTGATTCTAATGATGGAGTGACCTGAGATCACTATCACACAGAATCATCGAGATGCAACTAAATGCGGTGATCTTATTATCTTCATCTAAATTATTAATAATTTCTAAATGAATCAATCCATACCGAATGCTTCCTTACCATTGACTATAGATATGTGCACTAGTCACTTGTTTTGTAAAGTAGTGCATACATCCTCAACCATTGGCTACTCTTAGAGGAGAAGATGGTTTTGTCTAGCTTTTCAAGGCAAGGGCATTGGTGCTTTTTAAAAGCAAATAAAGTAAAATCATTAAAAGAATGTAACATTGCGTTGAGTTGAGAACTACTAGCAGTTACCAAGGGCAGGGATATCAGCACAAAATAATTATATTTTGATATAGTTTGCAAGCAAAAATGTGGATTTATAAAGGCAAACATCCAATATTGGAAGTTTTAAGAGATATATGGTAAGAAAATTCTAAAAAAAAAAAATTGTAATTTAAGAAGGATGTATCCATGATTTGAAATATTCTAAAATATGCATGGACCAAGTATCATCATGATGTGACCATAATTGCCTTTAAATCTTGCCTATATTTTCAAATAGACATTATTAGATGTATAACTTGCAAAGAATTTTATATTTATGTCGAAGTTGAGATGATAAGCTTGCATTGCTCTATATTAGCATAAAATGGATATGCTTTACGAAAGATAGATGTTAGCTCGTTAATGTAGGTTGCATTCACATTAAAACACAATGAAAAAGAGTTGGTGCGGTATGAGCTGTGCAGCAATTGTCGTCGCATTAGCTAGATGTGTAACGCCTATACCTCGTGGATGGCTTAGTCGTTGCCACTTGCCCTACTAATATCATTTGCGTTCTAGTAAGCCCAACCATGCCTGCATGCAAAATGACATGTGGAGTAAAGTTGAAAATTTCTTATGACATATTTGTTATGCATATTATTGAAGTAATACCTACTTTTAACCACCAAAGTAACTCTGATCATATTTCTTACAAATGCATTTTATGAATGAATTTATTTTCCTCATTGTGTTGCGAGTGGTTTTATAAAATTTTAAAAATAATTCCATGCGTTGGGTAGAAAGATTTAGAGAAAAATATTGATGAGATCGATCAAGGTCATATTGTCAAGTTCGAAAGTTTTTCCTTCTATATACCGTATTGGGCATTTTTCTTTTTTGCTATCAAAGGCATAACATTTTTGACATGGAAAATTTTTTGACATGAAGGATCTTCAATCGGACATCCTGATGGGATATGCAATTTTAGTTCATCCTTCAGAGAACCTCACCTTAAGCTGGCTTGCAATGGTGCTCCATGGATGGAAATTCATATTGATAATCAATAAATTACATCTATTTTATTAAATTTCATGCATTCATGATATTGTATGATTATGAAATTACAAATAGATGAATATTGCAGGACATTTATATTCGAATTGTTTACAATCACACACAACACCACCAATGCTTTTTCAAAGCAGAAAGAGAAGGAAAGCATGTACATGAGCTGATCTGATCAATTCCACTGAATGGATCGCTGCCGGCTAAAGCTGCATTGTGCCATCACGCCTCGTCAATGAGCCGGGCAATGGAAATTCTGAGGTTTTAAACTAAGATGGCCATGTCCTAACCTTGATGCGTGCGTGCGTGTGTGCGTGTGTGTGTGTGTGTGTGTGTTTATTACGTAGAAAACACATAGCCTAGCTAGAGATCACAAGATAAAAGCAAGTAATGAATGATCGATCCTTCAATAATAGTGATCCATATGTGGGCATGGGTGTGCTCACACTCGCGGCGAGATAAAACATATGGGCGCGCCGAATTCGCTCGATCAGAGCAAATCCAAAATCCTCATTACCTCCTCTATGGCGGCCGCGTCTATGAAGAGGAATCCATCGGGGCCGTGGAAATCCCACCCGCAGTCTGTCGCCGCAAGCTCCATGGCGTTGCTGCATGAGCCGACTGCCGTTGCCGCTGCTGGTGGTGGTGGTGGTGCTGCTGGTGCTGGTGCTGGTGATGGTGGTGCTGTTGCTGGCCCTGGCCCAGTGGACGCCGACGACGGCGATTCTTGCGGGGATCGTACGACATTGGCGGAGGAGACGGGCGTGCTGTCGAGCGGCACCGAGAAGGCGTGCCTCACGGCGATGGCCTTCACCTCGTGGGCGGCCAGCGCGAGGCGCTGCTCCTCGGGGATGTGGAAGCCTCGATCCTCCGGGAAGTTGAAGCGCGCCTGGTTGCCGCGGAGGCAGTAGACGGCGGCGTCGTATGCGCGAGCCGCCTTCTCCGGGGTGGAGTAGGATCCCAGCCAGATCCTGGACCGGCTCTTGGGGACCCGGATCTCCGACACCCATCGCCCCCATTTCCTCATGCGGACCCCTCGGAAGAACGGCCGGCGCTTAGAGATGCCTCTGCCGCTGCATTCGGCCTCCCTCTTGGGGGACTTGCACCGCTCTCTCTTGACTCGTTCCTTCTTCTCCTTTCTGATCTTCTCCATTGCTTCTCTGTTTGTATGCATACGAGAACGAGAGCGAGAGAGAGAGAGAGAGAGAGAGAGCGAATTTAAGGAACAAGGAAGGGAGTGGCCGGGACCAGTGCTAATGAGGTGGAGTGACGCGGGCTTGGCTTGTTCCTTATAAGCAGCGAGGTGGGTTACACCTGACGGTAATGGCCGAGGCTGTCGAGCTGCCCAAAGGGGATGTGGACTCGCAAGGCAGCTACATGTGACGACAGAATCTACACGTGGATTTTGGAATCTTCCCCAAGTGGGGAAAGCTTCGCAAGACTAAAGCGGCGGGGGCTAAATTGTCAGATGGCGTACCAAGACCAAGCGACCTTGGATTGACCTTCTTCGCTCAAAATTCATTTTAATACTCCTTCCAGTTGAAGCCGATTAAAATTAATGACAGTATTGTCCTAATACAAATACATTAAAATTAATCCTATCAATCTTAATTAATCTAATATAATGAAATACCATAAATATAATATTTTTAAAACATAAATAATTAAATTATCACAATTGAACGTTTTACGATCAAAAATAAATTTCGAGTGATCAAAAAAGTATATATTTTTATTTTATTTCCCTTTCCCTGCAGTAGAATTCCAATTCCATTGCCCACCGCATCCATCCATGCCTTTCTCCTTTGGTTGGGCCGGGCTGGAGGAATTCAGTTCAGCTCTGTTTTGGACCAACCATGGATGCTCGAAGTGGACTCCTCCAGCCCGACCTACCTATATTCAGATACCAAATTGCAAGCACCTTATACTTGATCAGTGCAACTGTATATTTAATAATTATATTTATTGCACCTATTTACTTGCAAACCCAAAATGTTTTCCTTCTATAAAAGTTATTGGGAAAAAAATAAAAAAAAAATAGTTGAAAAATCCAACCTCTACAAAAATGAATGGGCGCCTAATCAAGGATGGATGATCGATTTCCTAAAATTAAATAGAAAGGGGCACATTTTTTTTTAAAATTTTTGATGGTGATAATATATGAAAATATTAAAAAAAAAAGGTCAGCATAACCAAAGTATTCGTTAACAGCATTATTAGAAAAAATATGTGCAAGTTAGATATAAACCAAGAATTTTTTTTTTTTAGAAGAAACAAGTAAGCGACACGTGTTATGGTGAAAGGAATCAATACACCTCAAAGGATTTTTTTTTCTTTTCTTTTTTTTTTTTTGTGGAGAGGGGGAACGAATTTTCACTGTTACACTTCTGAAGAGTCGCAACAAAAACTTCAAATTTTTCGCCTTCAAAACTCTCTCTTCAAGTGTGCGGCGCTGAAATTGCGTACCACTTCAACCAACCTTTTCAAGGTTCTCTTAGATAACCCAAGCTGCACCCTTCAAAAAGATGTTCTTACCTTCAAGAACCTCCTTCTTGATGCCAAGAATCGTCTTGTTCACTGTCCAAATCTGCTGCAAAGCTAGGCTGCGCCCTTCCAGACTTTTCTTCCACCAAAGATCCAACATAAGGATTCACAAACACCACACAATGTGAAGGGAAAGAGAATGCATTACTAACACCCAAAAATACATCTGGCTCTCATCAAGAAAGCTCCCAACCCTTACAAGAATTGCTCAAGATTCCTTCCATAAAGGCCTCACTTCCCTCCCTTGGCTCTAATCTATACATCTTGACAGAATTTCAGCAACACAACAGCCATACAAAGACTCACAACCTCTCCAAAGGATTTACACAAGTCTCCAAGAACAACTCAAATCTATACATCTTGACAGAATTTTAACAACACAACAGCCATACAAAGACTTACAACCTCTCCAAAGGATTTACACAAATCTCCAAGGACAACTCCAAACCTCACGCACTTCTCCTCTCTTTTAAAATAAGAGTGCCCAGATCCTTTTATAGACCTCAGCCATGCACCTAGCTGTTTGAGCCCTTTAAAAACCTTGTCCAAGTCAGCTAGCCATTTGCAACCGCTTAGCCACTTGGCCCAATGTGCGCCTGCCCAAAGGACATCCATGTCCATTCAGCATCCTCCTGCACTCAATCATGCCCAGCTGATCCAATGGCTGTGATTCATCTCCACCGTGCCGTTGTCCAGCCCGTGTGCACATCTGTGCACCGCATGCCAATCACGCGCGCCTTGCCTCAGCCCATCTCAGCACACCTCGGCCATGCTTCAATCATGCCTCGGTCGCACGCTCCATGCCTTGTGCTCGCCCGCGCCCAGCCTGCATGTCGCCAATGCATGTGCCGTGCACTGCCCATGTGCAACACCGTCCTAGCTGGTCTACATGCTGCTCACTTGGCCTAGCCCGACTCAGCTGTGTATGCGCGCTCGTGCCACGCTCGCGCATCAACCTTGCCTTGCCCAATCCAGTCATATTTCCCGACCATCAAACCAGCATGCCTTTACATAATGCGCGCATCATCCTTGCGCACACCATAGTCTTGCACATGTCCTCTCGCGCATCGCTCAACCACTTCATCCGCGTCCTGCGCCATCCAGCCTGGCATGCTGCGTCCTGCGCTCGGTTGCCCAGTCCAGTGAACAACCTCACCGCTGTGCACCCAACGCCAGTGCACAAGCTCCCTTGTGCCGCGTCCAGGCATGCACGTCCAGCATATATGATTCTCAATCTTTTGATGCTCTAATATCTGATACAACTTCGAATATTCTCGACTAACAACAGGTGGTACTTTCCTTGGAATAGGCCTTTCAGCATTCTCATAATATGGCTTCAAAAAGCTCACATGAAAAACTGGGTACATCTTTAACCTTTTTGACAAATTAAGCCGATATGCCACGGCCCCGATCCGTTCCAAGACACTGAACGGTCCATTATACTACGGCATCAGTCCACAATGGAGCTTGATCTTTCCCATCTTCTTCCACACCTGTGGCGTTATCTTCAACAAAACCCGATCTCCCACTTGAAACTTTAAGGGTCTCCGCTTCCTATCCGCAAATTTCTTCATTTTGCGAATACCCTTTGCTAGACTCTCCTTAGTTGTCTCAATCAACTCAGATTTATCACGTGCCATTCTATATGCTACTGGACATGGCCCCGTCCTATTGAACCGCTACCTCCAAAGGTGATAAAGGCTGAAATCCCATACACACTTCAGCTGGACTCAACCCTGTTGAAGATGCTTTATGCTGGTTGTAACTAAACTGAGCTACATTCAACAATTCCAACCAATTCCTCTAGCTTGTAGATACAAAATGACGTAAATATTCTTTCAATAATTTATTAATGCGTTCAGCCTACCCGTCAGTCTGCGGATGATAGGCTATTGAGAACCTCAACTCTGAACCCATCAATTTGAACAAACGAAGTCCAAAATTTTCCTGTAAACCTTAGATCCCTGTCACTTATAATCTCAGCCGGTACATCGAAATGCTTCACAATACCACTGAAAAACAATTTAGCCGCCCTGTCTGCCGTACATGGAAAATGTGCTGCCATAAATACAGCATATTTGGAAAATCTATCTATAACCACAAAAACAGACCTCATTCTATTTACCTCTGGAAGTCCAGTGATAAAATCCATAGAGACTGAAACCTATGGCTTTTCCGAAATGGGAAGTGGCTGCAACAATCTTGCTTCCTTTCTCCTCTCAGTCTTATCCATTTGGCAGATATGACATATCTTTACATATAGCTCAATATCATCCTCCATCTTAGGCCAATAATACGACCTTCCAAGAAAAGCCATCATACGTTCTACCCCTGGATGGCCTGCCCACCGTGGGTTATGGCTTTCCTTCAAGAGTAACTGTCGAAGACCTCCACCCTTTGGTACATATAGCCAACCTCCTCTAAAATAAAGAAGACCATCCTCTGCCCAATATTTACGTAGTTCCTCGGCTTGCACTGCTTTCAAAAGGTTTGCATACTTTGAATCACTAGCAATATGTTCCTTCAGCCAAACCAGAAATTTCCCTTGGAAAGTTGTCAATGCTGCAACAAACCCTTCCAACTGTTTCCAGCTCAATAAATCAACTACCAAATTCTGCTTATCCGGACGATGCATCCATTCAAAATCAAATTCAGCTAGATATTCTTGCCATCTTACTTGCTTAGGTGTAAGTTTTTTCTGAGTACTGAAGTATGTGTTCGCTATGTTATCAGTAATGACCACAAAGCGAGTTCCAAGTAAATAATGCCGCCATTTGTCTAAACAATAACTGCAGTCATTTCCTTTTCATGTACTGAGTATCTTTGTTCTGTCCCATTCAACTTCCTACTCTCAAAAGCAATAGGATGCCCATCCTCTACTAATACTCCAACGATAGCATAATCTGAAGCATCTGTATGAACTTCAAATGGCTGTCCAAAATCAGGTAGCTTCAACACAGGTTCGTTGGCTATGGCTGTCTTCAACGCTTTAAAGGATGCCTGGCAATCAGCCGTCCACTCCCACAATTTATTCTTCTTCAACAAATTGGTAAGTGGTGTATCAATCTTTAAATAACTCTTTATGAATCTTCGGTAATAATTTGCAAGACTAAGGAAAGATCTCAACTCCACAATCTTTACTGGAACCGGCCAATCAAGTATTGCCTTAACCTTGTCTTCATCCATGAAAATTCAGCCTTGGCTAATCTTGTGCTCAAGAAAAGAAACTTCTCTTTGACAAAAATGACACTTCTCCCGCTTAAGATAGAGCTGATTCTTCCTCAAAGATGAAAACACCAAACTCAAATGCTTCAAATGATCTTGTAATGAATCGCTGAATATAATGATATCATCAAGATAAACTACCACAAATTCATTAAGAAAATGATAGAGAACGTCGTTCATTAAATTGCAAAATGTTGCTGGACCATTGGTTAAGCCAAAAGGCATTACCAAGAACTCAAAAGATCTATATCTAGTAATACAAGCAGTCTTGGTTTCATCCCCTTCTGCTATATGGACTTTCCAATACCCCGATCGTAGATCTAGCTTTGAGAAGAAACTCGTCTTAGCTAGTCTATCAAACAAATTGGATGCATTAGGTATTGGATATCTATTCTTTACCATTACTTTGTTCAAAGCTCGGTAATCAATACGCATTCTAAGAGATCCATCCTTCTTTCTTTGGAAGAGAACTAGCGCCCCAAACGGTGCCTTAGATGGCTGAATCATTCCGGTCTCAAACAATTCATCTAATTGCCTTCTTAATTTAGCAAGTTCTACCGGTGCCATTCGATAAGGTGCTCTCGCAGGTGATACCGCTCCCAGTATCAATTCGATCCGATGATCAATATTCCTTCTAGGTGGAAGCTTTCGAGGCAATTCATCAGGCATAATATCTTTGAACTCCTCAAGCAAATTCTGCACCTCCATTGGAACATCAGTTGACAAATTAGACTACACCTCTCTTATAGTAGTAAGATAGGTTTTTTCACCTTTCTTTAATCCCTTTTTGACTTGCTTTGCCGACATCAAAGTTCCATTTCCCTTAGGAACGCTTGCTTCAGCCTTCACAAAACAAGGTGATGCCTCATCACCAATCAAGAATCCCTTCAAATGAGGCATCATGCTAACTTTGGCAACATTGAAGAAATCCATGCCTAATATCAAACTGAAATCATCCAACGGCACTACCATCAACATGCACTTGCCTTTCCAATTGCCAACCTCAAGATTTACTTCGGTTGAACCATGAACTGGCATAGCCCCAGAATTCACCGCCTTAATCTTGCTGAAATTCTTGGACATATTGAGCTTTAATCTTTCCGCTTCTCTCATAGAAAGGAAATTATTAGTGGCACTTGTGTCTAACATAGCATGCACAAAAACTTCTCCAATCTGCACATTGGTATACATCAACCCAGTGTAAACCAGAGTCTCTTTCTCTGTTGCAATTGCATTCGCAACTCGCAATGGATTGACTCTAAAAGTCCCTCCTTTAACCCCACTTGGTTCCAATGGTTGTTGGGCCAAAAGAGAATTAAGGACTTGTTTCTTAGGACAATTCTGCACATGGTGTAGCTCGCCACATATGAAACACCCTCATGTCTTCTTCTTGAACTGATCAACCTTAGGCTTAGTCTTGCCCTTGGGCGATCCCTCTTTCTTCTTCTTCTTGCCTTGGTTGCCTTGATTTTTCTTCCACTTTCGATCCTTAGCTGCAGCGTAACCAGCTGGTTTAGACTTCTCCTTCTATCCACCACCCGGATGTGGATTGCGAAAGTCAATCAATGCTTCCACCGCTACCATCGCCCAAGGTATATCCATTACTCCTTGACGACGAAGTTCAGCCTGAGCCCAAGGTTGCAAATCCGAAAGAAAGTTAAACAACCTATCTTCTTCCGATATATTAGTGATATCCAACATCAAAAAACTAAACTCCTTGACATAATCCCTTGTCGAACCAGTTTGCTTCAACTTCTTTAAAGAATCTCTTGCAATCCAAGCCGTATTGCAAGGTAAAAATTGTTCACGGAGCTCTTTCTTCAAAATCTCCCATGAATCAATCCTTTGCTTACCCACATTCGGATCATCCAAAACATGGGTCTACCATAATTTGGCATCTGCTCCAAGATACATGGTTGCCAAATTCACTTGATCCAATTCGGACACTCTCATGACTTTGAAATAGTTCTCTAGATCTCATATAAAATTTTCTAACTCCTTTGCACCTTGATTACCATAGAAAATCTTTGGATCTGGAACTCTTACCTTTGTTGGCTGTTCTTAACTTGATGAAGATGAGGCTAAACCATTCACCACAGCCTTCCTCAACAAACTAATCTCATCTTCGATAAGCCGCATCTTCTCCATCACACGAGACAAACTCAGCATGCTCCTCTCATTGATGTGCAAAACGGGCTTCTAAGTCATGAACCAGATCTTCTTGGGTTGATTGAAGAGAAGCCAATCTCTCATGATGATCAGCTTCCATTATAGTAATTGTTGGGGTTTCTTGTGCATGCCTAAGAGCGCAGTGGAAGTGCATATATTTCATAAATTTCTTAATGAGATCTATTTATATAAAATCCTTAATAGCCAAGATCTCCTTAATGGTAACAATCAAATGAATAAATAGTAAATGTAGGATAAGAAGAGTACCTGTAACGCTAAATCCAATATATTGAAATATCCACAAGGTGCCCAAGTGTTCACCCTCTAACGTTGATCCACACAGAAATTGGGTTTAAGACTCTAGCTCTTTCAAAACTTTGATCCTTGATGCTTAATCCTTCCAAAGAATTTGATTAGCTTTCTTTTCCTTCAAATTTTCTCTCTTATAAGCCTCTTGTTCTAAAGAAGACCTCCTTGTCTTTGTTTTAGGTCTTGTCCTAAAGAAGACATCCTTATCTTGGTTTAGGACAAGACAGTCTCTTGTCCTGAAGAAGACCTCCTTGTCTTGGTTTAGGACAAGATATATAAGAGAAATAAGAAAAAAAGGAAATTGATTTCTCTTCAAATTGATTCATTTTTTCTGAACCTCGGACGCACTCATATTTATAAGAGGTAGAGAGATGCATCCCATCGACACGCCTTATCATGATGAGGCATGTCCCAAGGATAGCGCCTCATCATAATGAGGCGCTAAGGGGAGGGGTGCATCTAAGAAAGAGCGGAAAGACGTATCCGTTCAAAAAACTTATTCGATAAGCCATCAGCCTTCTCATGCTGATAACCTCACCTCACACTTATTTCATGATAATCCAATGGTCTAGATTAAGGCACCATCCAATGGTCCAAAAGCAAGGCGCTATTACCAATGGTTCAGATTCAAGCGCCAACCAATGGTCCAGATTCAGGCAACAACCAATGATCCAGATTCCGACAACAATCAATGGTCCAGGTCTTTCATTCAGGGAGCTATCCAATGGTCCAGATTGAGCTGTTGACCAATGGTCCAGATCCATTATTCAAAGAGTCATCCAATGGTCCAAATAAAGCCAATTGGGTTTTAACTCTTGGCCAACCCACATTAGGTCATGATCTAATCTTATTAGATTAACCTAATACAAGAATCAGATTCGAATCCAATTCGAATCAGGAGCTAGGGTTTGCAACACGTGCTAGCATGTCTATCCTGCAAACATGATCTAATCCAATTAGACCCTTGATCAGTTCCTTTTGTGTGTGATCCATTGGGTTCCACATCTAGCCAGCAGTAGGTGTGGGTGCAAGTTGACCTATCATGATTAGAACATTTCTAATCCTTATAGGTCCAATCAGTGCGATCCCACACTTAACAATTGGAACCCTTTCTAATTGTTGATCAAATTAAACTCTTTAATTCAATCAAACCTACAAGATAAGATTGACGTCTAACAACGTATCATGTCTATCCGAAAGATATGAAATTTGGTGGATATGCCAAATATACCCTTCAGTGGCAAGTTACCGTGCAATTCAATCCTTCAATCATATTGCATCTTGAATAAGTATATGAGTATGGATCAATATCAAACTCAATTACTTATTCATCTCTCTCTTAATCTTCTAATGATAATTCAATTAATGAAACATTAGAAACTCTTTCTAATTTTTCATTCTGCTTTGATCAAAGACTTTCTGAATCATCATAAGATTAGAGTAAATAGGATGTAGTTTTCTCTTACTAGAAATGATTGATTCCTTATTGATCTACTCACAATCTTCATACACAATCCACCATATCCAGAATATCTCGTACATAACTTAATATCGTGAATGAGTGTAAACCAAAATATGAATTCATGTGCGTAAGATACTATGGTGATATCAGGTCTAAGGATCACTTGCACAACTCCCACTTAGAGAATTATCTTTTGACAAATAAGTAAGCATTCATAAGATGTTCTCTTGGTAGGTCAATTCAGTGAACTCATTCCTCTAATGAGCACCCATATTATTAGTGTCTCACATAAGTGATTGTGAGATCAATCACCCTCTGCATCGAGCATACATAAGATGTGCCGCTCTTTTCAGTAACATTGATCCCCGACTTAATATACCAACGACTGGGAATGTTTTAGATTAGGGTTTTACGATTTTAGGTCTCACTGGCATGATCTCATCATAACTCTAAAACCATTGCTCTAATTTATGGGGTTCATCATAATTATAAGAAGCAGCAAATGATGAAACATAATGCCTTTTATTTATAACCAAAATGTCATGTACATGATTTGGAAGAACAAAAGAAACTCTATCGCAATACAGATTGCGATTGGCTTTTAGGGCACAACTCTTTCAGTAATGTCCAGCATATCATCTTCCTCTCGATTGCCAATAAGATTCTTCAATCTTGGACTCTCTCCGTAATCATCATAATGCTTTCTCCAACAAGAATTCTTCACTCCACAATAATATTGCCAATTCTTGAAAAGTTCAACCAGATTTCAAGAAATCCCCAAAAATTCAAGAAGCCCCAAAAACTACACCGATCTTGACAAGAACTTCAATCCTTCAACCAGAATTGTTGTCCTCTTCACTGCCAACCTTTAAACACCAATGTTGCCTCAATCAGCAAACAGAATCCTGATCCTAAGTATGGTGTTGCTACAAGTTAACTCATTTCATATCTAGACTTCACTCACTCGATCTAAATACCCATCTTTGTCTGGTTTAATTAAAGAAAAGATACGTTGACAGTTATCAAGGAAATAAATTAAACTCAAGCATGATGTAAATCTAGTGTTCCTGGCTTGTTAGATTTTGACAGCCTCTTTCGTAATAAATTGCTAAGTGAAGCAATACGTCGAGTAGAAACTTGCACCAGAAGCAGAGCACCGTCGTATCCATGGCGCATGCCTAATTTATTGGCATCTGGCAGTGCAATCGCGAGGCCATGACCCAACCAAATCTCACCAAACCCTTACATCCACCGCGCACGCCGAATGCGTTTCTTTTCTTCCTCCCCACCATCGGACCGGCAACGACCTTTTATATAAACCCCGGCGCGAGTGGTGGTGCAACTCAAATTAAGCCAGGCCGATCGGAAACAAACATGGGGGACATAGCCGCCATCGCCGAAAAGGAGGAGCAGCAGCACATCTTCCGCAGCAAGATCTCGGCAGTTCCCGTGCCAGAGGAGACGACACTGCCTGAGTTCGTGCTGCAAGACGCCGAGGGTTATGCCGACGAGGTGGCGCTGGTGGAAGCCGCCACCGGAAAGACGTACACGCACGGCGAGGTGGTCCGTGACACGCGGAGGTTTGCAAAGGCGCTGCGGTCGGTGGGCCTGAGGAAGGGCCATGTGGTGGTGGTGGTCCTCCCCAACCTCGCCATCTACCCGGTGGTCGCCCTCGGCATCATGACCGCCGGCGGGGTCTTCTCCGGAGCGAACCCTCTTGCGCTGCCGCTGGAGATACGCAAGCAGGTGGAAGACTCGGATGCCAGGCTCATCGTCACCAACAGCCTCACACATCACAAGGTCGGTCGATCAACTCCAGCACACTTGTATTCTCGTTAATTAAAGTCCTGAAGCAATATTTTTTTTAAACCCAATGGAATCCAAATGCGTCCATGTTACGCATGACCAAACGAACAGGTCAAGGATCTCGGGGTGCCGATCATAGTCGTCGGGGAAGAGCAGGTGGCGAACGCCATAAGCTGGAATGAGCTACTGGGGGCGTCGGACCGCGCGGGTCCGAGCGAGTCGCCGGAGAAGGTGACGCAGGGCGACCTGTGCGCCCTCCCGTACTCGTCGGGCACGACGGGGTGCTCCAAGGGGGTGATGCTCACGCACCGGAACCTGGTGGCCAACCTCTGCTCCTCCCTCTTCAGCGTGGGACCGGACATGATCGGCCACGTCACCGTCCTCGGCCTCATGCCCTTCTTCCACATCTACGGCATCACCGGCATCTGCTGCGCCTCCCTCAGGAACAAAGGCAAGGTGGTGGTCATGGAGAGGTTCGAGCTCAGGGCCTTCCTCCACGCCCTCATCGCTCACCAGGTCCACTTTGCCCCCATCGTGCCCGCCATCATGCTCGCCATGGTCAAGAGCCCCATCGTCCACGAGTTCGACCTCGGGATGCTCCACCTCAAGTCCGTCATGACGGCCGCGGCGCCCCTCGCCCCGGAGCTGCTCTCTGCCTTTGAGGACAAGTTCCCGGGCGTCCAGGTTCAGGAGGTAATTGTCAAGCGATGCATTTAGCCTGACCCTTTTTAAGGGGCAATCGATCAATCAATTTAACTAGAGAACGCTAGTCAATCCAAAAATAATAAGCGAATTATTAACTAATCTGGCGGTGAACCACGAGTCTCTCTATTGGCAGCACAACTGATTTACCCCATGTTTGCATCGCTTCAATTATATGCCATCAGATGAACAACGCTTTTGTGTCGTGAGAGGTAATAATGCTGGCTAGCAAAGTGAAGGGTTCAGTTGAAATGTCCAGCTGCACATAATTTATTTTTGAATTGGCTTTCGAAACAAGCTATTTAATTGGCAATCAAGTTGTTATATATATATATATATATATATAGAGCGAGAGAGAGAGAGAGAGAGAGAGAGAGAAAAAGCAAGCAAAATAGCTCACGTTCTGGGCACCACTTCCTGACCTTGAAAATTAGGCATATGGACTCACGGAGCATAGCTGCATCACTTTGAGCCATGGAGATCCAAGGAAGGGGCACAGCATTGCCAAGAAGAACTCCGTTGGATTTATTCTTCCCAACTTGGAGGTGAAATTCATCGACCCTAACACCGGCCGGTCCCTCCCCAAGAATACTCCAGGTGAACTTTGTGTCAGGAGCCAATGCGTTATGCAAGGTAAAATCTCTCTCCCCCAAACAACAGTTCGATTAGAGACGCTGATAAAATGGGGCAACCTTCAAATCTACATCTGGCCCATTTACTACCACCACTCAAGCCTGAAATATTGGCTTTCGAGCTCCAAGTTTAATTCCCACCTAGAAGGCCCATGAGCTTTCTGTAGACAAGTACATGCATAATAATCTAGGTATATCTTTCCAGTAGCTGTCACCAACTGGTAGTTGCTATTATGTGCAGTAGATGAGATACTTTTTATTATTTTCTTTAATCATTAAACTTTATTATCCTAGTTCAAGATGGTAAAACTCAAGGTCATGTCAGATTTGTGGCCAATTAGCTACTGAGGGTGACAAATTTCCAATCGCATGTCTTGAACCGCTCGTCATAACCCAGTTTTCATCCGATAACAAGTTTACAAAATAGATGAATTCACTCTCGTCAAGAATATATATATATATATATTTTTTCATTTCTTTTTTTTTTTTTTCTTTTTTCTCCTCTTTTTCTTCCCTTCCCCCCTTCGCTAGTAAGCAGAAGGTGAAGTCTCTTAGCTTCGAGAATTCAAGGTTTTACCATGCATCATTGTCTCACTGTTTTGATCCCATGGCTGTTGTCATCATCATTTTGTTCAACGAAATGAAGTCTGCTGCTGGTAGTACTAATTGTGTGGCAACTCGAACAGGTTACTACAAAAACAAGGAAGAAACAGAGCGAACCGTAGACCGGGAAGGATGGCTCCATACGGGTGATGTCGGCTACATAGACGACGATGGCGACGTATTCATCGTGGACCGCATCAAGGAGCTCATCAAGTACAAAGGCTTCCAGGTGAAATCTCATATCCCTCGCTCCATCATCACCTTTGAGATTCTACAACCGATCAGAAACTGGAGGGGCTGCTTAATCCCCATCTGCCCTGGGGAGCACAACTAGTGCTTCAGAAACAGAACAAGATATTATAGTTTATTAATTTAGATAACAAAAGTGGTTCTTAGTGAAGTCTAATCAAAGCTTCCATGCCCATTTAATCATAATAATAATAATAATAATAATCATCATTATTACTAGTGTTATCGTAATTCTTTTTCTTTCTTATCCTTGGTGGTGGTTCATGAGCACTCAAAGATTGCCTATTATAATCCCATTTCTTTTTCCCCCGCTCCATTAGAGAGGACAAACAACCTAGGAATACGTCCCAACCACCTACTATTCTATCCTAATAACTCTTCACACCAAAGTCAGTCGTGTCAATAGAATAATTCAAGGTTGGCAGGTGGGGTCTTAACCTTTCGGCAGGACAGGACAGGACAGGGCAGGGCAGGGTCGCTCGTTAACAGGGTCATCAATGGATCTATCCATTTGCGCCAAGTTTCTTACGAGACACTGGCCATAGAGATTAGTATATGTTGCCATTGAAAGGTAACATTCTAAAGCTTCTCTCCAACAGATCTTATCCAAATTATTCATCAACAAATCGCATCCAACATGGGAATATTTGGCTTGTCCCCATGGATTGGAGTTGCCTCATTAGATATATTCGATCGGGTAGACGCTGTTAAGTAAGAACTTTAGTGACCTGTCTTCCATGCACGCTTGCAGGTGGCTCCGGCAGAGTTAGAAGCCGTACTTCTCTCTCACCCATCGGTTGATGATGCGGCCGTCTTTGCGTGAGTGATTTCATCAAACTATAATCGTTCGCTAACCTGGGGTTGGACATTGATTGCCAAATCCACAAATCGAATGACATGCAGGCTGCCCGACGAGGAAGCAGGGGAGATTCCTGCAGCTTGTGTTGTGATGAGCCCTCATGCAAAAGATAGCGAGGAGGCGATTATGAGCTACGTGGCCTCCAATGTTGCATCCTATAAGAGGATTCGAGTTCTGCACTTGGTGGACTCCATCCCAAAGTCATCCTCCGGGAAGATCTTGAGGAGGCTTCTGAGGGAGAATGCGATGAAGAAATTAACAAGCCAAGAGAGCATTCTCAATAGCGCGAAGGTCATCCCACCATATAAGCAAGGTTGATGCAGTCCATCCATAGCTTCGTGGTTTAACGTTCAAATTGCTCGTTTAACTTCAGATCTACCACTCGGAGTCGTTTTACCAATAAAGAGAGAACGATCAAGCTCTCGGTACTTTTGTTAAATTCTCTGTGCGAGCATTATAAAGATTAAGAATGACATCATGAAACGTGATGAACTCTAGGTATTATGGAAGTATTCCTCCTTTCACTGTCTCCAACGTGTTTTCGTGTCGATGGTTAATTACATGGCCCTGATGAACGAGCATGGAGCCAAGCTACTGTGTTTATTCAATACGGGCCTACCTACCTCTGCTAATGATATCTTCACACCAGCCGTCATAAATCCATGTGATTATATAGAGATAAGAAATCAAAATAATTTTTTCACTTAATCCTTTTTTTAAGTGAAATTTTAAATTGTTATAAATGATCGAGCAAATATACTCATAACTCACATAAATCAATGGATATTGTAATTAGATTTGTATTTATATTTGAATTTAGAATTGAATTTGTATGGAAAAATATTTGAGCAGCATGTAAGAGCTCATGATAACATAAATTTAATTCCGCATCAATGATGTATCACGTAAGGAGCGGTAACGAAGGCATAAAAAGGTTTTCACGAAGATTGGTCTTTGAGTAAAAATACAGAAAGGAAATTGACTGCAAGACCCATCAATCGAGTAGAGACAAAAGTTGGCCTTAATGATCCAATGGTACCGAGTGGAAGGGTCGTTGCTCAACGGATAAAAATTACTTTAGAAATAACAGGTTGACTTTTCTTAAGAGTTTATGTCGATAAAAAGGTTTGGCACATTGGTATTGGTGTCGGTTCCTCAATCTTGTGGTATTCTCAATTACCATCCTAACTTAAATGAATATGGTTAATTAGTGCATTGATCTATCGAGTATGGTGAAATCAATACTTGGAAACAAGAGTAGCGTAGATGGTGAGTGCTGACATGACGTTCTAACGGGCCTCCAAGTTGCATGATATCTTACACATTACACGGTATAGGTTGCACACCTCTGCTATTTTAATGATAGAATCTCAGGTGATCGGACGTTTTAGTTCACTACCACCAAGTTAGCTCCCATTATTCCTACCTAATATCAATCTCTCACCAAACAACAGCATCTAGCTGGCTTTTGAAAACAATTCTCACATATTCATTAATGCCTATTCACTTCTCATCTGCGATTAATGCATAATTTTGTTCGGAGAATGCTTGTTTGAATTGATAAAATCTAGAGTCGTGATCCACCTGCTGCTCACATCGCTGTTTCGGGAAACTCTGACAAACCCTTCTGTGATTAAAATAAGTCTCTTGCGCTCCAATCCTTGGCTTATTAAAATGGGATCTCGCTTTTGTAAAAGCCTCATCCTAAGCCATAGCCCATTGACTCACGTAACTAGGCCTATAATTGCCATCGACATCATCAATTTTTTTTTTTATTTATTTTTTTATTTTTTTAACAAACACAAGGCAAGTTGTTGTTGGTTGCGTAATTATTGCCATTCGAACCTTTCCCACCTTCCGACTTGGACACCATGGTCATAGCGCCAATCATAGAGGGAAAGCTTGCAGCCATTGAGACAAGGACGTGCCGCGCGTGCTGAGGAGTTAAACGATGCTGTTTGTATGTTATGATCAATTTGAAATATCTATTTTCCACCTAACAATCATAAAGACACCTTCTGTATTTATCGAAGCTTTCATTTTGGTGCTTAACCCAATTATTGGTTCAGTTTTTGCATGGTATAAAGGAGTATTGAAATAGTTTTAATTGAATATTCAAACAATCAAAATAAAAAGAAAGGAAAAGATTTCATTGAGGTAGTTATGAATTTAATTGAGTTTCTATTGCTTGATCAAACAACCTTCAATTCGGTTATTTCAATTACATCGAATGATCTTTTGAATTGATTAAGACTCTCTACTTTGTGGCCGCTTTTATATGGTACCAGTTCTTGTTTCATTGAATTTGCTTTATTAATAGATTCACGATTCGACTTTGATCATTATGAACTGATATCAAAATCGAGTCCTAGGCAAGCGGACCTAATTTTAACAGCGAGCACAGTAACAATAAAAATGGCTCCGTCCTTAGTAAGATTATATGAGCAAATGCTTGAACCAAATAACATTCTAAGCTCATCTGCTGATCTAATTAATCTCATTAGTAGATCAAAATTACGTGGTCCAAAAATTCAAATGAAAATTAATGGATAGCAAGACATAACACTTTCTTTTCCATCGGTGTTACAATCTCTTCGTCACACGCTACAAACTACTTCCGAGCCGGATCGTTGATGCTAAAAGGATGGCTTTACGCCATAGCGAAACTCCATCACCGTCGCAGGAGTAGCCCTGTCCTTATGCTAGCTAGAATCTACCATCAACGATCCTCATTAGTGCTGCAAGAGTGACTTCTACCATCGTTTCATGGGTAGCCCTTTCGTCATGCTAGTCAGAATCTATTCCAGTCGGATCGTTGATGCTCCATCGTCTCATAAGTAGCCTTTTCTTTATGTTAGCTGGAATCTACTTTCAATTAGGTTGTTGGTGCTAAAAGAACGGCTTCACGCTATAGCAAAACTCCACTATCATTTTATACGTAGCATTTTTCTTATGTCTATCAACTTTCGCATATTCAGATTAGCTTTGATATCATTTGTAACGTAATTTAATTATTGATTTAATTAATTTTATTAGCGGATTAAAATCATATGATTCAAAAATTTAAGTAAAAATTAATATGCAGCAAATGAATTTAAATTATAAGCATATAATTTTTTTAATTTTATTTAATTTTATTTATTAATTTTATTTTTTTAAGTGTTACATCTGGTAACAAATCCAATGATGATTCATTGAACAAAAAGAAGAGAAAAAAAAAAAAAAAAAGTGGCTGAATGTTAGTTTAGCAGGTTAAGCGATAAGTAGCGCCTGATGGGACCTAGAAATATATAAATAATTGATGATATTTTGCAAAGTTGTGACAGGATTTATATTAATGCAAGTAAAGAAATCAATGGATGCGTCACGGTAGCTCGCTGTATTTTATCTCCAAATTTCCAATCATGATGGGGACATGGCAACGCAATGATGGAAACATCAGTTCCTAAACTATCCGGGTACAGAGCCCTTTTCAATTACCCCATATGGATGTCCACTCTTTGTTTTTTTTTTTTTTTTTTTTTTTTTTTTTTATAAAAAGTCCCATTATGCCAAATGGAGAGAGAGAGAGAGAGAGAGAGAGAGAGGTGGTGGGAGCGCGCATGGCTTCTAAAGAAAACGCAACAACGAGAACAACTTTTTGAGCCAACTCCAACAAGATATATTGGAAATCTTATCGAGACGATAGCAACCAGGAGCGCTGCTTTCCATCGGTCATCCATCAACTTACGCGCCCATTGTTCATTGATAAAAGAAAAAGGGCACGCCACTTTCACTGTCAAGTGCGAACCGGAATCAATAATGCCCTTTCTTTTTGAACCGCAGGGCGGGGCAGCAGAGCACCGAGAATGTGTGTGTGTGTGTGTGAGAGAGAGAGAGAGAGAGAGAGAGACAAGACTCCATTAACAATCATGGGACTCGCCTTGCTTCTCCGTCCTGCCGCACTGAGAGTCGTCGTAAATTGTAATCTTTTTCTTCCACTCGATGAGGGAGACGACAGCTGGCCCGGCTCTTGCCCACGCCTTCGACGGACACAGATGGATTAATTAGACGAGATAATTTTATTTTACAAAAATAAAATAAAAGTTTTTTTTTTTTTTTTTTTTTTTTTTTTTTACAAAAACAAAAGGTGGGGTAAAGGTCGACCTTTTAATCGGGGATCAAAAATTGGGTCTGGCAAGCAGGCTCATCGCTCCCGTTATCTCCCACGTGTGCCAGCTATCGTTTCGGGGACCCTGGCGAGTGATGCGATTCGGCGAAGCTAAATCAATCAATCGATCGATGGATCGATCCAGACCTGAGGAGGTAAAAATTTAAATTTTAAAGGGAATACGGAGGCATAGGATGAATGAGATGATAAATTACATATGTAATAATAATTATTATTATTATTATAATAATATATATATTATCCGGCTCCTGTCCATTCTATAAATAAGGGCCCCGTTGGTCTCTCCCATCATCGCTCTCTCTCTCTCTCTCTCTCTCTCTCTCTCTCTCTCTCTCCGTCGGACCGCCGTTTTTGCTTCTCCTTTCACGGTTTGTCATCTTATCCTCCTCCTCTCTCTCTCTCTCTCTCTCTCTCTCTCTCTCTCTGTTCTAAGACTAATCCATGTTAAAAAAGGCGGCCTCGGTTCCTTCCTTAAACTTTCCTTCCTCCTCCAAGCAGAGCCAGTAAATAAGCCAGTAATGAAGAGGGGGAGAAGCCAGAGAGCCAACAAGTGACTCAAGAAAAAGAGGAGAAAGAAAAAAAGATTAACAAGACTACGTCGAGAGTGGTGGTAAGTACTCTCGACGTTTTTTTTTTGTCCAATTCTTTCTACTTCATCTATTGATAATAATGGCGAGTGTCTTCCCCCTCTCAAAACCTTAGATAGAGTAGCGGTAATAATTATTAGAAATTGATGATGGCAGTAGAGTAATCAATGGTCAAGTACGGACCAGTTTAAGAGAAGGAGAAATTTTTTTTAAAAAAAAATTCTACACTGAAATTCTTCAGCCCTCTTTATTTTGCCATTTATATTATTATTTTTCCCCACGGTTAAAACGAATTTCCCTTTGTTTTTCTTCTCTTCGCAGAATCATTTTATAAGTATCGTTAATATCGTCGTCGTCCTCCTCCCGACCTTGGTAAGAAGAGAATGCCATCGTGAAAGGAGAACAACGAAGGGAAAAGAAAAGAAAAGATCTCTTTGACTTTTCTCTTCTTTCTCCAGGGAATTCGGGCCCTAGCCTGCCATGGCTCTGCAGCATGCGGTAAACTAAAATCGTGCCCTTTTTATTTTATTTGTCGTCGTCCATCCCCCTCTCTCTCTCTCTCTCTCTCTCTCCCGTTCTTTCTTTCCTTCTGTGATCGACGATTAGTTTTCACGTCGAGATTTGGGAAAAGAATTTTCTCAGGAGGTATTTTTTTAAAAAAAAAACACAGGGTGAAATAGAGAGAGAGAGAGAGAGAGAGAGAGAAGCGTATCTTTTTCTTGCAGCAGAAGGCAGAGGCATCCAGGTTCAATGGTTGATTTATGAATAATTTGATCGGTGGGGTAGTTTTATGGGTGGTGGCTCTCATGCATCGATTGCTGGCTCTGTATACGTGCGTACTATGTGTCTGTGGTTGCGAAATTAGGTAGGGTGACGTAAAATATCGGACAGGGATAGAGGGTTTTTCTTTTATTTTAGGAGTATCAGATAGAGAGATAGGGTTTTTTCTTCGTTCTCCTCTCTCTCTCTCTCTCTCTCTTTCTCTTTCTCTTTCTCCATCGAAGTCAATAATTCTAGTGCCGACGGTGTCAGAAAACCTACCATTTGGTTCCTCGAGGAGGAGGCAGGAAACGCTGGATTTCCTGCTCTCGATTACTAAAGTTACCGCAGTAAAAAAAAAAAAAAAAAAAAGGATAAAAAAAACAAAGCAAGGACGGGGACGGGGGGTTGTGGGACCGGAAAACAACGGACAACGATCGCTTCCTTTGGTGTGCATCATATGAACATGTACTCCTCCGCCTTTTGTCTCCACGCATCACGTTTCTTTCCTTTCCTTTTCTTCTTTTTTTTTTCCTTCCTTCCTTTGCCCTTCTTTCTCTCTGCTTCAGAAGCAGCAGGTTCACGTTTCTCGTACAGATGGACCGGCGCTGGTGATGGTGATGGTGATGGCGATGGCGATGGCGATGGCGATGGGATGCTCAGTGAGCCGGCCACAGTCACCACCACATCGGAGCTTAACGGGAACGAATCGAACTCATCTATTTTCCGGTCTGGTGTGAGTTTAGTGAAGAGAATCCGAGATTGGATTCGGGGAATTTGCTATTCGTAATCCAAACAAGCAAGGTCACCAGGTACGATCTTTCTTTCTCCCGAGTCTTGAGGAGCTCCATGGATTCAGGAGTTTCCATGCGTTTTGCTGTACCAGGGAAGAAGTTCTAAGGCACGAAGCATCACTCCCTCAGACTGGGACAGCTTGGTGTGCGGATTCGCTCGCTCTCATTCACTTTGCTTCGATTGCAGGCAGAGGAGACCGGCGGCGTTAAGCCGTGCTGGTGGCACACGCCGCCTTGGTGGACTTGGATACCACCCTTCCCTCGCTGTTTTTAAGTTTCAAGGCGGTGAAAGGGATCGAGGGTTCCAGGGCGTCGATCCATGGGTTGAAGACGAGCGTGTCTGTTTTCCACCTCCGGCCTCGTTCGCTCCTCGAGGTAAATAAAATCCGTGCTTTCCTTACTCATATCCTTGTCAGAGAGTTTCGTGGTTGCCTCACCACGCTGATCGATCGATTTGCTAGCTTCCGTTGCCCTTGGCATCTCACTATCTGTGGGTCAAACAGGGTTGGGAGAAGTCGATCATGTGGTCTCAGAAGTTTTTTCTAGTGTTGGAAGTTCATCGAGTTTCTCTTTCCTTCTGATTTGATTTATTGTGCCTGGCTTATCTCAGATAATCTAGCGCGAAACCAGCAGAATTTAGGAGGCATAAAATCTTTTCATAGAATGGACTGGAATACGAGGGCTCCCTTGTCGTGGGACTGGGAAAATTTGGCGCTATTATGTGGGAAAGAAATCGAGCTCTTCAGATCTTCACACCAGCAGCATGAGTGGAAGGTCGAAGGTGGAACTCTGTGTTCATCGAGCAGTGGCGCCTGCTCTGGCTCGGAATTGGGCAATGGTTCATCCAAGAGTTCCATCTCAGCCTCCATGGATTCCTCTTCGAAGGCAGCGATAAAAGTGCCAGCGTTTAACTTTGAGGCGGTTGAAGAATTTCCTAAGAATCTGAGCACGAGCAAAGAATTAGCCAGGGTGGAAGACACGGGAACTTCTCCTGTAGCCATGGCTAATATTGGCCCTGGAGAACCACCGATTGGCCTGAAGCTTGGCAAGAGGACCTACTTTGAAGATGTCTGTGCTGGTAACAACATCAAGAATCCATCTGCTGCTCCTGTGACACCATCAACCGGCTCGGTTAAGAGGACAAGGTTGCCTCATCAGAGCATGCAGACTTCCTGTTGCCAGGTCGATGGTTGTAGTGTTGATCTCACCACTGCTAAAGATTATCATCGCAAGCACAGAGTCTGTGAAAGCCATTCCAAATCACCCAAGGTCACTGTTGCTGGTCAGGAGCTCCGGTTTTGTCAACAGTGTAGCAGGTAAAACTCTTCTAGTTGTTATACAACAACCAGATTAACCTACCACAGTGCCGATCGCTTTGTAGTTAGAGATTCTTTATCTTCTCAGCGGGACTTTTCTCTGTTTACTTGAGGTATTTCTTCTTCACTTTTTGCTGATAGCAATGGCATAAATCTCGGCAGCAGTACCTCTCAGCTGCAGGACACCATGACAATAAAGAATTTCAAAGTACCAGCAGTAACAGAGGTTGCATCTTTTGAAATGAATAATGTTGAAGGATTCATTAATCTGATTTCTCATTATTGGGGATAAGCTTTAATGGTCATCTGCATGGTTAATATTTGCACATTCTTCTTGAATTGATAGTTTCTTGTACTCCTAACTTTGAACAAAGTATGTCATTTCATTCCATCATATGTATGAATTTATGTTTTTTTTCTATGTTTAAGATTCCATGACTTGTCCGAGTTTGATAAAAAAAAAAAAATGAATTTATGTTTTTTTTTTCTATGTTTAAGGTTCCATGACTTGTCCGAGTTTGATCAAAAAAAAAGAAGCTGCCGCAAACGTTTATCTGATCATAATGCACGTCGACGAAAGCCACAGCCAAAAATGATCTCATTCAATTCTTCAAGGATTTCTTTGTCATTTCATGGTATTCTTCAAACCAATGATAGTTTTATCATTTCCTCTTTGAGATGACTAGTTTTATGGTATTTTATTTTAGAATATGATATGCTTCATCCTAACTTCTTTCCTAATAGGCAAGGCATGAATTAAACAGTAAATAATGGTTGTAATGGTAGATATTACATTGCTTATAAAAATAACTGCATCATTTTCTCATTTAACTAAAACTACCGAGAAGTCATTCTCCAGATGAAGCAAGTACTACAGCAAAGTAAATCTCCTTATAGAACCATTCCATTGTTGAAGCTATACACACATGTAGATAAATCTTCACTGCATGCCACTTCGTCCCCAACTACCTTCTATTCATTCGTCGTCCCCATGTGGAATGCTGGTTGGCCCTTGCATAGGGGCAGAAGGTGGTCATTCTCTTACTGGTTGGATGAGGTTAATCTACTTGTGTGTGTCGATAGGAATACTTTATCTGAAATTGAATGTTCTATTTTTTGAAGTTTGCTGAATAAGCAATTAGAACTTTTATTTTAATTATGTAGTGTGCCATTGTATGATTCAAGCTGGGACCGTTTCAGAGTTATGTGGATTATGTTTAGTTTTAACAGTGATTTCTTTCCTAGTTTATGACCATGAATTGGACAGGGAATAATCTGTAAATTAAAAGTCCTTATTCATTGCTTGGTAAATCCATCTCTCACATGAGGATGCAGATAATCTGGCCGTTAATCTAATGTGCTTGTCCTTCTTTCCTCATTTTATGAATTGTTTCATAAAAGCTTTTTACTACAGTAGGAAGCAATCGAGATCAGTTGCCTGCAGTCCCCTTTTATCCTTATCTATCCTTATCTAGTCTAGTGTTGCTTGAGGTCACATAACATAGCTGGATAGTTAGGAGGGATCATTTATATGTTCACTGTATAGCATTGCCTCTCGGGATTGGAGAGATTGTGGAAACCCTCTTTTAAAAACACTAATGGAGAAGGTTGGCTTGAGATATTCGTGCAGGTAGGGCAAACATATCTTCAAAAGAGGAAAAACTGACCCTGCCAAATGAACACCTGCGAGCCTGTTAATATGGTCTGTAGACTCTATACTCATTCTTGGATACTATGTTGAAGAGGGTGCACGCTGTAAAAACTAGTTCTTTGAGAAATCAACAAAGGGGAAAGTTAGGGATCTCTTTTCCAATGAGTTGGAAGATAGTTATTGGGCTTAGAGGGAAGGTTGTTCGGATCAAGATGGTTAAGATGAACCCCATGCTTCATGCTACTTGGCCATGGGGATTAAGGACTAGCTAGTGGTTTTGAGAGGACTCCAAGAAGGAAGCTAATGGAGCCTAGATTGTTTGTTTGAGTTGAGATGGCACCTCATTTATGTTCTCCTGAAAAAAAAAAAAAAGGAAATCTTATTTATGATGGTCTCCTCTGTATGTTGATGGGTGTTGGAGGTATAAATTCTGGTAGCTTGAGCTCAGAACTGAAATGTTCCTTTTTCCTAATGAGCCAAGCATGTGGCCTCAGATAAACAATGTAAACTATATACTTGAGAAGACATCACGCCCAATCTGTTTGACACCTCTAATCAGATCACTTTAAGATTTACCCTCCTAGACATATCATCAGATGTTTAGAGATCCTATTATTCCTCTTTTATTAAAAAGTTCATCCTATAATACTCTAGTATGTCTGGGTGATCATTCAGGAAATATTCAGTCTCTGAGAAAGTTTTTACCAGATAAAAAATCAGTTAGTGTTGCTCTCGAGGCAAAACATCATTTTCTTCTATAAAAATGGCCTACCTTTTTCAGACCTATGTGGTGAGGAGAAGAGCTTATGAAGAGCAAATTGGGGAAGACCGAGGAAGGACACCCAGATATATCTATTGCTGTGTTATGTCTTTGTTTTTGTGACTTATTTTGACTTAAGCATTCATCCCAAAGATTTTCCGCTTGCCCTTAAAATGCCCAGAACTAAATTTTGTTCAGATTTGCAGACAGTTCATCTGAATATCTAGTATTAACTATTACTTATGCAGTCTTGCATCTAACTATAACTATTACCTATAGAGTAATAGAAAAAATGTATTGCATTATCATATATACAATTTTGTACAATTTATTTATTTACAATTTGGTGGGATGTAGGATAAATAAATCTGTTGTTTTGATTGGTTGTAATAGGGATGGCAATTATATGAATTGGAACCTGCACACCCCTCCATTCGAGGCGAGGACTCTTCGAGGCGAGGACTCCTCGCCTTTTGCAGAGATAACGACGGGGATTATTTTTATTCCCTACTAACAGAGACAGGGTTGGGATAGAAAATATATATATCCTTACCTGCCCCATCCACGCTCTATTGGCCTTATACTTAAGTACTATAGTACCATTATCTATTTTTATATTTATAAAATTACTTTTATAATTTTTACAGAAAATTTATTTATGTTATTAAGGGCAGGGCAGGGTGGGGCGGAGATGGAAGGGGGAAGGGACAGGGACGAAAATTTATCATATCCCACAGGACGGGAATGGAGATGAAAAAAATCTTCGTTTATGGGATTGGGGTGGGGATAAAGATTATTTTCTTTGGTGAGGATAAAGATGGTGATTGAAGTCCCCAGTCCTGCCCCATCCTATTTTGTTGCTATCCCTAGGCCGTAATGATCTAGACATATTAATCTAAAAATTACCTTCTGATATTTCTTTTCATCCCTTATGTGCAAAATGAGGTATAGGCATGCATAAAGCATGAACAAATGTGTATAAAATAGGCACAACTGTTTATAAAATATACCTCATTGTGTGTAAAATAATGCATAATTATACACCAGGGTGCAGAATGTAGACAAGACATAACCAGTGAGTAATCATTAAATTGCATTCAGACCAAGGGCTAGGTAGTAATTTCCCTTATTTTAATTTTTAATGGTTAGATGTAAAGATGAGTTCCTAAATCCCAATTTCTTGATCTTTGCTAAGTTGATGCATTTTACCTTTTAACATAGCTTCCGCAGTTGTTGGTTTGTTTAGCATTTTTTACTTGAATCCTATTTAAGTGATTTGCTCTTTGTTTTCCTTTCAAATTGTCTCACCATATCCGCTTTCAATTATCTGCCTGAAAGTTTGTTGGTTTCGTACAAGTGCTCCATGCTGGTTGTTATGAGTAAAACCGAGTATTTATTTATTTATTTAGTTTTGTACAAGTGCTCCATGCTGGTTGTTATGAGTAAACCCAAGTATTTATTTATTTATTTATTTGATTTAAGCTTGATGGTTTGGCTTAATTGAGCTGATATCAAATTGATGGGTTTAAGTCTTCTTAGTCCACTTTTACTACTGTTGACAAAATAGCTTATTTAAACTGAAATAAGCATGAAGGTAGCTGTAGCAATGTTTTGCACAAATCAGATTATTGGATTTCAGAAACCAGCCACCGGGTTTGCAAAGCAAGCATTGCTGATTCCTAGCACTGAGGTGATTTGTCTGTGGCATCACAAGGTTGCTCATGCAATTTTGCAATAATTCTGAGCATGTGTTGCTTCAAATCTGTCCTTTTTATTTTAGTCTGTCGCAATTGATGTCTCCCAAATTATGACTGGTTTCTGTTTGCTTGCCAATATTATCGCTTGCTTTTATGTGCAATCTCAGTTATTTTCTGAGGTATATTTTGTAAAGGATCTAAAGAGATATGCTTGTGTTTGTTTAGGTGGCTGTTCTGTCACCTGCTAGTTTGTGACTGTTGAAATTGTTGCCATGGCATCTGCAGATAATAGACAACAGATGAATCATCTTTTGAGTCGAGCACCCTTTGGTCACATGCGGACTATTGCAAGTCCCACATTGGAAGGCTCAGGTGGATTCAAGCTCACACAAACAAAAGAGTCTTGGCTAAAGTCAACTAAAGCTGGAGGCATTGATGGACAGCTGCATCTTCCTGGCAGTGAACTGTCAAATAATGTTTCCGCTTTTCATCATGACTTGGATAGGCGCTTGCCTTTCAAGGGCACCACTGCCGAAGTCCTAAGTCAAGGTAATGCTCTGATGCACATCTCTCATCTGTGATGGAAAAGTAAATGGCTTCTTAAAAGCTTAAGATCGATGCAATAACCTCCCCACATTCTAAGCTGCAAATAATATGCCTTTTAAAAATCCCTTTATGCATTTCAAATTGTTGTTTGTACACTTACGTATTTAAAAAGTATCATCTCAAATATCCTACTTCCACTTCTCACCCAAGGAAGTGCTAAAATACTCTAGCAAATTTTAAGCTACTCAAGCGCTCTAACCTCTCTCTTGAGGTCTTCGTGAGATGGTTCTGTACTCCACCAGCACTCTTTCAGCAAGTGCATTGTAACAGGAAAGAGATGAAGGATGGCCCCTATCTGTCTGGTTTAAGAGAATCAGTGTTTGATGAATGGCTGCAAATTGGTGAAGTGATTTGGGAGGAAGAATTATATGCCTTGCTTCATCATGCTTTTAGCTTGTTGGAGATCACTCCATTTCATCTTTAGGGATGCATAGGCTTAGAAGTGGGGAAGGTTGAAGTTTTTGGAGGGTAATAAGATGAGGCATGAATTCCTTGGAGATGAAGAATCAGGGATGCTCAGTTCTCTTTATATAGAAGTTAAATGTCTAGATGCTACCAAGAAGTTTAGCTAGAATGCTATGTCAAGTTGAAAAATCTGTCATAGCCAAGAGATAAGAGGCTTTTGGTGTCCTAGCATGAAGTCCTTCCTAGGCATATGAACTGCTTCTCTGTCACAGATTCACATGCCCAAACTTGATCAGCTTTGTGTAACATTTTCATGCCCAAACTTTTGAGTGTAAGCCACTTGTAGATATCACAGTACCATGCTATATCTTATTTAATTATCTCCTATCTTAATATTACAAATGTTGATCAGGTGATGACTTGCTAGTATTTAGGTTGATCATACAAAATTCCCCACCATATCATTTGGTACCTCCGAATCTCCATATTTTTGCTTGTTCATTTTCTTCCTCAGATGTGCTAATGTTGACTGGGTGGGTTATCCTGTCAAATTGTATTCCACTGAATACTTCGCTGTCTTCTGAATTCCCATATGACCTAATAGAGCATTATGGAAGAAACATTAAGAAAGATACTCATACTGTTATTGTAGCTTGACCATGAGTCCCATACAATATGTCATGTTACTGTGGAGGTTAGGTGGCATTAGCACCTTTGTCTGACTTGTGAAATGCATTTCATACCATCGAATCCTCTAATGTCATAATTGTGATGATCTGTTTTGTGCTTATAAGTCTGATTTTTGTACATGAACCACATCAAGATTGTTACCACTTTGCTTCTCCTCTTACTGCTTATGCACTCATGTAATCTGCTAACAGCTCCCTTATCTTTTTCACGAAGACAGACTGCCCTACATTTGGAAAAAGGTCCTTTGCAAAACTTTAGGTCCAGGATGTAGTGGCTGAGGCATGGAACTCAATGTTGACTGCATATAATTGTTATATCCAAGCACATTTTTGTGACTGTCCTATATGTGAGCACTACATCAGTGTAATATTAGCCTAGGGGTAAATCAAGAAATTTTTCCCCTAGAGAGACCAATAATGATAAGAAAAGCTTGAAAATAAAAGCTAAAAGTTATATATATATATATATATACATATATGTATGTATTAATTATCAAGTAAGTTTTTCTTCTTATTTTTATTTGTTGAGAAGGTTACAAAGGAGACTTTGAAATTCCATAGTTTAGTGGTCAAATTATCTATGTCTCTCTGTTTTTTCTTTTTGAGCTATAGGGGGCTACTTGGTACGTGGTTTGAGAGGACTAACCACCACCTTGCATATGACGCCAATTCCTACAAAGTTGTACCAGTCCCCTCATTCTACATGGCAAGAACTTTTGGTGTGCAGAAGACGAGAACCCCTTAGCATTAATTTTTTAATACAAGATCACCACCAACGATCAAAATTAGTTTTACTAAAACATAGAGAATAAGACTTAAGTAGATAAACGAGCTGTGCACTAGCAAGATGAGGCTCACTCAAGTTCAGTGCAAGCCTCTAGATGACCAGCTTGAGGTTGTATGAGCAGAAAGGCCAAACTCAATCTTGGCTTATTTTCTTCTGAAGCTAGCTTAAGTTGGCTTAATTGGGCTTCTCAGAGATCACAATGAGAAAAGCAATGATTGCTGAATAAAAGCCTCAGAGAGCCCAGGCATGGGTGGAAGATTAAATATACAAAGTTTAACAAGTTTGATCATGATCATTGTCTAGCCCCATCACGGCCGCCATTGCCAAAGAGGAAGGATAGGAGGGCTAACCAGGAGCCTAAACTTGATTATTGGAGATAGGGGCTGAGGAGGAGTTAGGGTTAAAGCATAGATTTAGGAGAGTAGGAGAGATGTTGCCAAAATGTTGAGAAAAATCATGGAGAATTGGATTAGGAAAAGAAGCACAAGTCCCTAATATTCTATATTGTTTTATTAATCAAAATTTACATTTAGATTATCTCCTTCTTGGATTGGTAATTTAAAAGATAGAATAGTGAGCTGGAAGGGGTTTGCACCCCTCAGTGTGAGGACCTTTAACCACCTCGCTTGGCCTACCCACAACATTCAAACATTACTCCATCAAATCATTTCTATCTTCCTACATCTGCTCTCAAAGTAAATTACATTTTTGTGAAGATATGCCACATGGTGTGATCACGTTATTTGCTGCAGTAACAGTCATAATGATTTGATACTCAAATTGTCTATTTTAATATCACAACCTCCTGCTGATGTTATATTAACAAGTTTACTTCATTATAAAGTAAAAGAATGTCTTACCGGCCTGCTTGAATAGCAATTTGCTGTTTTAGAATAAATTCATTTAGCACCATCAACCGACAAAGTTTTATGTATTAGCTTTTGTTTTAATAATCTGTTTGGACGATTTATTGAGGTTGCTTGTTTTCTTTGAAGTGTGATTCAAACTCAGTTCATTATCCAATGCAGGTCTGGGAGCATCTGCTTCTAACTTGGATGGAGCACCAGATCTTCGGCGTGCTCTCTCTCTTCTGTCAACTGATTCCTGGTGTTCAGCTGGACCAGGACCAATTTCTCATACTCAATTTTCGAGCTTAAACAACACTCCTGTAGTTCATCCTGCAATGCATGCGGTAGAGACATCCTCGGAATTTTGGCAGGATGAGCAACCTGTCATGCAACATACTCGGGTTCTGCCATTTGACCTACAAAGCACTAATGGTCACTTTCAGGAGTTTCAGCTGCTCAAAACACCTTACAAGGCTACCCTCTTTGATCCCGGTCAAATGCATTGACGTCTCAAATCAGAAGGCTATTCTACAAAGTCCATGACATGAGGTTGGTTTTCTACTTCTATCACTTAACATGACCATAAATTTAATAAGAAATCTGAAAATAAGTTGATATAAAATTTTTGTTAATATGATATGTAATAATATAGCTGCCATTCTAATAGTAGTGACTTTTGTTCAGTCTTGGATATCTGGCAATCTTTGGTTGAGGAGTTGCAACCGCAGTTTCAGCTTGAAAATAAAGCGTAATTGCGCAAGACAGTTATTTTATTATCATTGTTCATTTCCTTCGTGTTTTTTTTTTTTTTGTTTTGTTTTGTTTTGTTTTGTTTTGGGGAGGACTTTGTAGACCTGTTATTGTTTTTAGGTTAATGAGTCTTTTACCCTTTAACAGGTTGGATCATGGATCCCCAAGTATGTTTCCCCGTGTCCCACCTTTCTAGTTATAGTCTGTCATTGTCCTTGTAAACTTGGCTTGCATTAGTGGTTTCTCTCTTGGATGTTCGTGAATTTATGTTGCATCGTGAATTTATGTTGCGTGGATGCTCACTTTTTTTTTATTTTTTTTTTTTCTTTTCAGCCTCATGGAATCTGTGGTAAATCCTTTTGACATTATTTTTAAAGTTGTTCCTTCACTCAAATATTCAAAGCAGAAATAGGAGGCATGATTTTGTGATATTTTGCGCATTTAGTTAACATGAAATGCTTTCAGATTTTTGGTGAGATGGATCGGCCTCATTTTGAACCTGAATGAGGCTACAGCACAGGCTAAACTTCAATCTTTGGCAGGCTCTTTTATCAATCATATTCTCCATCACAAAACCAAAACCAAGTATAAATTTTTGACTAACATGGAAATCGCAGAAAAAGATTTTAATGTAGAGCTAGCTCCCTAGGACTTGCCAATCAATACTTTTTTCAAATAGGATTCCAATTACGACTTTCCCGGATGGACCAGCGGCTAGAGTCGGTGAGACATCCTGAATATTACTTCATTAGCTTGGCTTCAAACTATATATGGGTGATTAAAAGAAACAAGAAAAACAGCAGGTTCTAATGCATTATATCGTTTGTTAACGGGTCAAGAAATATAAAGCACATGAGCCCATTTTTCAATCATTTTCCAAGTAGGCATTATATCATCCAAAAGTGTTTGCATCAAGATGTTTAAATCTCAGATTTGCCCTTTGCCCTTGCAAAATAAGGATATTGTTTACAACAAAAATAATCAATACGCAACAATATAGTATTGAAAATTGGAAGAAAAAAAAATAAAATAAAATAAATCTTGTACTGGACAATCGATGAGGCTGATCACCTAAAGCTGGAAAATAGAAATTATACCATAATATACAAACCTTGTACTGTTAATAACAATATTTGACAAAAAAAATATCTCAACCGTATCCTATCCTGAATTCAGCAATGACAAATGGACTAACTTTGCACATACAATGATGAGGACAAGCATATCATAACTACTACTGTAAAATGAGAACCAAGACAAATAAAATTTAATTGGAATTCAGTCTTTTCATATAGTTATAGGCAGTCCATATCATTCGGAGCCTTAAATCTCTGCCATTGTCCATCCAACAAAACAAACTTCTTTTTTCCTTTGCATTGCAATCTTGCTTCTATAGCTTCTGCTCTTTCATTCATATGCTATATGGTTAATGATGAAGATAGCATTCATCCTAACAAGATGTTCCAGTCCCTATTCGAGACTAGCTTTCAGAGCCGTATTCAATTCTACGCTTTCTGTAGTTTCTTTAAGAACATCAAATTTTTAACATGGCTTTGGCCTGCACAACCAATCATTAGTCTCCTTGACAATCATGATCATATATGTCCTTGAGCTTAATCATCCATGTCCATAAAAATTTTAAAGCTTTGCCTCGAATACTTCTGAATGAAGTTAACAAGTCTGCATCAGGCCCTCTCTTGCTCAAATTTGTTTTCGCCAGGAACTCACAATTTTGTTTGCTAAGGTTAGAAACATATATAAATGGCAGTCATGGAACTTCCCCTGATTGTTACATGATGCCCATAACCATAGAATTTGACCCTCCATGGAAGTAATAAAGATTGAATATTTTAGATCAACATAAGATTTAGGGTGCCTCATAGGCCAACCAATCAAATGCCACCAAGAAGTCATCCATATCACCATCATCATCACTTATGTTACCAACAAGATCACAACCTTCTTCTCAATCGGTTGTCTGCTCATCTGTCTACCATACTCAGAAGCCATCTAAAATTTTTAAAGCCTAAGTAACAACACAAACATATACCTAATGCCACCTTCAATATGCTATCATTCTTCTCTTTCTTTTTTGCTTTGAGAGAGAGCAAGGACCCACATGAGATTAACCATCCAGGTCCAAGTACTTGGGGATGTACTGCCCAAGAGTCAAACCTAGAACCTCCCCAAAGGAAAGCAGGTGTGTGAGAAGCAGTTCGACTCACCAACTTTGGCGAGCGCCGCCACAGCATGGACAGTGACTGCAAGATGTACACGCATAATGCAACCCCCATGTATCATGTGTATGCACAATAGGAGAATATGCACCACATTCTACAATCTGCATCTGCATGAGGTTGTGCTTGCCACCGGTGATCAGGTAAACTGTTGCAGCTGCGACTGCCTAGAGCATAGGCCAGCTCACCTATGCTTGTCATCATTTGTAGCACACAAAATAATGGAAAGCATGCATCACACCCATGCAACCCAAAATCAGCGACTGTGCAAGATAGCAGTCACCACCAGTTACTTGTGGTCAGCTAGACATTCCAGGTGTGACTACCTAAGAGATTGTCTAGCTCACCCATATTTGTCACCATTTATAGCACTACTTAACCAACCCATTTTAAATAATTCATCCAATCTATATTTTTTTTAACTTTATCTCAAGCACCAGAAACATTATTTGCAGCAACAATAAGTTTGTTGTCACACCAAAATCATCAAGTTGTGCCTGCAGTTCTTTGAGTGGCCAGTGAAAGTGATCCAATGATGAGGCAAGCTACCGGAAAAACAATAAAAATATAAAAATAGAAATTGAAGGCACCTTGAAGAATATAAAATGACAAAGGGAAGAAGGAAAGGTCCAAGAAACCATATTTGAGCACCTAATAGTTATATTAGATGTGAAATAGATGGATAGAACAAGAATTTTCAGTTGGAATTCATGGGAATCATTATCCAACAAATAATTCATGGACAAGCAGATCTTAGGAGTCATATTCACAGTGAAATAAATAGCCCTACATAACATCAAAACTTATTGTTAATATATTCAGTGTTGAAGAGTCTAGATGCAAGTGTAAGGCTGCTAGCTGAAGTGACTAATAATTACAGTTAGTGGATGCAACAAGCTCAAGATAAAATTGTGGCAAACACTGTGAGCACAGATTGTGCAAAATCCACAATTCATGAAGGCATTGAAAACATGTAAATAAATCAAGAGAACATCATAAACTCTATTTTAGCAACAAAAGATCAGATGAAAGATTGGCATGGTTGTTCCACCCAATACAGCTTAAGCTTTTAGAGCATTGCAAGAGAAGAATAATTATGGAAGTCCATCTCTACAGGAAGGATTGGTCCTTGATAGGAAGCATCGAAAAGTTGTAAAGTTTTAATGTTTTTCAATGACCTATGTTTTTCACCCTTTAATGACTTGCCCATCAGTTTGTCTTCATATTTTTGTTCATCCTCTTGATAAAATGAAAGGTGATGTGGTTCCATTTTCTTTAAAAAAATAAAATTAACAAATTTTGCAAGCATTCTATGTGCATTATTAACGTGCATTATGTGCAAACATATTTAGAATGCATAACGTGATCATCAGGCTAAAGACAGGGTTAAATGATAATTAAAGGATGGAAGGAAGTTGTCAAAAGTGAGATATCAAATGAACATGGAAAACAATGGTAGCAGATAAACTACTCATAATGGTGCCCCGATCAAAGCCAAAAGTTCATGTCATGCCCCTGTTCTATTTGTCTTCAATGGTATTTGTGGATCGACAACGTAATAGATGATAATGGTAACAGTAATGTGAGTGCCAATGCACAAATTGAAGATTATGGGTTACAGTGTCATGTAATTTTCACGCCTATGTCTTGAAAGAAAAATATAAGATGATGACAAGTCCCAACATTGTCAATATGGATCTAGAAACTGAATAAGGTTTCAACATACAAAATTAGTTGGTGGGTATTGAAGAAATTAATTAGAAGAATAGAACAGATTAATTAAGAATAAAATAATGGATAACATATTTCATGGCATGTTCATGCAGGAAGCCCTCTCCAAAGGAGGACATGGATTTGTACGAAATAACTGCATCACTGTATACATAAGAAAGTTTGCTCTTCTTTTCTGTCTAAGATGGACTAAGATCTCAATTGAACGCATGACATAACACCAGTCTCAGACAAGATAAACTTAGTGACAGGATACAACACACGTAACATGAGAAGCAGAAAATCAACGAACTGATTCAGATACTGTATTTAACTGCCACGTACACCCAACCGAGAAAAAATGTCAACACCCCAAAATGAAGAAACAGCATATGTAATTCTTAGGCATCCTATAAACCAATTGCTTGCGGAAATAATGCATGTTTTAGAGGTCCTTTAAGAAAAGTGATTCTATAAATAAGATAATTTCCGGAAAAGCTAATGATCTTTAGAGGAAACTGTCCCTAAGCTAACAAATATTTTTTTTTAATAAAAAAAAAAAAGGACTAGCAATGCTTAGGAAAGGGGAAGAAAGATGACATTTCTTGTTTTATCAGAGTGGAAGTACTATCTGTTCTGCATGAAAGAAACATGTAAAAACAAAAAAGTGATGCAAACTCCTTTTTTTTTAGGGGGGAAAAAAAAAGTAATGCAAACTTATTTTCATAAACCATAACAACCATGTTACCACTCCTTCAACAACACCTCCCTGTAAAACCAAATCATTATTTTTTAAAATTCTTTTTTGAACAAATTTTTTTGCCTTGCTAAAGAGCCCAAACCTAACTTAACAAGATTTCAAAGCATGCCATCCATGCTAGATCCTTTCTGTCGCTCTTCTGTTTCTTTCCTTTTTTGGGGCACAATATTAGTCAATGACAGATTAGAATTTGTTATTCCCATTACAGAGAGTAGTTGATCAGACTTATTGATTAATCCTTACAGGCAGATTTCAAACTTTTAACCTAAACTGCTGGATTGATGTAATCTATGAACCCACCATCATCAACAAGGTGATTATTTTCTTTCTTGGCATGATGATAGTCATTGCTCACAGTATTGCTGAGACCTTTTTCCTCATGGAGAATCCAAATTAGGATTGTTGTTTTTTCAAAAAAAAGGTCGTAAGCCATTATGCATCAATTTTAAGGCTGTGTATGGTTTATGTAATGATCAGACCAAATTCATTGAACTCATCTTCAGGATCTTCATATATGGATCAACTTGGAATAGGAAATAATTAAGTGGGATTACGGAACAAATTTTGTCCTCTTATTTGCATTCACTAGCTTCCTTAGAGCACACATTAAATGCACCCACCAGGTCCAAAATGACAATTAGAATCCAATAATCACTGAATTTATCCATCCCTTTTAATCTAATTTCCTTATCCCACATTCTTACCAACTTCCTCATTTCTCCACGAGCCCCGAATCCCTAAAATTCATTTTTCCTATCTGATTTTTAGAAAAAGAGTCATTCAGATTTGTCCTACTTCCAATAACAGACAGCCAAATATATTTTAGGAACCCAAACTCACAACTTGAATAGTAGGAATGATCAAGATATAGCTCAATACCAGACCCACTTAACAGCGCCATCATTTATCCTCTACAAATGCCTTCATAATTTGAAGCTGATAAAGGTTTCAAATTAAGCTAAGGAATGTGAGAATCACAATTCAAACTAGAAACTTATGTCACAACCATCCATCCACAAGCTGTTAAAAGTTTCTTTCCAAAAAAGAGAGTTCAAAATAATATGATAGTTTACTCAAACCACTTGCAATGTTAGCAAAATAAAAAAAATATAAATCCAAAAGTATAGCCCAAGAAATAATCATATTAAACTAATTTCTGAAGAACAAATAATTATAATATACTTTTTCCCTATAAAGTACATGTTGGAAAACTTTGCCAACAAAGACAATATTAAATTAATTGAAAAAATATCCTGATTGCACAAATTTATTATAAAATACAAGTTCTGGATCCAAATTTTGATCCAGACATTTATTGCCTGAGTCAAAAAAGTCAGAAACTAAATTATTACCTAGCCCAGAAAAGAGGAAACACCATCTAGGATATAATAGCTCATATGATGTGTTACAGCCGGAAGATGCTAAAATATGTATCTAGATGACTACTCAAATGCACAGGATCGAGAAAGTAGACCAAGGAAAAGCAATGAAGAGTAAACCAATTACTGCATCCTAGCGATAAAAGATGATGGTCCAAGATAACAAGTTGAGACACAAATCTAAAGAATATGACGCATGACACAACACAAATTACAGGATAAGCATATAACCAAGATGATTTCACTACAAGTAATAACTGAAAATACCTGAACCTGTGAAAGTCTAACTTAAAAGTGATCCAGGTTACATAAAATAAATTCTAAGTAAATCCACGACCACCAGATGATGAATAAATACTACAATACTGCAAACTAGAGTCAAAAAATTTAGTTTCATCCGCTACTGCAGACAAAAACCAGACAGCACCCATCCAGATATCATACTGGAACCACTTTGACATTAGCAATCAAAGAACTTCCCTAAAATACTAAGTAGGGAAGGATGAAAACTTAGCAAACATGTAAAACTATAAGCCTCCAGAAGACAAAACCCACTAGACAAATATACGCAAGGAACAAACACAAATCTAACCAACTGAGAACAAAAACCATTAACTCCAAATATCTGATGGAAATATTCCCAGAGGGTTCCATCAATAAAACACAGACAGTATATAACAGTTAATAGAGGATCTAGGAAATAGTCCACAAGTATAGACAAATGTTCAAATCGAAACACAAAGGTCTTCCAAAGCGGCAACATAAGTGAACCAACCTGCAAATACCACCAGAATCTGAAAGGTCCACACATGACATTCTTGGAGAAAGATCTGTAAAGACCCAACATGCCAAGATACCACTTGCAAATTGGCTAAAGACTTGTTGCCACTATTACAAAGACTCGACTCAGATCTCAAGAGGGTGGAGGAACTCAAAACAACCGCCGCAACTATACGACACAGGACTGACCTTTCAGACAATCATATGCCTGCAATGCCGACGATGACTCTGAACCTTCTCGACCCTCATTACTGTTCTAGGACTCACTGTAACATCAAGCATGGTGATGCATCAATGAATGCAAGAAAACATGTCCAGAGAATGAAAAAAGAGATGTTCACAAGCATCTATATCTTATCAGATAAAACAACAGATCACATGCTGTCTCTCATCTTCACCAAGCTTATTATTCAAACAAAACAGAAGCAACGATATTGCAGAGCATGAGTATAAATGCATGAGATGACAAACCTGATCATCCTCATCGGATGTCAGACCATGAGTTTTGTTTGCCTGAGGTGGTTTCTCTGCACCACAATTCTGTCTGTTACACTTGGTCCGGAATGGATAGTTTATGTTGTTACACTTTTCACACTTCCAGCTGCCCTCTGGCATTTTTGGTTCTGCAATACGGACCAAGAAAAAGTATTAGGAAATCCATCTGATTGGCTGATGAAGATTTTCTTAAAAAACAAAAGATAAGAAAAAACAGTTAGCATGTTTTTCTTTACCCAACACAAGGTACTATAAGCAAAGGAAATTATAAATACGTCCAGATATTTAGTAACACATTAAAAAAAAAAAATTGCAATTTTCTGTATTAAGGTTGAATTCAAAGAGCCTGTGTAACTAAGGGGAAAAGGTGAATAAGGAGAGTTATACTTACTGGAGCTTTTGGAATTCTCAGACTTTGAACCCTGTATCAATATGGGGGGAAATGTGAGTAAAGTTTGAATATGATGGAGAAATTTTAAAGTAAAATTTGAATTATATGGTCTCAAAACAAGAAGCAGTACAAGAAGTGTTATCATGCACCGAGAAAGCCTGAATTTTTAAATTCTAATCTTAATAATAAGAGTGTCTTAGAAATCACAACACCTTAAAACAGTAACTCCCAATAGATAAGTTCAATTTTTTAAAGCAGAGAGCAGAATCTGTCAAATCCCCTGAATTTCAAGAACATGATAAATGAAAAGGAATAAGTTTGAAGAGGACTTGTGGAATAAATTTTTCCAGTAAAACAGAAGCATCCAAGAGAATGCTATATTAAATTGTAACATTTTCAACTAAACTTCCAGTGATTCACCTATCTCCGCCTTTCATATGAATATACGATCACCACAGAGGTCAACTGCATCCTCTCTCACTCCCTACTATTAGTTATCCACCAAATCCACCCAGATCTCACATATTTGATGCGAGATCAGAGGCGTCTGGCCAATGCCTTCCCCATGGATATCCAAACATCATGCTACAGTTCAGTGCAGAGAGCAGTTATGACAAATTATTTTCAAGCGGATCCCCTCAAAGACATTCTCCCACATAAGTACCTCCACAAAAGCTCAAATTGCGACCAATAAGGTAGCCTTCTTATGTGCCAACTTGCCTCCTTGGTTTCATAAGAAGCACCTCTCTTGCCTAAAGTTCCTTTAAATAGAAAAAACAGCAAAAGTTCTTAAAGGGTTCATGAAAATTATAGATAATCATTAAAATCTGTCCTATTTGATGGGGCCTTCTAAAAGATGTACTCTGTAGCCATTTCCCTTCTGCCGGAACAAAGCTTGACAATGATGTATCATCATCATCACGAAACTGAAGATAAATCATAATTATCATCATCACGAAGCTAATACTTCAGTATAAAAGAACAAACTTAATACATTACAAATATAATACATTCATTAAGAAATAGTTGTAATGTGCATGCAAATGCAGGCCACTACTAAAAATTTTGCATACCGGGTCATTTAGCTAAATTCGATGTTCTCAATACTCAAAATTAAATGACTATTAATTGTTTAGAAAAGTGACTATTGTGAGTGAAGGGTCATGGTTGCAGAACTGATTAAGCTAAAGAATTTTGAGGATTGGTATTTGGGTGAGCGGACGGAAAGATTAGGATTGCAGGGAAAAAGACCAACTAGAAATCCCAACAATAATGGGCCTGGAGTTGGAAGAGCGTGCCCAGATTCAGAGTGGGGATACCATTTAATAAAAAACTCTAATTAGGTGTATTGTGGGTATTGAAAAATTCAGAAATAACCCTATGTGTATACAGGATTAAGATAGGATGGTATAGTGTCATATTATTACTGTTTTACCATATCTAGAATTATTGATGTAAAATGTAAAAATTCAGAAAGAAACTCATTCCTCCACCATCTGGTATAAAATGTGAAAAGGAAATAGATGCACCTATGAGAATGTGTCTGAGATCATAATTACAAGTAATAATAATAGAAAAGTTTATCAACAATCAGGATGGAGAAATCAAGGATCACCAGTTAAGACAAGATAGGCCGCATAGCCATTAGTATATGTTTCATTGTCAATTAAAAGTAATAACCTTGAAAACAATGTCTACATCTGATGATGCAAGTAAATAAATCCCCGTAGTTGCATAAAAGTCTAACTTGCTGATTCCACATGAGAACCAGCAGAATTCTGATACGCATCATTAGGTTCAGGAATAGAACTGGCATGAACCTTGGAATAAGATTTATGCCTACCAAAGAAGATTTGAAAATAGGCATAAGCAAGGAATAGCTATACCTATACCAGCCAAACTTGCTTATGCAAGGCATAACTATTCCAAGAGAAAACCATGTCATAAGCTATTTTGGGAATGAAGCCATATTTTGTGCCTGTCCTATTTTTTTGTATACAAGAACACCGTCTGCTGAAAGTTATTTCAAAAATGGTAGCCAAACAAAGTAGGAATGGCTTGTGATTATAGCATGGGCACAACTCTACTCCTATTTCACTTTTTCTTATTCCCAAAGCAAGAGCAACTATAAAGTCACGAGAAAGCATAAAATGCCACAGGTCAAGAGCAGTACTAGGGACAGGACAAGCTTAACAATAACGAGCATATAGAATGAATAAATATCTAAACAAAAAGGGGAAAATTGGCACAGAATTGCTAAAACCTGGGTCCCGGGCCTTGGAGTATTGCACTTCCTCATGTTACAGACTGTTCGGAAAGAGAAGTTATTGTTGCCACAATTAGGGCATGTCCAGTCACTATCACGTCCAGCACCTAGATATATTTGTGAAATTAAAAGCAGTTAGAACAGAATAGAAACATGAAGCCTTCAACCTCAGAAATGCCTAAGCTTCTAAACACAAACCCACAGCCTTCTTTTGAGAACTCTCGTCAGGGTATGTTCCAGGCCTTGCCCCCTGCAAAAATTTTGAACCGAAGAAAATTACACTAGTAGAAAGAAAAAATTATGAGTTAATAAGGAAAAGCATAAACACAGGTTGTATTGAAGCATGTCAATTACATCACAGTTACATATAATAGATCTGCACACAGGCCTCCAGAGTGTGGTACACCACTAATATGGCAAGAAAAAAGCATGCAGTTCAAATTAATGCAGCATTCTGAAATAATTAGTGATGATTTTCCTACATTCCAAACTAAATGAATGCCATGCAAGCCGACAAGTGAAGCCTAAAAGTTTTCAAGGTAAACTTACCATCGCACCATGACCCATGGGTGGCAAACCCAAGCCATATCTGTCCACCAGAGGAGGCATCCCATACATTCCACCTAAAGCAAAACCCAAAAGGCAATTTATAACATATCATCGACAGGATTTCAGCTAGCACAGTAATAAGAAACCATTGCATAAATTTGATTTTGACTTGGAAATGTTACATGATTCTCAACCCATGAAGTATGATATTAAAGTAATAATGACAAAACTACCATTCAGAGGAGTTAATCTTTCATTTAATTCACAAACCAAAAACTCCCATAAAAAATATATATATAAAAAATGCAGATCCCTTACTTCTAGGCAACAATATAATTGCAGCAAAATACCTGTTCCCATCATAGATCCAGTGGAATAAGGAGGGGGTCCAGACATATGTAGTGGCCCATATGGGCTGCCAACAGAAAGGCGGTTGCCATAATCGTAATGATAAGCAGATCCTCCAGAGAAAGGTAAATCATAGGGAGGCAATTGTGGCCCATTGAAAAGAGAAGACCCATATGGAGGAGCACCAAGGTACATTGAAGATGGAGTAGCTGAACCCATATAGCCAGCAGATGATGTGTAAGGTGGAGGAGCCTGCAAAGGCTTTGGCATGGACTTCTGAATAGCGGAAAAATATGTCAGTATGAATCTAGCAGTGCCCTGGACTACTGAACAATCCTCTAATTTACCTGGATATGCATTTTATTTTATTTATTAAAAAAAACAATGTCAAAAAACAAGGATGGTAAAGTAATTTCCAGCAAGATTAGTGCACATTCTTCTACAGGTACAGAAGCTTCTTTTTAAGTGCATCGAAAAGGTACCTTTCCTGAGCACTGTTATATTGCCATGGATGATACAAAAATTTGAGTGTTCCATGAAATCTACATAGAAGTGGCTTCACCCTTCTATACCAACAATTTTCATGCAGTGATGCACATGAGAGAGAGAGAGAGAGAGAGAGAGAGAGAGAGAGAGCACATGCACCATTTACAATAATGCAAAGAAGCAATACAACAATTCAAGGGAGATCAATCCAATGGTGCAGCTGCATTTGATACTAACTGTGTTATGATCTGCAGGCCTTGACTGTGTACAGTTCCGCATGTTGCATGTTGTCCTGAATGAGAAATTGACATTGCCACAGCTAGGGCATGTCCAGTCATCTTCTCGCCGGCCACCTGATCAAAAAAAAGAAAAAAAAAAAAGAGAGAGAGAGAGAGAGAGATTGTTTCATTTCTTCTTTCCTAGTTTTTCCTTCTATGATCTATCAGCTCTCTCCTATCACTCTTTGAAAGAAATACATGGTTACCATCAGTTCGAGCACGCTTTCCAGCAGAATAATTCCGGTTATCCACCTGCAAAAAATGGCAATAGTAATCAGCGACCAGACAGACTTCATGATACATTTCGCTCTTAGCATAAGGAAAGAATTACTAGCACGAGTAGAACTAGAATAATGACTGATGGGAGTGTTAGTTGGACAGCCATTGGCATATGAAGACTCGAGAAAACGATATTGAGATTAGAAATTAGCAATCGAATAAGGCAGCTTCTTATACTTGTTTGCACAAATAGTATCTGAAGACCATCTAAAGAGGAGGAGGTCGATCAACAGTTTAGACTTGATGAAATTCTTTGCTCTGGTCCCTAGAGCCACCGACATCCGCACGGATGTCAGTAGGCCAATAACTGTTCGTCTCTAATCACAGTAGAAAAGAAGTAGAATTTAAAGGCCTAGCCCTAATCACGAGAGCGAATCCATCTAAATCCAAGAACCATACGAAACACCAATGAACTAAAGTGTACACCTGGAGGAGGAAATTAATTTTTATCAGAAGAAAAAAAAACAAAAAATATCAATCATCCGCTCGGGACCGGCCAGAGATTCGCGACAGCGTGCACATCGAGAAAGTATGCCACCAAAGAAACCGATGATCGCTTGATTCAATCCAAAAAAATTAAGCAAGAGAAGACAGATCGAGAATGATGAGAGACGATCGATCTAAATAAATTCTACGCGATGCGATACCCAAAAAAAAAAAAAAAAACAAAAACAAAAGAAAAGCAGAGAGGACGACAGAGTACCTGAGACATGACGGCGGCCGCGTAGATCTGGCAGGTCTCGACGGAGAGACAGAACTCGGACGATTTTTCTTCTTCTTCTTCTTCTTCTTCTTTCCTCTCTTCTTCGCTTGCTCTCTGCACTAAAACGCGATAGAGATGAGGACGACTAGGGTTTTTTTCCTTTTACCTGTGCAAAGCACAACGAGATGCGGAAATTAACGGATAGGATCGTTTCGTGGATTTTGCACGGGTGAGATTGATATTCGAGTTACATAATTGTTCGTGGTTAGGCATCCGAACCCGCCGAGGCCGTCGGCGGTACGCGGACGGCGACACCTTCGAGTCGCTTGTCGACGACAAGGGTCCGAAAAATATTGGGTCTAGGGGGTGGAAAATACTCGAACAAGGTTGAATTGGATGAATTCGGTTCGTGTACTGATTAATTGATACTAAGTCGAGTTCAGATTTCATATCATCAACCTATTTAAATAAAAGATTGGGACCGTTTATCCAACTCATTATAATATATAACAGGCTTACTGGAGCCTATGACTGGTCAATTTGAGGGATTGCTAGGTGTTAGCCGTTGCCTGTTGATCTTCGTCGGTTCATTAACTGGTAAAGGTCCGAAAACAAAAGAAAATAATAATAATAATAATAATAATAATAATAATAATAATAATAATAATAATAATAATAATAATAATAATAGAGAGCAAGGCCATCACCTTATCACCTTGCCTTTAAGCCGCTCTCAAGTTTAGAGTGTTAATTGTTATTGTTTGGTCAATGATTTAAGAACTTGTTTGGTTCACAGTGAAAGAGATTGTGAAATTTTATTTCCTGCAAATTAGAATGTTAGCTTTGTGTTTTTAGGATTCATTTGTGAAAATACTTTATTCCCATTCGTACCATGAGATTTACTTTTTGATCATAACATATTTTTTTTTTCTTTTCAATATATCCTTTTTATCGTTTTTTTTTTTTTTTTTTTTTAATTAACGAACAAAAGAAGAAGATAAAAAACGTGAAATAAGAATTATGGATAAACTAACTACTATCTTTGGCACTATGTGGCTGAATAACTACTCTATGCTTCTGTTTAGCCCTCAACAAGGCTCCAAACCCACTCTTTTTCTCTCTTTCTAATGGGCTAGCTTTTTATGATTGAATCCTAGCCCCTTTTTTTTTTTTTTTATCTCTGGATCCTCTCTCGCTCTCAAGCGGTCTGTCTCTTTATAATCGTAAGTAGAAGTCTGTCGAGTCCTAATCCTTTCTCTCTCTCTCCCTTTATCTTGATTCTCTCACTCTCCGGCGGATTGGCTCTATGACTACGAGTCCAAAATGCTGACCTTCTCTCTCAACGTGATTTGCCATGACTTACATAATAAATAAGCCAAGCAGATTGGATCGACTTACTTATTTATTTAATAAGTTAAATACATGTTTGAAATCTAATCTATTCAGTAAATAGGTTAGCTTTAAATTAATAATTTTTTAAATCTAACTTATATTAGATTCGATCTCTTTTTCGATTTGTTTCAACTTGTTTGCTACCTATAATTTTTGCCAATTTGTTGGTTCAAAAATAATTAATTATATTCTCATGTGAATTGCCCCACCTCATCTTGTGAAGAGGCAGTATGACATATTGAAAGTGTCATCTTATAAAGGTCACACATCATTACCGTATGACATATTGAAAATATTATTTATGCTAAAGTAAAATAAGGTGACATGAATACCAATCAACCAACAATTTAGAAGCACAGCCGTTTCATATTGCATGGATTTAGGTCTATAAAGAAAAGAAAAAATACTACAAATAATGAGTAATCAATAATTCAACATTAATTTTAGCTACCTAAAAAAAAAAAAGTAATATGACATGCTAAGATAGGCTACCATCATTCATTACTAAAAATAAATAAAAAACTATCTAATATAGTATAGTAAATATGAAAGGATTGATTCTGTACTTGCCATATATCAAATCTTATTTAATATTTTTCTATGTAATTTTTTTTTCTAAAATTTTCTTCGAGAGATTTTTCTTTTGAAAGTCTATGTAAAAAGAATTTTCTTCTCTTGCCGCATATCTATCTAGTATAAATACCTGATATTAAAGTATATTTATTAGGTTACATGCAAGTGTTGATGCAAATGAAGGAGAAGGCAAAATGATTCGACGTACCAAGACGTGGAGGACAATGAGGGGACGAGTTCAAAGCATTCGCAAATGACAACACCCATTAACAACACCCATTGAATTTTTGAATCAAATCTGAAGTTACAATATATAATCTCGATCCAATCCAATAATTTATATATTTTATATTATATATATTATTTTTTAAGAAAATAATATATATGTATATATAAATAAAAATATTTTATATATATTTAATATAAAATGCATTTTTCAATGGTTCATTACTATAGCTTTCATCATCCATCCGAATTTAACTTTTATTAAAAGAAATTCAAAGATTAAATATATTATATAACTAGGATCAAGTTAGATTAGGCTTGCGCCCTTCGATATTGTTACCAATTCAAACTTAGACCAATGTCTTAACCTAAGATTAGACCTGATCTAATGCCTCGAGCTAGATTTTTTGATCTTGGCTTGGCCTTGTCCAGCTCATCCTTAGCCATCGGAGATATGTTCCTATTCATTCACTCTTTTTTATAAAAAAAACATATTACTTAAATTATGAATCTCTTCCATTCTTCTTGATATTGTTGTTCCTCTTCCCCTCTCTCTTTCTATCGAACCATCATGGGAGACCTGAGTCTCTCTCCCTTCTCTCTTTATCAAAATTGATTTTCATTCACTCATTCTTTTTAAAATATATTTTTAAAAATTTTTTTGAATCATTCATAACTTTTTCAATAGATAAACACAAGACAATCCATACATATGAAATCATATTTGATTGTATGTATGCTATTATATAATTATATATAAAATTATGGATGATTGTTTTTATAAAATTTAATAATTATTTCTATAACATAATATAAAATAATAATATTATTTATAAATTTATATGTCTTATATTATTTCATAGAAATATTTTTTTAAAAGATGAACGCACCACAATCCATGCAATTGGGAATATGTTTGATTGTACATGTGTTATTATATAATTATTTATAAAATTATGAATAATTATGTTTAAAATAATGTAAAATTATGTAATTATATTATAAAATCATATAGTTTTTATTATTTCAAAAAAATAATTGATCAATATATAAAATTGGTCAATAAAAATATTTCTAGATTTTAAAAGTTTTTATCTCATTTTTATTTTTGAAATTTAAATCAAATCAATACCCATGTAAATTTAAAAATTAATTTTATAATATTATTTTAAAATTAATCATTTTGAAATTTAAAGATAATTTGTCTAATTCATATTTTTTATTTATCTTATTTCTAATTTTTTTAATATAAAAATCATAATCTTAAAATTTAAATTTGGTAATATAAATTTAAAATGTAAATCTATATTTTTATTATGTTTTCCTTTTTTTGCCTTTTCATTTTTAGATTATATCTATTTTTTAGAAAAAAACTTTATTTTTTATAAAACATTCATCTATTTTTTAATCTAGAGTTTCAAATCAATTAAATTTTTTTGAAACTTTTAAAAAGCAAATACATATATTTTATTTTAATTTTAAAAATATTAATTTTTTAAATTTAAATTTAATTAAATAACATTAAAGAAATCATATCGATATATATTTTTATTATCTTTATTTTCATTTTGGATTATGTTTATATTTTTATTCTATTTCAAAAAGGTATTTCATCTATTTTTTAATCTAAAGTTTCAAATTTTTTTTTTTATCATTTAAAAATAATTTAATTTAACACATATATTTTATTTATCTTATTTTTATTTTGTAATTGAAAAAATAATAAATTTAAAATTTAAATTTAATGATATAAAATAAAAAAAATATATATAAATCTTTATTTTTATTTATCTTATTAATCAAATCAGCATCCGTAACGTGCAAGCATATAGTTAGTTTAAAGAGATAGATGAAAATGGGCCATTGTTAATTCTTAAAAGTTTATAACATTTTCAATAGGCTACAATGAAAACTTAAAGGAAGCTAATGAAAAGAAAATTATCATTTTATCCCATCATATGTTGTAATATATATTTGATATCTCCCTTCCCATGCATTCAAAACTCTAGAAATATGAAGCTTTAGATTCTTATTAACTTTCTCTATGTGCAATTATAATCAAGCCATCTAAAATAAATACATTCTATATAATCCAACATTGCAATGTCTTAAATAGAAATACAAGTTATTTAAAAAGGAATGTTATAAGCATTGCTCGTGCCAAATTTCAAGGATTGCCGATTTAGAGCAAAGACCCTTTTTTTTTTATTTTTTTATAATGATTGGATTAATATAAGAAAAGAATGCAAAATTGTAGGAATACATATTTTCCATGCTTCGGAAAAAAGTAGCTGAATTCTTAAATGGATAAAATGTATGACAAATAGAATAGTATCTTAGAGGCAAATAAGTTTTCAAGGCAAGCACTCTTTACACAAAATACAATCTTTAAAAAATTTTAAAAGATAATTTTATGCTTGTTAGTTAAATAAACAAAAAAAAAAAAAATTATTTGCCATCCATCTTACTTCTGTGGGCACTGATGTGAAAATATAAAAAAAATATATATTTCAATATATATATATATATATATATATATATTTATTTATTTATTTATTTATTTTTAATGTAACATATTGCAATACGATTAGATGCAAGGAATAATTATTTTTCTGTTAATATATATATATATATATATTTTATAAAAACTACATAAATTCGGTAAACTTATGGCTGATTTTTAATATTTTTCTAAGCTATTATTATTATTATTATTATTATTATTTTCCCTCAACCATGCATTCGGGTTTGGATGGCTCTTGCTCCTCCCCTTCCCTTCAGCGCACACCCGATAAATACCACCCACGATTGGAATTCGGAAGAGCACGCCCAATCCCAGCTCCTCTTCCTTTGCTTGCACAACACCATAATCTCCGCACTCGAGGAGGGGAGGGGGGGAGAGAGAGAAGGCTGGCAGTGTAACCGAGTCGGGGAGGGAGGGGCGTTGCCGGAGCGGAACCCTCGAAATCCGACGAGGGAGAGGGAGAGGGAGAGGGAGAGGGAGATGGAAACGCCCAGAACCTTCAAGATGGATCGCAAATCCCCCGAGGCCGCCAAGCTTCGCGCCGCCGTCTCCGAGAAGCTCTTCGACTTCCTCGGCAACTACTGCGACGACGTTCTCGCGGTACCCCCGATCCCCTTTCCTCGCCTTCTCATCGTTTCCAATCTTCTTCTCTATCAGATTTATGCCATTCTTGGCTTTTCTCTTTTCCCCCTTCTCTTTCCCTTGGCGTCGAACTACTCTTAGGGATTGCGCTCTTTCTCTCTCTCTCTCTCTCTCTCTCTCTCTTTCTCTGTGTCGAGCTACTATCAGGGATTCCGTGTTTATCGATCGATTTGTTTCAGTTCTCTCGTTTGAAACGTATGGTAAATTTATCCTTGCGTCTGATACACCGTATGCTCTTTGTTTTCGCAACACTGGTTTTGGCGAATGAAAACAACCGCGTGGAATTTATGATTGCTCATGTGGCAAGTGTATGTTGCCATCTTGAGTGAGTTGTACTTTGTTGGAGGTTTCTTGCAATCTTGGCTTTGAGTAGAAGCGGTGACCGAGGCAAACATGGTAACCATTATCAAGGGGTTAAAAATCAACTCAACAGTACATGTGAAAATAATAATGCCAACAATCCAACCATTTGAAGAAGCACAATGTTTTAGCGTGTGCAGCCAAATCTTTTACTGCCACTAATCACAAAGGAATGGGGAAAAAAATACACTCTGCAATGATTTATAGATTCTCCAATGTGTTTTACAAATGTTTTGCAAATGGAGGCTTCACCTTATTGGCAAAGCCTAATGAGGCAATCTGGTGTCTAGGTGTGTTTGGACGTGTCTAATCATCACCCATGGATTCCAAAGAGCGCATAATCTTGGTGAAGATTAAACAACAACGTAATTTTATAGCATTTTGTATGATTGCTGACGTTTTTTTTTTTTTTTTTTTTTCCTTTATTAATCAAGGAATACATTGTAGTGCTCGTTTGCAATGGCAAACATCAGAATCAAGCACGGGATGACCTGGAGGCATTTCTCGGGAATGAGAGTGGAAAATTTGTAGCGTGGTATCTTGATCATTGACCTCTTATTCATTTGTGAATTTGTTTCCATATAACATATGCTTGTATTTGCTGACTATATAGATTTATGATTTTATTTAGGCTCTGGGATCATCTCTCTAAGGAAACAAGCATTTCAAGATCACCTCTTGACTCTTCAAACCTTAAAGCCGAGGCGACAAGGATGCAAGACAATTTTTTGGACGGGGAGCAGAAACCTAGCAGGCTACTTGATCATCAGATTATTGACATCCCTTTGGTAGCAATTTCCCACAAATTCTCTTAGCACACAAATAATGTTTGATCTGTTTAATTATTTAGGAGGTTTTGATGTATTTTGCAGTCTAAGGATGGGTTGCATGAATCACCAAACTCCTCTATAAACTCAAGTCGGTCAAACACCTTTGAAGTTTCAGAGAGCCTCCAACAATGGTGCCCAAGTGGCGCCCCTTCTATGGAAGTAGATGCTAACAGATCACTGGCACAGAAACATGAAGTTCACCAGAAGTTTGTTCCAACTGATGGTAATTCCAGTGGAGCAACTAAGTATTTGTTATCTAGCCTCAGACACTCTCAAGAAATATTATATGGTGGTGAGCAATGCCAGCAATATGAGAATCAGCATCAGAAGGTTGATAGTCTAAGCCTTCTGTCTCAGATTATCATGTTAATTTCTGAAAGGCCTGCAGTATCTAACTTCATCATTGCATATGGTAGAACAGATTACCAAAAGAAATTCCAGTGCAGTACCTTGTAGGCCTTTGCCTATGCCAAAGACAGAAGCAGTTACAAGGAATTTACAATCAGTTATCATAGGCAAGAATTTCTTATGCCTAAAGCTTGGATTAACTACCAAAGGCAATTACATTCTTGCATACTTAAATATCATGTCCTTAGGTTATCCAATAATGGCAGTTTAGTTGTGTTTGATCCACAACTTCAAAGTTGCTGCAGTCCTTTTGATCTTTTATTGGCCCTTGTATGATGCTTTAAGCTTCACATATATTTACTTTATCATGCATGTCCAAATATCTGTGCTCTTCTATGGGAGTGTTACAGAATTGAGCCTTTTTTTTTTTTTTGTTTTTCCTTTTTACGTGCAGAAGATGTTCAATCCAGGTCCCTGTCCATGAAAAGTACTTCTGCAAGAAGGCTGCCTTCAAAAGCCATGGAAGCTGTAGTGCATCAAATTAGCCAGCCACGTGGTAATGTTTGGGATAGATTAGGGAAGCCATGTGAAGAAGGTGATGCTTCAAGGGAAAAGGCAATGAGCCATGGAGAACAGCTTCAAAATATTAGATCAATTGGGCCAGACGCAAGACTAAGTTCTACTCTAACTGATAGGTTGGCTGCACTTGATGAACATGGTATCAAGAGTATTTCCAGCCACCAGTCTGAGAGGTACAGAAAACAGGAGTGGAATCCCCATAATGTGGGCACCCCTGATCATATGAATAATTCCAAACGCAAGAGACAATATGGTCAGATTGTTTCTGGGAACAGTTCTTCATCTTTTACTGGTTTCCAGGAGAATCATCTCCAAGATAAAGAAGCATTTCCAAAGTTGCAGAGATCATTACCTGTTAAACAGAACCATTTGCAGAGCTTAAATGAGTCTACAACTGAAGCTAAAAGTTCAACTATGATGTTTTCTGAGCCAGCATGCTATTCAGCAGAATCCTCAAGGGCAGAGCCTCATTTGCAGTCCAATACAATGTCTCAATCTCAGTTGGACAAAAGGGCTTTTGTGGCCACTTCTATGCAGAATCTGATTCCAGCTGACAATCGAGCTCCGGCCCAATCTGAGTCCCTTAGCAACGCACAGTATGGAAATGGCAACAATAAACCTATGGAAAATGTAAGAAAATCATTAATATATGCTAGAACTATTTAAATTTTCCGTCAATTACCATTTTGATCTCTTTTAAACCCCTCATCTAGGAAATGCTGAATGTGAAATTAAAACTGCGCCAAGTTGAAATGGACATGCTTAAGCTCCGCTCAAAACAAGTGGAGATGAACAATGGAAAACTCAATGCGTCATCAGGTTTTGGGATGCAAATTTTTTTAAGTATCTCTATTTCTTTGAAATATGCATTAGTGCCCTCTGTCCTATTCAAAGAGGTTTCTTTTCAACTATCTGAATCATATGAGATAGTCTTTGTGATTTCATTATAGTGGTTGTTTTTCAGTTGAAAATGTTTAAATTGGGATATCATGTGTTCCTTGCCAAATTTTTGAGTGATGTCTTTCATCCAGGGTTACATAGTATTTTTCACATGCTCAAAATCAAATCCTTCGCTCAGATCCAACCTTTATCTTCACCGAGGCCTCTTGTAATTATTGAAGATAAAATTATTGTCTTAAATGATTCTCCACTATTGGATCAGCTATTATTGGACATTCCTGAGTTTCCTTTTATGTGTTTACATTTATATTTTAACTCCATGCTTGCCGATGGATCTAGCACAGTATTCTTATTTCTTCTATGCTTTCATGTTATATACCTGAATCGTCCCTTGCCCAACATACTATTTGACAAAATTTTTCGAGTCTTACTACTGTCCTTAACTTATGAATTTAAATCGTTGCAGGTAATTATCACAAAGCACTCTAGAAACAATGTTCTACACCATCCTGACAATCTATTATTCTGTCAGCTTGCACAGTGTGTAACAAATGTTTAAACTTTAGTTCTTCCTTAATGTCGGGAACTTAATTTTCAAAACGAACACATTGACTTTATGTGGGTCTGTATCCCGTTTGATGTAGTCGAATTTCATGATTCAGATAGTAATAATTTTATTTGCATACATATTTCCGTTTCCTACAAGTTCCTTATGATTCAAAGAATTGGGCTCCTGTTGCCAAGATTTATCAAATTACATATGGTTACCCCGTATATTAGCATCCAATCATATGTGGTAGCAGTGCTAAATATTTGTTTAGGCTCCATTTGGTTTGGCATCATAATCAGAATCCGAATCGAATTCTACTGAAATTGGAGACAGAATTGTTTAATCCTCCCATCTATTTGATTCATATAGAAATTAGAATTAGAATCATAAGCTTGAGCAGGTTAGATTTTTAAATGGGTATGTCGAAAATGCGTAAAAAATATAGAGGATATCTGCAAAATCAAACTTGCCATGAGAGAAAAGAAAAAATAGTTTTTTTTTTTTAAATACCATGTAAATCCTATCATAATTCATCGAAATGTAGTAAGTAGTAGTTGGAAATACTAATATAAAGACTGGTTCACCTTTGCCTGTAGTGTGGTTGAAGAGCATAGAGGGGTGATAAGAGGAATAGGGGGTGCCAGATGAGAAGATAGTGGGAGGAGGGTGCATTAGGTTATGGTTGGCAGGAATGGATTTGCAATCCTAGGTAGGTGGGTCTGAATTTTAAATCCCTCATTTCGGATTTCATATGAAATCTGAATTGGATTCTAATCCCATCCTAATATGCACTTGGAATCAAAATAAGTGATTTCAATTTCGATTTCAAAGAGCCATTCCTACGAACCAAACAAATTCCGAATTCTAATCCCATCTTAATATATACTTGGAATCGAAATAAGTGATTTCGATTCTAATTTCAGAGAGCCATTCCTATGAACCAAACATACCCTTAATTTCTTTTTGCAATGTTGCTTTTCCATATTTGGCTTGATTTTCTTGAGACGCAAAGACGTTAATTTATATGTGAGAAAAATGGCATGGAAGGTGGCCTTTGTCATAGCTCCTGCATAATTTATAAGTTTGTGTTTCGCCTCTTTTGTTCAACATGGAGATGCATGTAAGGGCCTGTTTGGAAGACCCTGATAAGTTATTTCTGAAATAGATTCGTATATGGTTAAAAGTGAGGAAAAGGGCAACAATTGAAAGAGAAGAATCTGGGCAACAATTGAAAGAGAAGAATCTCAGTCATGGGGAAAGTCCCTAGATTGTGCGATCCTAAAAAAGTAGGATATTGGTTTCCTTCTAGAAGGTGAATAATGTTGCATTAATTCTTGCAAATCAAATTTTCCCATATCGGTAAAGGCGCTCCCCACCCCAAAACCCATCACACAACTTCTCAAAATCCCAATCTTTCAGCCATGTACGGACCTGTTCTAGCTATTCAAGATCCAAAAAGGGCCTAAATGCTTCTAATAACGTATCCAAGCAAGCATTGCTGTTTCTGAGAAGTGGAATGGACCTTGTTTTTTTTTTGAGCTATACAATTGTATCCATAGTATCATCTTATACTTTTCTAAATTGATCACAAATTTTTCTCATGTGTCGCCGTAATCTCCTTCATATGTCATTTATTAGATGGAAGATTCACCAACTTGTTTTTTCCTTTCTGCAGGTGTGCAAAATAATCCAGAGGAAGATATTGAGTCAAAGACTGTTCTTGTGACAAATGTACGGACAGCAAATCAATTAAGAACATTATTTTGTTTATGTTTGCTTTAAATATCTAGATTTTTTTTTTTGCATATACAAGCATTCTCAAAGGTAGTGTAGCTGATAATCATGAGCTATGATACACATAAGTGGTTCATTTTTCTTTAGCCTTGGCACTGAAAGGCAAACCCAATGCTTCATTTGAAAAATTTGGATTACCAATTTGTTAATGTGGTCTGACTTCTTGGAAAATAGATAATATTCTATAGAATTTAAGGAATATTAGATTTGTAAGTTGGATGGGGTAGCATTTGTTTTAGGAGACATTCTATTTTGAGTTTGTTCATAGGGATTCCCCTTTATGAGAAAGTGATTAATGAGAATATTAGGAGAAAAATTAAAAGTTATAGAAAAAATAGCATAAAAGATATACCTGAAGGTATGATTTTCATGTTGCTGACCAAGGTATTTATATTTGATTCAGAATCAACTGTACCTTAGTATATTTGTCGTATTTCCATATGCAGCTGTGACCATAGTCTTTCCATTTCTGAGTTGAATTGCAACTGTGTATTTTCAAATAATTTTGTGCTAACATAGCATATCTGATATGCTATAGTCTATCAGGGCAGTTTTTTAAAGAACCATAAGGAGGAATTGGGGATCAGAATAGCATTTTCTAATGATTATGCAATGAAACATTAAGAGGTTTAAATGAGACCTTTGTCATGGAGGAAAAACTAATGGTTGATATTTTTAGGCAAGAAGAAGGTTTTTGGGTCTACAAAGTGACAAGAGTAAAAGCAACATACACACACACACACACACATATTGAGAGAGAGAGAGAGAAAGAGAGAGAGAGAGATTTGGCTACATTTAAATATAGCTAAGCCTATATCCGATCACCTCCCTCACCCTTGAATTCACATAGTTCACATATTCCAAAAATGAAAAAAATGAAAAAGGTGGGGTGGCTTTGGGATTCATGTGGATATAAGGATGAGAAAGGTGATCAGTATAAGGTAGACTTGGCTACTTTCGAATGTAGCCAAGTTTAGGATCCGGTCACCTCCCCCATTTTTGGATCTACATAGTTCATGGATCTCAAAAATGAAAAAAGTGAAAAAGGTGGGATGGCTTTGGGATTCATATGAATCTAAGGATGGAGAAGGTGACCGGATCCTGAAGTTGGCTATATTCGAATGTAGCCAAGTCTACCCCCCCTCTCTCTCTCTTTATATATATATATAGATATTCGGGGTTCTGCCCTGAAATCATGGACTTGCTGAGTGTGATGATTTGTTTATTCCATCTTATTTTCCATGAACTTGAGATATTTGCAAATCTTATACTTATACTTTTCTTATTGATTGATTGGAGGTAACAACTTTTGAAAATTGCCCAAACTGCACGCATTGTCTGGTCTTACTTCATGTTCATCTACAAGAGAGTTACTGGCACTTGCCATGTTAAATGAACTTGAAAGAAAGATGGATGATTATGATCTGATCCAATGGAACTGTCAAGATTAATAGTTCGCTTCTGATTTCATACCTTCCAATGATTATGCTATACCAGGGAATCCCGGGAACCATTAATTCTATCAAAAAATAATTACCATCATTCAATGTTCAAATAATACCATATATGGGTCTGATGTCATGCTTGCATGTTCTTCTACTTTATTTCCATTGTTTTTTCATTCATGTTTCAATTAAATTTCAACCAGCCATTCCTCCCTTCTTTCAACTTTTTGTGCTGATATTGCATTGCTAATTTGCCATTCTCACTCAGGTCACAACAATGTTCTGAGACTAACTTTACTTCTGTCTCATTGCCACCGCAAGTGTGAAGTAGATTAGTGATGCTGTTGTGGCATTGTCTATGTTTCAGGTGCATTTTGCAGCATCAAGAGAAGCATTGTCATCACATTTCACAAAGTGTGGGGCAATTGTCAAAGTTGTCATGCTAACTGACACAATTACTGCTCAACCAAAAGGGTATCGGTCCTGTAGTTATTCTGTTTATGAATTTGTTTCTGTGATTAATCTAATTGTAGCTCTGCTGAATTAAATCCCTTACAAAAATGTGATTTTTCCTTTCCAGGGCGGCATATGTCGTCTTTGCTAGCAAGGATTCAGTTGAGAAGGCACTATCCTTGAGTGGGACTTCATTCTTCTCTCGGAAACTGACGGTATGGAGAGACTATACTCTTTAAGAATGAGATATTTGTTATTATAGGTCTTGATTTTTTTTTTTTTTTTGGAGGGGGATGGGGTGTGTGTCATACTTATCACATTGAGAGATGATAGCTGCGTTTAGTTTAGCAGAATAGTTTGAAACTGCATATGCTCAAAATTTGAGACTTGAAGATTAATGTTGAAATCTTCTAGTTTTGCAGCATCCTGACTTTCAATTTGGTTAGTGTGTTTGGTCTGATCAAATGTGGACTATTTATGAATTCATGGAGTTTGTAAGATCAGCAGAATCTGGATTACATGGAAAATGTAATGGTACACCAGAAGTAAGAAGCTGTAGGTGGAGGGACTATCTGGATTGGATAAGTTCATGATTATCTTTGTTAGGAAGATGATATGAATGCAGACAGGAGGATTAGAATGCATTATATCTCCTGGAACATGGTGCCTCCTTAAATTTCAAGCTGGCTCTGTGTTAAACTACAGCAGCTCATTTCTCATCACATCATCTCAGTTTCAACCTGTTTGGGTTATCCCAAACAAGAAGGCCAACAATTAAAGGACTTCAATTGTATTATCCATAGGACTTACAAGTTGTGACAAAACCAATTTATGACTGGGATTTAGAAGTTTGCTGTATCGGGCGCATACCAATTATGTTGTTTCTTATATTTCTGTGCAATTATTTTCAGGTGATGCGAAAAGCAGACATGCCTCCTGGATTCTTGATGCCAGCCCAGCCAGCTGGAAAGCATCTTCAACCATGGAATCCTCAGCCTGCCAAGAAGGGTCCCGTCCAAAGACATTATACGAGCTCCCATCTCCAATGGAGACGTGAGCAGTCAGCAAGCAGGGAGAACTCTATACCTGCCACTACAAATGGATCAGAATCATCCAATGTTGGCAAGTAATCCAGCATCAGCTTTATCTGGTGTTCTTGCATAAAATAATGATGACAGTCCTATAGAGATCAAAATTGAACTTTGAGTTGACAAAGAAGATATTAGATTCGTATAGTATGATTTTATGCAGCTTCAGTATGTCTGTGATTTTATGATTATAACAAATGGTGGCAGGATTGCTGACATGAGAGGCATTCTGACACCATCCTTTGCTGCATCAGTCCTGCATTCTCTTGTTGCAGATCACAATCCCAGATCAGGTTTTTTTTCTGATCAAGATCGGAAAACTCATGTGGAGGATGATGTTGATCTCGCCAGGCTACTAATCCTAATTTGAGCTGCACCAGAAACTCTATTATCTAGATCTACTTCGTCGTTGTTATACCGATGATCTTCGCTTGACAATGTGCTGTCACTCTATGTGGGATTAAAGTAGAACTGCCCATATTCTTAGGTCCCTAGCCACACCTAAGTATAATTTTTTCTGCCCGACTGTGCCGTAATTCATTTTGATATTGTTTTGGGTGGATTCATGTAAATGTTCAAATGAAAATGGGAACTGGAATTTTCCGTCAATTAAAATGAAGGTGGCATGTAATTAATCATCGTGCATGAATGTTCAGGCAATATATCTATGTTTTGCAGTCCGATCAAATTGCAGGTTTTAAATAGTGCGGACGGTTGGAGTCATGGTATCTGCTCAAAAATTTAACTGAGATACTTTGAGACAAAGTTACAAAGTTATTGATTTGGTTTATGCCATGCATATATGCCAGGTTTCATTGACAGTGCCTCCTTGCGAAAAGGAACTTCGTTGTGGAAAAAATTTTGTACGGTAGGTGGCTCAATATTTTCTTATGGTTCAATCTATTTGTTCCCTTTTTGTGGGCTAACCCGTGCTCTTAATTTTCTGTTGTTGTTATTATTATTATTATTATTTCTGTTTGCTCCCCCTTAATTTTGCGCACAATCCATGTTCTTTATTCGCCATCGTAATGGCTGTTGCTATAGCTCTAGACGACCTGGTGAAATGGCAGGAGTCGTCTGAATCTAGGTCGTGTTTTTCTTTTTTGGTAAATGGCTTTGAGCATGAACAATCAAAATGAGCCTTCGCACTAGTTTGCCAGCTAGAACAAAATTTGGGCACGAGTATTTCCAGAGGTGCTTTATGGCTTTAGGCTTTCTGCTTGATAAACTGGACTTTGTTTATGTCCTCAAATTAGTCCATATGAGACATTACGTTACGTGCGCTTCAGCTTCCGTGAGAACGTACCTTACATAGCGTGAAAATGGATTCGCTTTGATGAGTACAAACTCTTTAACAGAACATTGGCTGAAGCTTTTCTTGAAACTTAACGGTTGCTGAGTTTAAAAAGTTTCGATTGCTGCTTTTATAATGCATGATTCGATTGCTGCTTTTATAATGTATGATGGTAACAAAAGATGGTATCGTCAAGCATGAAGCATGCCTTTTTGGCACCATAATGCTGTGATTTGCAAGTCGGATGAAAGAATCCTCAGGCCAGGCATGCCATATTTTAGCCCAGATACATTCTATTAAAGGGTGACTAGGCGTACCTCTTGTCTTGATACCTCTGATAGCAGGTCAAGAACCATGTTGCAGCTTGAAAGGGACCGACCACATTATGTAGCGAGCAGGCCAAAGCTCTACAATATTTTTCCAGATTGCTTTTTTTTTTTTTTTTTTTGTCTTCTTATTGTCGTCATGATGGCTTCCTCCTTACTACTGATTTGTATGGTGGTGTTGCACAACCTGGCCGGCCCAGCGCATATATATTTTAATAATAATAATAATAATAATAATGAAGCACGCTAACCTATAGCTTTTGCCTTAATTTCTTTTATTTTTAATTATTATATAGAAAGAGCATTGAGCTGGGCCTCTAGACCTTCATCCGAATTGAATACACACACATTCTCTCTCTCTCTCTCTCTCTTACAATATATATATATATATATATATATATATATATGCGCGCGCGCCCGGATAAAACCTATTTTTTCCGAAACACAGATTCAGAACTGGTCTAGGGATGGCCCGAGACCGGCCTATCTTGTCAGTCTTCCACCAATTCGATTCCTGTGGTGACGATGGGTGCGATTCGATTCCTGTGGTGACGATGGGTGCGATGTTTATGAATGCAGTACATTAGGATTAAATACTGCATTTTAATTTGTCCCTGGACCTAATTAAAAGTGGACCTCTCCAACCAAGTTGTAGATAAAATAATATTATTCTTGTGACGAAACGGAGGGGAAATGGGGGGATGGTTCGATTCTTTCGCATGAGGAATAATGATCCCTTCAAATTGCGTGCACAATTCTTCACCTTTCGCAAATGAGAATTGCATTTTAATTATTTATTCTCAATCAATCTTTCTTACAGAAGATGCTGTATTTATGTTTGTATTTATTATAATTATTATTATTATTATTTTCCCTTGGGAGATGGGGTCCTTCTTTGGTATGAGGCCCTAGGTTTGGCGTGGGAGTCGCGCGGTACGCGCGCTCAGTGGGTGGAGGGTTGTCGGTTGCTTTCCTTCCTACTCTGCTCCTATACCCGTCCACAGCTGTACCCGCCCACAGCTTCGGCTGCTAGCGGCCAAGGAGGGGAAGACTTTGTTTTAGCTTTCTCCGAACGAGGGCCACGCGATCCACCACCACCACCACCTAATCAAAAAAAAAAAAAAAAAAAAAAGAAGCCAAGTCCATCCAAGTGGCTTTTTCCTTTTTCTTTTTCTTTTTTCTTTTTTCATTTTTCCCTCTCCTTAAAATAATAATAATAATAATAATCATAATAATAAATGGAAAGGGATGGATGCTGGCGTGCTTCTCACGCGTAGTATTGAAACCTTATTCCACCCATATCTAGAATCAGCCCCCCACAAACGCAATCACCACCGTTGCTTTACGTCCCTCTAAATCTCTCTCTCTCTCTCTCTCTCTCTCCTCTTTTAGTCGACACCGACCACAACCCAAGACGAGAAGAGGAAGGCTCGTCGTCGTCCGCTTCTCTTTGTGCTGCTTCCTTCGCTTGGCGGAGACTTCCTCTTCCTCGCTTCTCCTCGGCTCCCTTCTTCCTCTCAACTCAACGCACGCAGGTGGGCTGATAGGTAAGCAAGTATAGGCGTTCTTCTTCTTCTCCTCTATTATTTCCATTGATGGTGTCATGGATGCCATTCGTTTTTTGTTTCTCCTTAGTCTTCTTCCAACTTTCGTTCTCTCTCTCTCTCTCTCTCTCTCTCTCTCTCTCTTTCTCTCTCTCTTTTTTAAAAAAAATTTTAATTTTAATTTTTTTTTTTTTCACTCCTAGCCCATATTATATATCACATATACCACAGGCTTTCATCATCTCTATCTCTCAAGAGAAAATAATAATAATAATAAAAATTAATAAATAGATAAAGATCTGGGTGTTGTTCTCATGTTCTCTTCTCCTTCTTCTCCTTCTCTTGCGTCTCGGTTCAGCGCAAAGCTTGCCTGGGCCTGTGAATTGGTTGTTTTTATTAATAATAATAATAAAAAAAATCAATCAAGAAGGACAAGCACGATGTGCGTGCGTGCGTGCTTGCTTGCTTGCTTGCTTGCTTTGGTGCGATCTGATGATCAAGTATTGCTGTCTATCTCTTTATTCAAGATCGCACAATCTATTGCTAATATGCTGCCATCATCTATCCATCTTGAATGGTTTTGCCCTTCGGGTCTCATTTCCTCGGGATTTCTAATTTTTCTTTCTTTTTCGTTAAAAAAAAAACAATCTTGGTGGGGTGGGGAGGCCATCATGAGAGCTTTCTATCATCTGACAAAGAATTGCTTTGTTTTTTTTAATATTGGTCGAAATGCCATGGTTGGGTTTCTAGGGTTTTTCTCGGTCCGCTATCGCTCACCAATGGTTGTTGCTCAGCTGATACGGTCAATCTGGAAACGACGATCATGCCATGCGGCCGTACCCAAACATTTGCATATGGATTAGAGTGAACAACCTTGGTTTTCACTGTTTTCCCGTCCATGCAATCCCAACTCGTCCACTGATGCCGAAACTGTCCATCTCCTCTCCATTCGGGATCGGCATCGTTGTTTTTTCCATGAAAGATTACGGAATTACGATAATTTCAACTGTTTCCATGCCATGCATGATTGGGCTCGGTTCAGATCTTTATAGTAGTGGTGGGTCCCCAAAAAAAAAAAAAAAAAAAAAAGAAAAAAAAAGAAAAAAAAAAGAAGAAAACAAAAAAAATCTCTAAGAGTTGATGATCTCAGGCAACTATTCTGCTGGTGTCCAATGTTTTACCTTCCAAACTCCCTGAGAAAAGTTATACGCAAGGTGACCCTTGTTGTGGTTGGTCCAAGTTGGCTCCCTGCCGTTTACATTACTTAATAGGCAGTTCAGAATTGTTTGCCACATCCCCTTTGTCGCCCACTTTACTTATATAAGTCTCCTAGTTACATAAACTTCTTAATTATTCTCATGATTTTTTTCCCCTCAAATTCTTTGCTTTAGATGAACTCTTTTTTGAAAGGAAAAAAAAAAAAAAAAAAGGTCATTTTTAGCATTTAATGTACTGAATCCTGAATTTTTTTGAACTCATTTTTCTGCATGGTCTTAATATTTACTCTCCTATTTCTATTCCATTTCCAACCTGTCCACAATAAGAATTTATTTATTTTTTCCTGCAGTGGAATTGTCCTGCAGCCTAACTAATTATGATTTCACTGCAAAGGCTATAGTAAAATCAATGAATTTACCTATTTAATATCCATGGATGTAAGAAAAACATTGGGCTTTTTCATTGTAGGGAAACTTGTTAGCGAGAAAGAATGTCTGGAGGCATAGCTCGTGGTCGTCTTACTGAAGAACGCAAAGCATGGCGTAAAAATCACCCCCATGTGTGTAAACCCTGAGCTTGCACCCTCCACTTCCCTCTTTTCTTTTTCATTCCCACTCTATGCAATTATTTAACATATTAATATCTGATGTGCCTCTCTTGGTAGGGTTTCGTGGCAAAGCCAGAAACACTGCCAGATGGTTCTGTAAATCTGATGGTGTGGCATTGCACTATCCCTGGTAAGCAAGGGGTAAGTCTGACCTTGCATTTGTCTCTCTCTTTGTTTACATATTACCTTTTTGTCTAGAAAAACTTTTAGCCATTGCCATTTTATTCTAATATGTGTGTATTTTGAATTTTTGTGGCTGCTTGATGCTTCTTGTTTCCACCAATATGCTGATTTATTACTAAATATATTCTCCGTGGATCTGCTGATTCCTCTTCAGTTCAAAGAATTTGAATACATTAGTAGACTAGTTAAGTCACAGTTCACTCTTTTTTATGTCTTTCACTCTTTTTTTGTATTTTTTTTCTCTTTGCAGTGAATGGGTGCTTGTGCTTGTATCTTGGAACTGTCTAGTAGAGATCTTTGTGAACTTTTTTAGCTTATCCAATGTGTGCTCCTGGTGCCCTTTGTTGTCCTTAACATAGGAAGATTCCATGATGGCAAGTGGTTAACAGTTTTGTTGATTTCTTGAAGTTCCTTTGTGAAGCCATTAGCCATCCTTATCTTAACTTGTTGTGATGACAATATTTATAAGCAACTCTGAGTCATATTCATCAAATTTTTCATCACACCTCCCCCACGCACCCACCCCACCAACCAAAAAAAAAAAAAAAAAAAGAACTGTTTCAAGCTTCATTACCTAGGCCATTAAACTCATTATGTTACTTTCTGATGTTTTATCTTAATCAGTTCCTATCTTTTGATCACATGCAAAATAGCTTATGGCCTTCGTATTAATTTTTATTTGAAGCACACTTTTAAAGTTTTAGTTGTCTTTGTTTTGGCTAAATGAGGGAGGATCCTATGATTGAGATATTTAAGGCTTGTTTTGGTAATCTCTTATATTTTGCCTCTCTTGGTGGTTGACCATAGCAAGGTGCCTATAGACGATGCATGCTTACAGGCTTGTATTTTCTCAATTTCACCTCTTTTCGTTTTTGACCATAATAAGTTGCCTATCTCATGTCTATAGGCATGTTTTCCTCAATATAGCCTCTTTTGGTTTCACACTGACTTCTTGCCCTACCGATTCTCACTCTTGCTATCTTATCAAAAGTAATGGAGTTGACAGCTAGCTATCTGGAAGGCTCATGTGGGAGTTTCATCGAGGAGTTTTGGAAGATAAAAGAAGTCTTATGTCACAGTACATATTGAAATTATTCCACAGGAAGTGTTTGGTTACTTTGGTGTGAAAATTTTAAAGTTCTCTTATGGCTCTCATAGATGAGTGGTGGTGACAGTTTATGTTGAGGGAGGGCATAGTCATGGGGACATAGCCATGGATGTACTGCTATTAGTGACAGTGAAATGACTAGGAGAGCAAGGCCAAAACTTTCGAAGTGTTTGGACCTGGAATCAGGAAGAGCCGTGCGGCGGGGGCCGGGAGGGCGGCTGGTGAGGGATGTTCATGCATGCATTGTCTATGTGATGTGTGGTGTGTTTCTTCGTCTTTCACAGTATGCTTCCTATCTTATACAAGATCAAGTGTAGCAAAGGAACATTGAAATTTTAAGGAGAGGGATTTGGAGTTGCATTTTGTGTTCGCAGGTAGAAAAGCTTACATTTTGTTGTTGCTTGTTACTTGTAATTTGACTTTTCCAGAGGGCTATGCGGGTGTAGAAGTGGGGATGGGTGGGGTGGTTTCAAATTTTTGGTGGGTGGGTCTATATTAAGTCATGTTGTAAGTTGATCTATGTGCTTCCTACTATCTTATTGCTGTTTTGATTCATTGTTGAGTTTCTACCAGTAAATTAAAGTATTTGATATTCAATCAGTTTGTCTTCCACAGTAAAATGCTTATAGATGAACATCATGAAATTGGGACCACATTTTTAGATTTTGTTTCATGCATTTCAGCAGGCATTAATTTATCCCCATGCCACATTGCTTGCATTCTACTGTCCTCGAATAATCTTGTAGGCTATCCGGTTGAAAAGAAATGTCTTTATTTGTCAACTGTTATGTACCTCAGGAGGCCTTGATGACCTCATTTTTTTTTTTAAAAAAAAATCTGTTAGTGGGCTGATAATTCAGGCCATGGGCCAAGCTCAGGCATTAGGAGCTGAAATCTGAAAGAGTTTAGGCCAGATTTAGTTTTGGAATCTATCAAAATTTTAGCTAAGCCAAAATCTGACCCAGTGCAATCTGAAAGAGTCCAACTCACCCTAGTTACAAGCTGGTCTTTGGCCTGAGCATGGTGTTTTCAAACTCAGGCTAACTTTGGGCAGATCTCATTTCCTGGCTCCTCCTTGCCTGTTTGACATGCCTATTGACTCTAATATGTCTACATTGAACAGACAGGGTCTGTTGGTTAAATTAATTAATGACTTGTAGAAGGGAAAGTAGATCTTCTTTTAGGTATATCGGTGCTAGGTGTTGGTGAGTCTGGTATTTGATTGGCCTATGCCATGTCGCCTATTCCTGTGAAAACATTGCTACTACTGTTCATTAGAAACTATGGATGTTTTTGTTGTTGCCCTTTAAGACTCTACAGATTAGTTTGATTTACCAAGGGTATAGTTATTTGTTGATTTAAGCTGCTGGTATGTTGGTTTCGCTTTATCTCCTTCTGGTTAGATTTTTTAGGCTGCTTTGCAGAGCTTTCCTTCTGGCCTCTCTCTGTGACGTTGTATCAACCTTTCTTCTTTTGGAACTTTGGTTACGGATGTGTGCATATTAACAAGAGGAAAAAGTAATGGAACAACTAAATGATATCCAAGGAGGGAATTGGCACTTACGAATTGAACCAGAATGGATGCCAGGTTAGATGGCAACTTGCATCAAGAAAACTGCAAGAGAATTTATTGAAGGGTTTGTGTCTCTGTATGTTTTGCTAGAAATTTGGAGAAAAAGAAAAATAACTAAAAAAAGGGAAAGAAAATAGAAATTTTTTAAATTCTGTTGAAATGAGAGTCATTAGGATGCTGGTGGCCTATTCCACTTGTCTTTTCGTATTTTCGCTTTGAATTGCTTCCTCGATCAAGGGAAGAATGGTTTTGCCTGTTGCTTTTGTCGGCATCCATATAGTTCCATGACTATTGATTAAACCAGTTGTCTTCTTGTTTTACTTCTTTTCCATCCTTTTTTACATCTAATAGGATTATAAGAGGATGCCTTTTCTTCCCTTTAATTGTTTTATGGACTCAAAGTTATCCATTCTCTATCTTTGGCACTGAATCAGACGTCTTCTCATCTGTTCTTTGTCAGTGACTTGAGTTTTAGTGGCATCAATTTGCTACTGAAACCAAGGATTCCCCAGAGAGCAAGAATATGACAGCCCTGTTTGGATGGCCAATTATTTTACCCACTGATAGATAATCACCATGATAGAGGGAAGGAGAGAAGCAGTGATAGAAAGGGAACATATCTTGGATCTGGAGAAATCACTGGTTGCATAATCCCTGAATTTTTGGGTTAATGTGTTTGCTTCAGAGGTGATTTATATTGTTCCTAAAATTTAGGGATATGGAGAGCAAAAGGTTTCCTTAATCAATAAGTTTCTGTTTATCTTAGATTTTTTTTTTTCCTCATATTTTCCTACTGCACAAGTTGACACACTGATAACTAATGCAAACATTGAAACAGGGCCAAATGTTTTGTCCCTGACGCTGATGCCTAAACAATGGGCAAAAACATGGGGAACAAATGACTTTTTGTGATAGAAAGGTTCCTTGAAGTTTTGATGTATGCAGTAGACTACTTGGTTTTGAAGGTTGAAAATTCAGTCGTGATGCTTTGACTTAGACTGCATCAACACATTAAGCTGGTGTGCTAAATCTTTGGTGCTTGAGGGTTTGAAAGACAAGGATATCACGACTTAATTGAGCCTTAATGTTATTACCGTTTCTTTTTGTTTTTTTTTTCCCAAAGGCAGAAATTATTATTGGATATGAAAAATATAATCATAAGAAATGCCAGCATACAATATTTGCAGACTGACTGGGAGGGTGGTTACTTCCCTATCACACTTCACTTCAGTGAGGACTATCCCAGCAAACCTCCCAAGTGCAAGTTCCCACAGGGCTTCTTCCACCCAAATGTATACCCTTCTGGAACGGTCTGCCTATCGATTCTGAATGAGGACAGTGTAAGTATCTTGCTACCAACCACATCCATGGATCATTATTGGTGTGAATCAAGAGCTTATGTGAACACATTTTTCTTCTATGCCTATGCAGGGGTGGAGACCAGCTATCACTGTGAAACAGATTCTTGTGGGAATACAGGACTTGTTAGACCAGCCCAATCCAGCTGATCCTGCACAGACCGATGGCTATCAACTCTTCATTCAGGTTTCCCTCTCTTTTGAAAATTCAGCTGCTCCTTGGCAAGCTTTTGCAGTCATTGATTGCCATCCCTGCTGAAAATGCCTCACAAATTTATGAACTTGCAGGATCCTACAGAGTACAAAAGACGGGTCCGGCAGCAGGCCAACCTGTACCCACCTCTTGTCTAGACTCACCTATTCTGCATAATGAATTGTTCTCACCTTTGACTGAATATTTGAACAAGTGGACCCTTTTTATCGGTGTTGTTTTAGTACATTGTGAATTCTCTATATATATTACATGGGGCAATAACCATGTGAAAAATGAACTATCCAGTTGCATCTCTGCATCCAGTATTTTTATTTTTATTTTTATTTTTTTTTTGTGGTTGTCGCTTCTGGTGTCAGATTCAGTTGTACAACGATCCGTTTAGTAGCTGTATGTGATTAATTGGTTTCCGAACCATGGTAAGAGCTGTTTAGAGAGGAGATATGTTATTTTTAAGAGAAACGGAAATGGTCTTGTGAATACCAGTTATGACATGATTACTAGTTGATCTTGATCTCATGGGTCTGTAGTGAGTGAGACTTGGTTTGAGAAAATGCTTCAAGGCTCTCGTTAGTGCACATTAAGTTGGTGGCTTGTCCGCTTGATGAGATCAACCGTGTGGCATCAACCCTTTTTAGTTGGTACTCTTGAGGAAGTTTTGCTTGGGCAGGAAGTGGAAGCCGCACAGCATCACTCCCTAATTTGTGGCCGGGTGAAGGTTGAGGGCAGACGTTTCAGCAGGCCCTTGCTGACCATCTGCTGATATAACAACCCAGCCGGCATCCTTAGCTGTTTTAGTGGAGTCTCTTCCACCTGTTCAAACTTTTCATCTTATTTCTTCTCAATGATAAATCTTTTAACCTGGATCCTGTTCTAGCTCTATATGCTCCTTTAAACGTGTCTCAGATGATTTCACTCTCTAAAGCTTTGGAGGATGGCTCAAAAGTATATATAGGCCATTGAGCATATGGAAGGAGAGGAGAAAAAAAAATCACAGGCCATAACAGCCTTGCCTGGTAAGAGAAGTTTATATGGAACCAAACTGAACCAGGTTATATATTGAAGAAAGAAAAGATGAGCACGACGTTAATGTGTGCCCTTTTTCTTTGCAAGTCCCACTTCCCTTTGCACCAGCCAAGAATCAAAAAAAAGCAGGGGGTTGCAACCACCAGGGAGTCCCAATTCACATGGTATCTGTTTAACCAATTAATAACTACTCATTCTCATTATAGTTTCCTGCACAATTTTCACATCGAATGGTAAGGCTTTCGACAACCTATTTTGAATGCCTTATTTCAAGGTTCCAACCATCTGTGGACAAAACAGGAAGGAAGCCTCCTAGTTTTGCATCCACTGCAAACGCTTTTTAAGCCAGCACAGCACACAAAATTTATTCTATATGAAAGGTTTTGCTCCATACTTGCATTAAAAATTACATATAATCACTTCACATGTTAATTGCTTCATGCGTTAGATGTAACATGACCAGTTACCGGTACATCCATCATGATACTGGGTGGGGTGCACAATGCATCTGATAAGCCGATACTTTAATGTACGCCTGCACAAAGATAAAGATGGAATAAGCTATGGAACTTAATACAATACCAGTACCCAACAAAGATGTTTCAAACTGTAACCCTTCTGAAAGAGAAAGCACCAAAAACCCATTGGTACATCACACATATCTAGTCCATCTACAGTCAAGAGTACTGTAGTTGATGCATGATGCTCCATTTGTCACCTTCCAAGTCCTAGTCTCTGGTCATTGGTTGAGAGATAAGCAGCATTTGAAGCGTGCTTTTGCGGAGAGTCGTCGTGATGATCTCTGACCGCGCACTCTCAAGCATACTAACGACCTCAGTGAAGGGAGGACGTGCATCAGGGTTTGGCATCCCAGCAGCAGCGAGTCATGATCTCACTAAGAGCAGGCTGACAATCATGCGGTATAACTGGTCGTATGCCTTTGTTGGCAACAGCAAATGCTGCCTGCATGGCAGTCATATTCTGGAAGGGAAGCATGCCTGTTATAAGCTCCCAGAGGACAATGCCAAAGCTATAAACATCCACTTTCTGATTATAAGCTCTGTGCTGGATCATCTCTCCGCAATCAAGGGGAAGGTGTGCTCAGACAAACCAATTCAGCAGCAAATGTTCATGCAGACATTAAAAAGAAAAATAAAGAATGAAGAAATAGTTTGCAATAAAATTACAAGCCAAAAATATATTTACATGCTAATTTTTTTGAGTAAAATATTTACATAACAATTTGATTTAACAACAAGACTGTTTTGCCCATTGTCCATTGCCTAATTGTAATTGAATACACATGCAGCAAGCCTTCATTATAACAAAGTTAACAAAAATGCCATTACATTATTTCAAAATTAGAAAATCGACTTCAGATATAAGAACCAAATGCAATTCGATGAGATTGCTACCATTGTTCCATAAATCAGCCCGAGCATCCATAAAAGACCACTTTGCAAGATCAAAGTTACAAGAAAGGCAATTATATTTTTAATAAGTCAACTTTTGATTTCAATATATGATGGACATACAATTCTGGCCATGCCAGCACATCAATGGCCTATATTAGGCAAATCATATATTAGAATCACAAAATCAAGGTTCTTTTAACTGGGACAGACTAGGGCCTCTAAAATGTAAGCCCAACTTGAAAATAAGGATAGGCTTAGGCCAGCACACTCTTCAGTTTTAGTAAAATTTGTTATCCTTTTTTTTAAAAAAAAAAAAAAAAAATCGCTATATTGATGTTAACATGTGGGTTGAATATGTATATACCTAGTAATGTGTGCCTTCTGGGATTAGTTTATAAATAAAAACAACTGATATTTGAAAGAATGCATTATGGAATTAATAGATATGTCAAGGTTTGTAATAGGTTTGCTTATTATTTATTACTCTAAATCATTTATAAATATCTTAGATAGAATAAAGAAAAAGTTTCCTGGCATATCTTTTGGAAATTCCTTATATGCATGCTCAGACTATCAATTTTTTTTTTTTTTTTTTAATTCTATATCCTACATTATCAATTGATATACTAGAAAATAGAGCAAGATAAACTTCAATTTAAACTGCACCATTAATTATTTTACATTTTCATAAATGCATCTGTATGTAACATGGTTCGCCATCTCGGAGCCGATAGGATACTAATAAGATTATAATATAGTGTCAGTACATCCGATACGCTCGATAAGGAGGTGTAGCGACACCATACTGGTGCCATTAATTTTTTTAATTCTATATCCTAGCTAATCAATTGATATACTAGAAAATAAAGCAAGATAAACTTCAATTTAAACTGTACCATTAATTTTTTTACATTTTCATAAATGCATCTTCATGAATGGTAAGTGACATGGTCGTTCACCATCTCAGTATTGAGGGTCATACTAATAAAATTCAAATACAGTATCGATACACCCGGTACACTTGGTATGAAGGCGTACCGATACTATACTGGTACCGTCATGGTATGACACATCCAGTATAATGGCGTATCGATCGGTACAACATACCATGATAAGTAAAAATATTATAGCTAAGTAGTGTTATAGTCACTTAGGTAGCTCAGATAAAAATAAGAACCAATTTTTCAAAAAAATAGCAGGAAGAATTGCATTTTCGTGAAGACTGGGACTGGGTCTGGGTCTGGGTCTGACATATCATGACAGGTTATTCCATTCCAATACATGCTAAGATGGAACAATGAATGGACAGGATGCTCATTAACAGTTAAGCCATAACAAAGGTTTGTTGACCAAGAACTTTAGATTTATACATATTTGTTGTCAACAAACGTCATCAGGCACGGGTAAAATTTTATTTGCAACATGCTCAGTGATCAAGAAGTCTATCATGGTCTATGCCTCCCACATGTCCTTGCAGGAACTTCTATTCTTGAAAAATCAGACATGGAAAAGACACCAGGAAAAGAAAAAGATATCCACATCAGGTTAACCTTCAGAACTCATATACTACCAAACAAAAAACAACCATAAGTCTGAAAACATCAAGCATCTCCTTTCAATAAATTGCAGAACAATCAAATCAAGGGTTATCCACAAATATCTCAAGTCAAGATGATTACACAATGCACACAAACATAAAAGAGGCTGCAAGTACAAAGTTAGCAACCAGAAACTTCTAAAATCTGCATTGCCAAATTTAAAAATGTATTATGTAAAAACAAAAATAAAAAAGGAGGTGTAAACATTACTGTAAAGCATAAAAGAACAAACAGTAATGAGCCCAAGCTAATGGTAGTGATACTGTAAACCTCAAAATCTCAACTTGTGCCCGATAAATAGTCAGGTTATAAATGTATGCTGGATTTGTTAGGCACCAGGACAACACATTTATTCGTATCTGTCAACTTATTAACATGCAAATCATTTATATAAAGCTGTTTACTTCCAGATGTAGAATTGCAGATATCCAATTTGCTGGCCTAATTATGGACGCCCAATGTAGTAGGGCCACAGCCAACCAGATCACCAGTGTAGACATACAACTTTACCTATTAGTAACCTACTCGTTTGAGATCTAAAATTTCAGCCTCATGCTACAACTCCACATGATACATAACGGTTAACCTACGTGATTAATGTTTCTTTTACATAAACATCCACAGCAACACCTAGCATGATTCATGGTCCAAGTATAACTAAAAAGGCTCTCATAAAGCATACTGCAGCATTAGCAATGTTCATGATAGCAACATGTAAAGTGATGTCACCACATCATGTCTAACCATCAAAGTAGAATGTCTTTCTAAACTTATGACCAACAGGGTTGCACAACCAAGCAGTTAGTACTTAAAAGAGAAGACAACCAATCTTTTACAAAGGCACGAATCTAAAATGGATGGCCTACTTGAAGAGATAATGCTGAAATCAGCAAATATCATTTTATAAAAACACAGTGCAACCCAAACACATTATAAAGTTGTCATTAATTAGCATAGATGAGCAACGAATTCATTCATGTCTAATCAGGTTTCCAGTAAAAGACTGAGCACAAGTTTACAGGAAAAGGTTCTAAACGAGTGATGCAACAATGGTTCAACAAACTAGTCAAAGTGATAGATGTAGAACAATGGCTTTGAAATTAGCACCATATAAGGTTCTAAACATCATAAAAATGATAGGTAATATAAGTATACATACGGAGCATGCTGGGTTTTGGTTGTGCAGCGAAAGACCGAATTTCAAAATTTTTAAACTTTGAAACCCTAATCAACCGAAACCCTAGACCCAGGACCCCTTGATTATATTAACTAACAAGGCAGTATATTAAGTTATTGAAGAATACATGTAACGCTAATATCCTTTATTCCATTAGGCACACAAGTGTATGCCCTCCATAGGTGATCCACACAGGAACTGGGTTCAAAACTCTAGCTCTTTTAAAACTTTGATCTTTGATGCTTAATCCTTCCAAAGAATTTGATTGGCTTACTTTCTTTCCCTTCTAATTTTTCTTTCTCTTATAAAAAACCCTTCAAAACCTCTTGTCCTAAAGAAGACCTCATTATCCTATTTTAGATCTTGTCTTGAAGAAGACCTCCTTATCTTGATTTAGGACAAGACAGCCTCTTGTCCTGAAAAAGACCTTCTCGTCTTGGTTTAGGACAAAACATATAAAAGAAATAAAATAAGAAAGAGAGGGAATTGATTTCTCTTTGGATGGATTTTTTATATCTCTTTAAACCCCGGGATGCACTCCTATTTATAAGAGGCGGAGGGATGCATCACCAAGAGATGCATCCCATCCACACGTCTTACCATGATGAGGCGTGTCCCAAGGGTAACGCCTTACCATGATGAGGCGTGTCCCAAGGGTAGCGCCTCATCTTGATGAGGCGCTAAAGGGAGGGACGCATTTGTAAGAGAGCGAAAGATGTATCTGCTCAAAAAATGCGCTATCAGCCTTGATAACCTCACCTCATACTTATTTCATGATAATCCAATAGTCTAAATTAAGGCACCATCTAATGGTTCAGAAGCAAGGTGCCATCACCAATGCTCCAGATTCAGACGCCAACTAATGGTCTAGATTCAGGCGACAACTAATGGTCCATGTCCTTCATCCAGGAAGGCATTTAATGGTCCAGATCCATTATTCAAAGAGACATCCAATGGTCTAAATAAAGCCAATTGAGTTCCATCTCTTGGCCAACCCATATTAGGTCATGATCTAATCATATTAGATTAACCTAATACAAGAATCAGATTTAAATCCAATTCGAATCAGGAGCTAAGGTTTGCAACACGTGCTAGCATGTCTATCTTGCAAACATGATCTAATCCAATTAGACCCTTGATCAGTTTTTTTTTGTGTGTGACCCTTTGGGTTCCTCATCTAGCCAGCAGTAGGTCTAGGCTTATGTCGATTTATTTCGATTAAAAATCAACTAATCGAATTAGGTCAAATCGAGCTAACCTTAGTTGCCAATTTGAACCATCTTTCAAATTGACTCATGAATTCAATCAATTTAATTCATGAAAACCTACAAGACATGATTGACGTCTAGCAACGTATCCTGCTGTTGCGAACCCCGATCGCAACGATAGATATAATAGGGGATTTGGGATAATTGTGATCACTTCGAGGGAATCACGCCTCCAGATGACCGCTTCGAGAGGGTCAGGCCTCCTCATAACCACTTCGAGAGGGTTAAGCCTCCAAAGAAAACAAGCCAATAATATTATTTTACCATACTAAGCCAGAAGGGCTATTACATATTTATAGGGTGAAACCCTAGTTATTCAAGAAAAGCTAAATACAATTGTAAAAGAGACCTCCTAATGGAAATATTGCATAATTTGAGGAAATAAATTATTGTGTATGATTAGGAGTTTCCCTTAATAGCTAGATCCTTCAAATCAAGAAAATTTTATGGATTTGAAAAGATCTTCAAAATTAGAGAATCCTATCATTTCACCCTCTTTAGAATCAACCTTGTCCTAAAGGTTGGAAATCAAGAAACTTCTCCTTCTGCTTGTAAAAGTACTTGCGAACCAGGATCAAAAGTAAATCCATGTGAAAATCAATCTATTATTTGTATTAAACCAGAAGTATCATCTAATTTTATAGTATCAGCACCACCATGCATTAAAGAGTCTTGCAATAACGGATGATTGTTTTGTGACATATTAGCTTGTCGTGCTTCTAGTGGCTTCATTGTAATTTGTGAGAACTGATAAAACTTAGATGCTGATGTCGAATTCCCTGAGACAGCTATTTGAGAAGAAGTTGCTGCATTAACAAATGCTTGTAGAGGAGCAGATTTTGTGCCAAGAAAAGAATTAGAAGTTTGGTATATGCTACTGAAGCACTGCTGATTTTCTTTAAATACGCCATCAACTTCTTCAGTTTGCAGGTTTAAGAAATGCAAATCTTGGCCATCTAGTGCAAGAATATTATAGTGATCATCCCATTCACTAGGTGGTTCAAATCCCATATGGCTCACACTATTAAGAAATGAAACAATTGTTGTATTGGGTTCCAAACTAGTACCAAAAATTACGAGTATCTCTTTAGATCTGGGTTCAAAGCCAACTTGCTTCTCTGTACTAAAATAACTATCTTCTTCCTTGCATAAAGCAAGCAGTTGCTCTTTCTTGAGCTTAGCCAACTCAATAGCTTCAGTCATATTGGTTGGCTGGAATATATAAACTGCATGCTTAATTTCTTTTTTAAGTCCATCAACAAAGCAGCTTACAGAAAATTCTTCAGTTAATCCTATAGTATTATTAATGAGTTGTTCAAATTGAGATTGATACTCACGCACCGTGGAGGTTTGGTACAACTTGATGAGGTTTTCATCAGAACAAAAAACTTCATGGCATAAGGTTCAAGATTGGATCATTTCTTTCATTTCCGCATAGTGATCAAATCCTTGTTGTCAGATATGGTGGCTTCTACTTGAAGATTCATCAAAATTTTTTTTTTTCATGCCCATAATCATCTTTTTTAAATCAACCAAAGTATCAATCAGCTGTTTATTAGATTCTCGTATCTCAAATATAGATGCTTCTGTCATTTCTTTTAAACTTTTTATATCAGTTTCTATACGCTTCTTCCATTGTTATCGATGAGTTCCTTCTGCCATATCTTTACAAATCTTGGCAACAAATCAGAAATAACTTTTCTCTTTCCTTTTTTTTTCTTCTCTTTTTTTTTTCCAACTTTCTCTTCCCCCCTTTTTTTTTTCTCTCTTCCTTTTTTCTTCTCTTCTTTTTTTTTTCCTCTCTTTCCTTTTTCTTTTTTCCTTTCCTTTCTTTTCCAACTTTCTCTTCCTTTTTTTTCTCTCTTCCTTTTTTTCTTCTCTTCTTTTTTTTTCTCTTTTTTTCTCTTTCTTTTTTTTTTGTTTTTCTCCCTCCTTTTCTCTTTTTTTTTAAAAAGATTTTATTTTGTAGGTGGCTTATGAGCCCACCACGCTTTCGATGCGGTCGGATGCGGAACAAGACGGCTCTGGTTGCTCGATGGAGGCACGGTCGGAGTGTCGATGGAAAAGACCGATGATGACAAAGAGGCTAGCTAGTGAAAAGAAGATCGGGTTTTTTTTTGTGCAGATGGGAAAAGCAGAAAATAAGGTTGAGATTTTTTTTTTTTGTGATAGGATCTGAACTAGTTTTGAGAGTAGCAATAAGAAGCAAGGATTTTTTTTTTTTTTAACAAAAGCTAGACAATTTTGGGATGGTAACAAGAAGTAAGGACTTTTTTTTTTTAATACTAAAATTTTGTATATGGAAGAAAATAGAAGAAATAAGATGAAGGATAGAAAAGTACCAAGTTATCGATACCAGGCTCTGATACCAACTGTTGCGAACCTCGATCGCAACAATAGATATAATAGGGGATTTGGGATAATTGTGATCGCTTCGAGGGAATCATGCCTCCAGATGACCGCTTCGAGGGAGTCATGCCTCCTCATAACCACTTCGAGGGGGTTGAGCCTTCAAAGAAAACAAGCCAATAATATTATTTCACCATACTAAGCCAGAAGGGCTATTACATATTTATAGGATAAAACCCTAGTTATTCAAGAAAAGCTAAATATAATTGTAAAAGAAACATCCTAATGGAACTATTGCATAATTTGAGAAAATAAATTAGTATATGATTAGGAATTTTCCTTAATAGCTAGATCCTTCAAATCAAAAAAAATTTATGGATTTGAAAAGATCTTCAAAATTAGGAAATCCTATCACATGCCTACCCAGAAGATGAGAAATTTGGTAGAAATTACCAAAATACCCTTCAGTGGCAAGTTACCGTGCAATTCAATCTTTTGATCTCCCTTTATCTCGAATATGCGATGGGTATGAAAAATTGTCAAACCTTAACACTTTATTCATTTGAATCTCAAATCACTAATGAAGATTTAACCGATGAAAGATTAGAAACCATTTCTAATATCATCATGCTTTGATCAAAGACTTCCTGAGTTATCATTTGATGAGATTACATAGGATAAATACTCCTCTTACTAGGAGTGATCGATTCCTTGTTGACCTACTTACAATCTTCATACACAATTCATCGTAACCATGAACACCTCGTACATGGCTAAGTCATGAATGAGTATGAACCAAAACATGAATTCATGTATACAAGATTCCATGGTAATCTTAAGTCTAAGGATCATTTGCACAACTTTCACTAAGAGAATCATCTTTTGACAAGTAAGACTTTCATAAGATGTTCTCATTGCGGATTGTTGCCCAGCTAAGCAACCCAAGAGGGAAAGTGAATTGGGTTCTTTAAAAATTTTTGACAAGTATGTATAATATTTGTAAAACAATGAAACTGTGTGAGAGTGAAGTGTCAAAATGAGAATAAACCACAATATCAACAGTAGGCACACATACAAACACAAAGATTTATAGTGGTTCGGTGCTAACCCTTGCACCTACGCCCACTTCCCAAGAACACCTTGTGAATTTCCTCCACTAATCATTTTTTCAACGATTACAACCTAGTTAACTCAGCTAGCTTCTTGTTTCCAGACATAAGAGAGCCTTTACAACTCACCAATTAAGGGTTTGGCACACCCTACACAAGTTTTAACCAAGTTGAAACTCAACAGGATACAAGATGAAATAAATTCAGAAAGTACAGCTCTTTAATGAGCAAATAAAAGCAATAATGGTACTTTATAGATTTCGAAGCTTTCCTCCCTTTAATGAGCTTCACTTCTTTGAATGCTGGAGTTAAAAGCACTTGAGGAAGCTTCTAGAGTGGCTGGAGAGAGTTTTGAATGGGCTTGAATGAGTTTTGAAACTTGTAGCACAGTAGCTTTTCAAACTGAGAAAGGCTGAATTCTCTCTTGATTTTGACTTGATATTTTTTCCTTTTTCTCACTTGTAATCCTTCAAAAATCTACTTAATCCCCTGATAATCCATCCCATTAACATGTATTTATAGTTTGTTGAGAAATTGGACTGTTGAAGTAGTCGTTTCCGACTGTTGGAATGTCAGAACTAGCCGTTACAGGGCATCTCAGGGTGTTAGTCGGCTCCAGAGTCGACTAACCTGGGATTTTTCTCATCTCAGGCCAAGTTAATCGGCTCTAGAGCCGACTAACATAGGTAAACTCTTTGTGTTTGCCACAGTAGTCGGCTCTAGAGCCGACTAACTTGTGGAGATCTACTGTTTAGTCACTTGTGCCACAGATTTGACTTGTTAGCTTGTATGTGGGTCGGCTAATGGCTTCAAATTTCCATTTTAAGCATCCATAGCTACCGTGGAAGATAACTAATGTCTCCAAAACTTGAAAAAATCATTTCAAGGATAAGAGAACTCATTGTATCAAGAAAAATAAGTGCCTTAGCTTTCAAAACTTGGACTTTCTTTATTTGATAACTTTGCCAAACATCTGAGTTTCACTTAATTTGAGCTTGAACCATCCTTCTCAGATCTTGGAACTCTCTCTTGAACCATAGACTCATTTTGAAGCTTGAAATCCATTTAAATGTTCTTGATGACTCTTGTATGCCTGCATGTCATTGTAGTTCTTCACCAAAATCATTAGTAACCTACTTAATTATTTTGTGATCATCAAAATCAATGCAAGGTCAACACGGATCAATTCAGTGAACTCATACCTTGATGAGCACCCACATCCTTATATTAGTGTCCCTACACAAGTAGTCGTGAGACCAACCATTCTCTTCATCGAGCATACATAAAATGTGCCAGTCTTTTTGAAAACATCGATCCCCTACTCGATGATCCTTCGACTAGGAATATTCTAGATTAGGGTTTATAAGATCTTAGGTCTCACTGTTATGAACTTCATCATAACCATAAATCCATTGCGCTAATCTGTAGGGTTCATCATAATCTTAAAAAAAAAGTTATAAGACACAGCATATAATGAATCAAAATGCCTTTTATCAATATCATTCATGAGTCGAAAGAATTTTATAGAAAAGCCCCTGTTACATAAGAAATATGATTGGCTTTCAGAGCACTATTCTTTCAATCTTCTACTTGCACTAAAGCCAATCGCTCTTGTATTTAATTCCCATACAATCTAAATGACGATTATACTGCTATTGAAGAAGGGCCATAGTGAATGGATCTGCTATGTTGTTCTTTGTATCTAGTCGTTGTATAAACACGTCTTGTCTTTCAATGATTTCACGAACGAGATGGAAGCGCCTTAGGATGTGCTTGGATTTTTGATGAGACCTTGGTTTCTTTGCTTGTGCAACAGCTCAAGTGTTATCACAATAAAGTGGCACTGGTTGTTGTATTGCAGGAACTACACCCAACTCCGAGATGAACTTCTTCATCCAGACTACTTTCTTAGCGGCTTCACTAGCAGCTATGTATTCTGCCTTAGTAATTGAGTCAGCTACAGTTTGCTGCTTAATACTTTTTCAACTTACTGCACCTCCATACAGAGTGAATACATACCATGATATGGACTTACTATCATCTAAATCTGATTGAAAACTAAAATCAGTATAGCCTTCTAGTTTTAAATCTGAACTAAAATCAATATAGCCTTCTAGTTTTAAATCTGATCCTCTATATATTAGAAAAACATCTTTAGTCCTTTTAAGGTACTTAAGAATGTTTTTCACAACTTTCCAATGATCGTCTCCAGGATCAGCCTGAAATCTGCTTGCTATGCCTAAGGCATAAGCAACATCAGGCCTGGTACGTAACATGACATACATGATTGATCCTACAGCCGAAGCATAAGGAACCTTACTCATCCTTTGTCTCTCTTCAGGTGTCTTAGGAGACATCTTCTTAGAAAGATGTATACCTTGACCCATGGGTAAGTAACCCCTTTTACTTTCCTCCATATTGAATCTTTTCAATATTAAGTCAATGTACCTGGATTGGGATAAGCCGAGCATCCTCTTAAATCTATTTCTATAGATCTTAATACCTAGTATATAGGATGCTTCTCCCAAATCCTTCATGGAGAACCTTTTAGATAGCCAAGCTTTGACCGATTGCAACATTGGAATATCATTCCCAATGATAAGTATGTCATCAACATACAAAATTAAGAAGACAATGGCACTCCCACTTATCTTCTTATACACACATGGTTCATCCACATTTTTTATGAAACCAATTCCTTGATTGTTTCATCAAAGTGGATGTTCCAACTCCTTGATGCTTGCTTTAATCCATAAATGAATTTTTTAAGCTTGCAGACTTGGTTTGGTCTTCCACTTGAAACAAACCCTTCTGGTTGTAACATATAAACTTCTTCCTCAAGATACCCATTGAGGAAGGCAGTCTTTATATCAATTTGCCAGATTTCATAATCGTAGTATGCAGCTATAGCAAGCATAATCCTAATGGATTTGAGCATAGCTGCTGGCGAAAATGTTTCATCATAGTCAATTCTATGTCTTTGTCTGAAACCTTTTGCCACTAGCGTAGCCTTGTAAGTTTCTACTTGGTCATTTGCTTCAATCTTCCTTTTGAAGACCCATTTGCACCCTATTGGGTTTACTCCCTCAGGTGGATCAACCAAGGTCCAAACTTGGTTGGAATACATGGAGTCTATTTTAGATTTCATGGCATCTAGCCATTTGTCAGAATCTTTACTCTTGATTGCTTCTGTATAGGTCATAGGATCATCATCTTAAATGATGCTGGCTTTATTTTTATTTCCAATGAGAAAGCCATATTTGAGAAGTGCATCTCGCACTCTCTCTGACCTACGGAGAAGAGATGTGTGTTATGGTTGTACCTGATTAATAGGTACTTGTGGTTGAGGAATTTCAAGTTGATTGTCTATAGGAGTAGGTTGTTGGTCTTGAACTTCACTAAGTTCAAGTATCCTCCCACTGCCTCCTTCTTAGATAAATTCCTTCTCTAAGAAAGTGGCATGCTTACTAACAAAAACCTTTTGTTCAGTAGGATGATAAAAGAGGTATCCAATACCCTCTTGAGGATAACTTATGAACCTACATTTATCAGCCCTAGTACTTAGTTTATGTCCAAATACATTTCTAACATAAGCAGGGCTACCCCAAGTCTTAAAATATTTAAGATTTAATCTTTTGCCCTTCCATAATTCATATGGAGTGCTAGCTACTGATTTTGATAGTACCCTGTTTAGTATATAGGCAGCAGTCTCGAGGGCATAACCCCAGAAGGATTCAGGAAGATCGGTGAAGCTCATCATGGACCTTACCATATCTAACAAGGTGCGATTCCTCCTTTCTGCTACACCATTTAATTGTGGTGTATATGGAGGTGTTCATTCTGAGAGAATGCCTTTGTTTTTAAGATAATCAAGAAATTCACTAGATAAGTATTCTTCTCCTCGATCTGACCAAAGGATTTGAATACTTTTTCCAATTTGCTTCTCTACCATACTTTGATATTCTTTAAATTTATTAAAGACTTTGGATTTATGTTTCATAAGATACATATATCCAAATCTAGATAAATTATCAGTAAAGGTGATGAAATAAGAATATCCTCCTCTGGCTTAAGTTGACATAGGTCTACATACATATGTATGTATTAGCTCTAATAACCCAGTTGCCTTATCTTCATGACCAGTGAATGGAGACTTGGTCATTTTACATATGAGACACGACTCATAAGTTCCTAATGATTCATAATCATAAGGGTCAAACAAGTTATCTTTGCATAACTTGTTTATCCTGGACTCACTAATATGACCTAATCGGTAATGCTAGAGAAAAGTGACATTAACATCTTCTTTCTTTCTTTTCTTATTTTCTACAAGTAAAACTTTATCATTGAGTGAAAGAACTAAAAGACTATTAATAAATAAACTACTTCCAAAGTAATTATTAGAATAAAAAATGGAGCATCCTTTGCTCTTTATATTAATTTCAAAACCTTGTTGTAATAACAAAGGTACATAAATAATATTTCTAATAATATTTGAAACATAATAACAGTCTTTCAATTCTAAAATTTTGTCCGAAGGTAATAACAATAGATAGATGCCCACAGCTTCTGCTTGAATAGCTTCACCACCCGCACCATGAAGCTCAAAGTCATCCTTCTTCAAGCTCCTAATTCTCTGAAGTCCCTGCAAAGACTTGCATATATGAGACCCACATGCGGTATCCAATACCTATGAATCATAAGCTGATGTACTCAATGACAAGTTAGTTTGTAGCATGTACAAACCTTTTGATGCTCCACTAGCATCATGCTTCAGACTTGTTAGATATGACTTGCAGTTTTTCTTCCAGTGTTCCTGCTTGCCGCAGTGAAAATAGGTTCCATCAACAGAGGGCTTTTTTGCCTTCTTCCTCTTCTAGATGCTTTTCTTTGAGTTTAACTTTCTCTTTGAACCCTTCTTCATCATTATTTTCTTCTTCCCATCAATTAGAAGAAGATAAGCCTTATCACCCTTAAAGTGGCTCTCAGCTGTCTAAAACATGTTAAGCAACTCAGGTAATGAAATGTTCAGTTTGTTCATGTGATAGTTTATGACAAACTGAGAGAAAGAATCAGGGAGTGATTGCAGGATCAAGTCCTGATTTAGCTCTCCATCCATCACAAACCCTAATTGACCTAATCGAGTGATTAAGTCAATCATCTTTAATACATGGGCTTGAACGGATGAGCCATCACTCATATGTGCTCGGAACAACTGCTTCGATATTTCATATTGGGCAGCCCTACTTTGCTCTCCATAAAGCTATTTAAGATTGAGTAGTATGGACTGAGGTTCCATTTTTTCATATTGTCTCTGCAATTCATTGCTCATAAAGGCTAACATAATGCACTTGACAATTAAATTATCATTCTGCCATATTTTATATGTGGCCCTTTCCTCCTCCGTAGCATCATCTCCAATCAGATCTGGATCAGGAGAATCGAGGATGTAGGAGACTTTCTCCTAAGTTAAGACAATTCTCAGGTTTCTTAACCAATCCACATAATTGGGACCAGTCAATTTATTGGCATCTAAAATGCCCCACAGTGTTAAAGTAGAAGCCATAATATTAATCTTCAAAAAAAAAAAAAAAAAACAATGTATAAGCAGACCACTCAAGATGATATACACAACTAGATAAGGACTTATCAATCTAATTGTGTCTCCTACTATCTTACTATGAATACCATAGCCCTTACCTATGGTAAGCGAGAAATCCTAACAGGGTTTTTTTAGTAGGATTGAGATCCGAATTCCCCATAAATGCCTTGTGTTACACAACAAATATTCATGAGTTCAAGGGTAGGAAATTCTCCTTTCCAATTGCAACTCTCAACATAATAGTTGCCTCTAAGACACTTACAGCCTTGTGTTACACAACAAACTATAATGTCTTAGTTTAGTCAGATCCCTCATTTTTATATAGTCATGTTTGAATAATGTTGCCCTTGTGTTACACAACAAAGTAACACCATCAATCATGCTATAAAGCATTAGATGCACCATGACAAATTTCATATCAAACTCTAGATTAGGCCTTGTGTTATACAACAAACCTTCTATAGTTTTTGACTTGAATTTGGCTTAACATGAAGGAAGGCATTTAGTGTTTCAATCATTTAGCATTTCCAATTCAACGTCTAAATCTATCCAATTGGCCAGGTAAGTGGGAGAGAGGTGGAAGGCCCCCCGTGCTTGCCTTAGACACTAAAAGTTTGGCCAGGTAAGCAATGGACCCAATTATAAACCACGTTCTCTTTACCTTCCCAGAACCACTTTCCTAGACACCAATTGATCAATCAAACCCTAAATGGATTTCTATTATGATTTTATAACACTATGACTAAATATAATTTTTTTTTTAAAAAAAAAGGGCTTTCATGGTCTCATGCACATCCTAATAATACAAACTTTCTTATAGGCAAATAACACCACAACATAATATGTACCAAGTGAGTCATCATTCTAGGACAACCTTACAACATAGCAGAAGTCTACCGTTATGTTAGGACAACCTTATATCAGAATGATGACTGAATAATCTAAACATATTTCTATGTCGATTAGGGTTTAAATGAAACTCCTAATTTGTAACATTCATCATATGTTACAACTTTCATACTATATATCATTAGATTGAATATAATCATTCAAAACATTTAATTGACTATTAATTGAATGAATCAAGGTGGCTCTGATACCACTGCTGGGTTTTGGTTGTGCAACGGAAGACCGAATTTTAAAATTTTTAAACTTTGAAACCCTAGTCAACCGAAACCCTAGACCCAGGACCCCTTGATTATATCAACTAACAAGACAATATATTAAGTTATTGAAGAATACCTGTAACGCTAATATCCTTTATTCCACTAGGCACACAAGTGTATGCCCTCCAGAGGTGATCCATACAGGAACTGGGTTCAAGACTCTAGCTCCTTCAAAACTTTGATCCTTGATGCTTAATCCTTCCAAAGGATTTGATTGGCTTGCTTTCTTTCCCTTCTAATTTTTTTTTCTCTTACAAAAAACCCTTCAAAGCCTCTTGTCTTAAAGAAGACCTCCTTGTCCTAGTTTAGGTCTTGTCCTGAAGAAGACATCCTTGTCTTGATTTAGAAAAAGACAACCTCTTGTCCTGAAGAAAACCTCCTTGTCTTAGTTTAGAAAAAGACAACCTCTTGTCCTGAAGAAAACCTCCTTATCTTGGTTTAGAACAAGACATATAAGAGAAATAAAATAAGAGAGGAAATTGATTTCTCTTTGGATGGACCAGATTCAGACGCCAACTAATAGTCCAGATTCAGGCGACAACGAATGGTTCAGATCCTTCATCCAGAAAGCCATCCAATGGTCCAGATCCATTATTTAAAAAGACATCCAATGGTCTAAATAAAGCCAATTGGATTCCATCTCTTGGCCAACCCACATTAGGTCATGATCTAATCATATTAGATTAACCTAATACAAGAATCAGATTCGAATCCAATTCAAATCAGGAGCTAAGATTTGCAACACGTGCTAGCATGTCTATCTTGCAAACATGATCTAATCCAATTAAACCTTTGATCAATTCCTTTTGTGTGTGATCCTTTGGGTTCCTCATCCAGCCAATAGTAGGTCTAGGCTTATATCGATTTATTTCGATTAAAACTCAACTAATCAAATTAGGTCAAATCGAGCTAACCCTAATTGCCAATTCGAACCATCTTTCAAATTGACTCATGAATTCAATCAATTTAATTCATGAAAACCTACAAGACATGATTGATGTTTAGCAACGTATCATGCCTACCCAAAAGATGAGGAATTTGATTAAAATTACCAAAATACCCTTCAGTGGCAAGTTACCATGCAATTCAATCCTTCAATCTCCCTTTATCTCGAATATACGATGGATATGAAAAATTGTCAAACCCTAACACTTTATTCATTTGAATCTCAAATCACTAATGAAGACTCGACCGATGAAAGATTAGAAACCATTTCTAATATCATCATGCTTTGATCAAAGACTTCCTGAGTTATCATTTGATGAGATTACATAGGATAAATACTCCTCTTACTAGGAGTAATCGATTTCTTATTGACCTACTCACAATCTTCGTACACAATTCACCATATCCATGAACACTTCGTACATGGTTAAGTTATGAATGTGTATGAACCAAAACATGCATTCATGTATGCAAGATTCCATGGTGATCTCAGGTCTAAGGATCATTTGTGCAACTTTCACTAAGAGAATCATCTTTTGACAAGTAAGTAAGACTTCCATAAGATGTTCTCATTATGGATCAATTCAGTGAACTCATACCTTGATGAGCACCCACATCCTTGTATTAGTGTCTCTACACAAGTGGTCGTGAGACCAACCACTCTCTCCATCGAGCATACATAGAATATGCTAGTCTTTCTGAAAACATCGATCCCCTATTCGATAATCCTTCGACTATGAATATTCTAGATTAAGGTTTATAAGATCTTAGGTCTCACTGTTATGAACTTCATCATAACCGTAAATCCATTGTCCTAATCTATGTGATTCATCATAATCTTAAAACAAAAAATTATAAGACACAACATATGATAAATCAAAATGCTTTTTATCAATATCATTCATGAGTCGAAAGAATTTTATAGAAAAGCTCCTATTATATAAGAAATATGATTGGCTTTCAGAGCACTATTCTTTCAGAGCCATCCAACGATAAGTTTCTGTCTCTGGGTTCATGCCTTCAGTTTGCACCTCAAAACGGGCCACTTCAAAGTTAACAATCTTGATGGATTTATCTGCAAGTATGAGAAGATTGTCGGACTTTAGATCCCTGTGAATCAACCCCAATCCATGCACATAGGCCATGCCTTTGGCGGCATCCAGTGCTTGCTAGACAGCCAACTTCAATGGCACCGACCTCTTTTGCCTTCTCATCAGAAACTGCCGGACTGAGCCTCCCTTTGCATACTCTGTTACAATGCACCAAACCATTGGCTTCCTGCACGCTCCAATAAATCTCACGATATTTGGGTGCTTCAGGGTAGCCAGCATCGTAACCTCCTGTGCAAATTGTTGCTCCATTAGTTGTGCTCTCTCCGGGTCATTCTCTGGCCTTTCCAACAACTTGATGGCCACATCTTCCCCATTATAAGTGCCCTTGTAAGGCTTTCCAAACGCCCCCTGAGCGAAGGCCATGCCCATATTGAGCTTCCTCAGGTCGATGGTCCACTCATCGTAATACTCGAGAGACTCTGTCGGATACTGAGGATCCATCAAGGTTTGGGCCAAGGCATCTTCATTGAGAGCATGAGACACCCTCCGTGGGCGCAGCACGCTGTGGCCCATGGAATAGTTGGCACTGGGCACGGGACGGAGGCTAGGGTGGTGGAGGATCCTGGTAATGAGAGTCGTTTGATCCAACGCTGCTGTTCTGCAAGGACATGGCTACGGAGTCACCGTCGTTGCTCATCTAAAGGCTCCCAATGCTGTCTATGGACATATTGGAGCCCTCCTCCAGCTTCCGATAGAAACCCATATCGCAGAAGCTATTCCCAATCACATTCCCACCGCCGCCTCCACCAACCCCTATAATTCCAGTGAATTTTGTACCCTCCCCCCATCTTTTTATGCAATCCGGCAAGAGGATGCTCGCAGTTTTCTCCAAACCCTCAGCGGCCGCCAGTCAAAGTTCAATTTTTTCAAAACAAATCTATGATCTAATTCCTCGTTCTTTAATTGCTCAAAAAATGAAAACTTCGATCACTTCCAGGCATCCATCTCCAATCCGAAACACACGCAAAAAAAGATAGCAGTCAAGAATGATAAAGCCCCCAAAATTAAGGTCACCGATACCTCCTTTCGGAGCTAGGCCCGAAACATGATTTGGAAAACGGTCGATCGGTAGGAAACCAGCAATCAAATTCCGAGATAACCCTCGGCTACATCCGAGAGACGAATCATCTCGAGAGAACACCAGATCAAAACAAAAGGCAGAAAAGATCGAACGTTGTGGAAGTCTGGAAGCCAAGAAATCCCTCGATCGGAGCTCAAAAACGACCGATTTCTTCGATACGTACCTCGATCGAGAGGGGTTCCACCGGCGCGGCATCCGAAGCGAAAGCCGTGGGCGGGATCGCAAAGGCGGATGTCGGGATCGGCGGCCGAGAGGAGGAGAAATGAGAGAGGCAGATTGAAAAAAAAAAAAGAAAAAAAACCAAAAAACACAAGAAAAAAAAAAAACTCTCAGTCACCTCGCAGAGACGGGACGTCGTAGATTAAAAAAAAAAGTCGTCATTTTTCTCCCTTTTTCTTCCAGATAAAATTCGGTAATAATTTATCCCATGTCATGCTTTCTCGGTTTGTGCGTGTCGTCCATGCATTGGGGCCACGCGGATAAAAACCTAGCTGAAGTCGGCAAAGCAATGCTCGACTTTAGTTCATTTTATCAACTCAACTAGGGAATTTCGTTCTCCAATTCGTTTTATTAAAAGCTTTGATTGCTTTAACCTTCGGATTCGCCCTCCCCCTCGATCCAAACCTGATCACCTTCCCTTCTGTTTGGGTACGTAGTTCAGCATGTAGTTTTTAAGTTTGCACATGCCGAATTCTGTCATTGATCAAATAACTATGTGAGGAATTTAGATTAGTAGGGATGCAACGCACGGCTTCTTTTATTATTTTTTTTTCCCTCATTGGAGCAATTAGCATTCAAGTTTTGTTTTCACCTCAATGATGCCTCAAATTTTTATACTGTAGCGCCTTTTGATGTTAGCATGTATATACAATTGAACCAAAAACACTTATTATATTTACACTTTTATTCGAAAGGTGGGATTGGAATCCTCTATGGTACAAGCTTTGTATCGTAAAGTATAGTACATGTTTGAATGGTCACCACATGTTCCATTTTGGATACTGATGACTATCTTTTATCTCCAATCCATCGCTTATATGGTATTGTTAGTTGTGAAAATAGATGGGTGTACCAAAAACTATTTGCTTGCAAAATAACTTGAGTATAATTAATACAATTAAGTGATCGAACTGGTTTAGTTCTCACTCTTAATTGATAATAAAAGTAGAGTACAAAAGGCTAAGTTACAAACTATAGGCTAGTCTTATCATATATTTTTTTTTATATTTATTTTTCATTTATTTTTAATGCAAAACCTATTTTAATTGATTTTAGTGATCTTTAAGCCTTGTGCACTTACTTTCCTATCAAGTTTTATAATGAAGGTCTCTCGAAAATAAAAATTACAATTGAAACTTTTGCCTTCAGTCTTCTTATGTTGGTTAAATGTTAAATTTAGCTATATCCTTTTTTGGCTTTTAATTCTCATATTACTTGAGCTTTTATTGTACCAAGTATGTGTCAGATAAAATGTTTGTCATTTTTAGACTTTCGCACCCATGTTTCATTATAAATTCAGTGTATTAATCCTTTAATTAATATCTTGTTATCATCAAAACATATATTATTGAACCTTAAAGTTTAACATATATCTCATCTTCATTATTAATAAGAAAGGTGGGCTCGGGAGTGGAGGATTAGGATATAATTTTTGTAACAATTTATAACTCCATCTAAAAAGGTCAACTAAGAAGATTTAAGACTTGGTGCCTTTATCAAATTAAGGATTCGAAACTAGATTTAAATTCAAATCCAATCTAATTCAATTCATAAATATTATAAGCTTGTCTATAATGTCCCTAGTTTGCTATGGGCCGAGCTTGCTCTGATACTATTTATAACAATTTAATGTTTTATTCAAAAAAATTAGCATATATCTTCTTGAAACTCTAGATTTATTTATTGTATAATTGATGTAAAACTAAATACATATCAATATGAGCACTGATTGTTTCTTTGAAACTTATTAGTTGGAATCAAATATTACTCTAATAATAAATCATGGACAGGATTGATGACCCTAATGGATGACATAAGAGGCACAATGGTTGTAGGATTGGAAAGGGAAGAAACAAAATAAGAAATGGAAGAAGGAGCAAGAGGATTTTGTTTTAAATCCAACTTTTAAAACTAGCACTTGAGATTATCTAGTTATTCATTTTCCATCTTCTATTTGAAAAGAAATGGAAAAGATTATGTATACTTATGTAGTTGGTAGAGGTGCTGGAGTAAATCCCAGACAAAAATGCATAATATAATATTATATATATATATATATATATATATATTACACTTATGTTTAAGCTTTGTCTTTGCATTTATTAACTGAGCAAATTAGTAAAATTACACTTAACTTATCAATAAATAAAGTAGAGAGTCAATCTCATTCAGAGAACTAATGGATTACAATGATCTATGAGAACTCAATCTCTATAATCTGATGTGCAAACAATAAAGGAATCAAGATCCACGTAACGATACAGTATATTTTCAACCCAACCCATCCTACACCACCAGGAAGCCAGGATGACCAAATGATAGATTAAAATATCATATCCTCCCAATGACTTCATAATCCTTGTAAAACGGTGTCACTTTATGCGTGCTCGCGTGTGTGTACGTGTACGTGTACGTGTACGTGCTTGGGGTATGAGAACACATGTACACATGGACATGGATGTGCATGCATGTGCAAGTCACTAATTCTTCTCAATTATGGAGCAAAACCGATCAACTTATTGGAAATATCTTGAATTATTGTGAAAGGAATAATACTATGGCTACGTGACTTTGTATTGCTGAATATTTTGTACAACCCAAGCCGTGGGCCATAGCATTGTGGCTGCTGGCTCACCGTAAAAACTAATAAAAGTAACGGATAAATCAAGAAAAAGAAAAAACAACCCAAGCCGTGGGCCATAGCATTGTGGCTGCTGGCTCACCGTAAAAACTAATAAAAGTAACGGATAAATCAAGAAAAAAAAAAAAAAGGAAAAAAAACAGCATTTATAATTGTTTAGTCCGTTGGCTAACAAAGATATTTAATTGTAGAATAAACAGGGGATACGCTCTCAAATTCTTAGCCAGGACATTTTAGAATACTAAGTTTAGACGTAAGGTTATCAGCTATCACTCACTCAAAATATTGTATGCCATCTGGATAAAATAATTATTTTTAATTGATCCTATATTTGTATTTTAAATATGCATTTCATAGTTGATAAATAATGTAATTTTTTTTTGAATAATAAAATATGTCAGATAAATAGCCTTGGAAGGGATAATGGATGAAGAGTACTGCCGTCAAAATCCACACACGTCAAAATATATTTTTTTTAAAAAAATTATTTTTGTGTGAAAATAAAATTGTCTTTATCATTAGATGGTTGATGGGTCTATTTTCCTTTTTTTTTTTTTTTCTTTCTCCTAAATATACGAAAAAAATATTTACATATCTTTTATATTTCCTCTTCAGCAAGGAAGGCATCCCTTCGTCTCTACCGGCGGCCTTTTTCTTTTAACCCTCTCGGTTCTCTGTCGTCGTCTCTAAACCGTAGGAAGAAAGAGAGAATCGATGACGAAACCTCGTCTCCTCTCTCTGAATCTGGCGGGAATATCGAACGAGTTCTGGCGGGAAAACGCTGGCGGGGGGTGGGCGACGGCGATCGTCGTGGTCCTCCTTCTCTCCTGGCAGCTCCTGCGCGCCTTCTCGCGGCGCCGCGCGCCCCTCTCTGGAGATCCCAAGTCGACGCCGACTCCGTCCCCGACGCGGCCTTCCTCGACCGGGAATCCCCCTCTAGGGTTCGCTCCCCTTCTCCTCTCTCTTTCTTCGTGATCGTTTCATCTCCCTGTAGTCGCGCGGTTGTTTTCTCGTAGCTATCGCCTTCGATTCCGGTGGGCAATTCGCCTTTTTTTTTTTTTTTTTTCTCGCTACCTTGTCGAATAGCATGGCGATATCTTCCGAAAATGCGCGGAAAATGAAAAAAATAAATTGGGTACGACTGATTTCTTCTGAATTGGATCGCTGCTGCCTGACTTGATCGCTCGGCAACTCAATAACTTTGTGTGCACCGACTGCTTGATCGATCACATAGGAAAAGAACGAGGACTTGCCATTGTTTTGCTTTCTTCTTCTCGACCTTCTTCTTCTGACTTGTTTTTCTCCCCTTCATGTTCTTACAAATTCTATAATTTGGGCTTCTGAACGATGGTTGATCAGCAGGGAGTATATTACAGCATGAATTTTATTTTATGTTTGTTTTCTAGATTTATTAGGGTTCCGATGCATTATTGAGATTTCATTAGTACTTAAGATTTGCTAGATTATTGTTATCGATAGTAATCTCTTCCCGTCCGTTTTATTGATCTTTAATGTACTGGCTGCTACCTTTCCTTCTATATCATATAGATTATTGTTACCGATAGTAATCTCTTCCTGTTCGTTTTATTGATCTTTAATTGTACTGGCTGCTACCTCTCCTTCAGTCTGTATCATATAGCATCCAACTCTTCCAATCTAATGCGGGATTATAGAGGAAGCACGGACATCTTAATAATCTAGTACTTTCATGTCCAGGCTATCAAATATCGTCTCTGATGCTGATTTGAAAGACTTGATAACCAGTTTGGAGGGGAAGCTCAAAGAGAAAGAGAGATGGGAAAATGTAATTGACAAAAAGAATGACCATATATCCTACCGTGCAAAGTGTTGCAGGCCAAAGGTAATGCTCCTTTAATTGTTTTGTTGCTGACTCTTTGTTGTATCAATGTTCTTGGGTTATACTGCAGAAATGTAGCCAAGTGGACTGATCATCTAGTAATTGATATTCCTGAATCCACAATTCTAAACGTATAACCCAGATATAAATGAATTTCATCTATGCAAATCATTAAGCATGGATTAGATCAGGTTTGTAATGCATTGTTTGGTTAAATTTTCATCATGACTTTCTCTTACATCATTTGAGCACATCTGAAGATTAATTTTTTCTTCTTCAATTTGTAAAGTTTGTAGAAATCATGTCTTGCTAAATGCCATTAATTAGTTAATGAACAAAATGGAAATTTTGCTCTTATATCTATGGAGGGTAACCTTTTTTGCTCGATGAAGCAGCAAGAGCTGTAGCCTGTACTAATAAATTTGTTACAGTTATTACTAGATAGTGTCTAATTAAAAAAGATGATTTTCAAAAGTTGATTGTACTTTTTTGTACGTTTTTCTTGTGTCTGGTTATAACTTCTTAATTACCTCGTTTCTCTACAAATTCCATCATATGTTACATCAGCTAGAGAGCACTGAATGTATTGCTGCCAAACCTTCTCCCTCAACATGGATTTGCTAGGTAGAAGAACTCATTCTAAATAATAATACCTTCTCAATCTCCTTCAAGACACTGAAATTCCTATCTCATGGTTTGACTTAAGAGATGAAGTTGGAGCTTCTTTACAAAGTATTATTGTCTGTCGTATTTGTTCTTGGATGGCAAGAATCTTTTGCCTATGCTTGAACTCTTGATCATTGTCTATAAAATTCTGCAATGTTTTTGACATACAAAGTCTTTAAACTTTTTGAAAGACATTTTTCTGGCCAACTGCAATGTCCTATTATCTTAGATTTAAGTTTGTCAATATCATGTAACTTGAATTCATTGATGCAAGTCAGTTTAGCAATGATGAGATAGGTTTAGAAGCCATAAACTGATTTACATATCTACAATGGTTGTCTCAAAAAAGATTTATTAGGGGACATGTAAATAAGTTGATGGCTTCTAAAATTGTCTCATCATGGCTCAACTGACTCATCTCAGATGAATTCAACTTCATTTTCTGTCATGAGCATGATAGCATCCACTATAAATGAATTTATGCACGACAAATTTCTGTTATTGGTTCACAGAAAATTTCTGTTATTGGTACATCAGAGATTTAACTTCATTTCTGATGTTTTAAACATTTCCTCAGAATTTGCCTTCATGATATTTTTGCACCTTGATTTCTCAGAATTTGTCTTGTCTTCATTTTATTTTCATAGTTGGCAGTAATCCATACTTTGGTCACAAAGTCGCTGCCAGATTAAATATGATTTAAATTTTCAGATTTTTGAGGCTGACTGAAGTTTTATACCCTTTGCCTATCTTCTACTATAGTAAGTTAATCAAAAATAAGATTATTCGCGAATCGACCATTCGAATTCGATCCATGAATTGGGCTGGAATAATTATTTAGGAAATGCTTCTGACTGACATGTTTGCCTGTGTTGTTCAGGATGGTCCCTTAAAATACCTTAGTGTCACAACATTTGAGAGGTGCTCCACTGAACTATTAAGGGACTTCTACATGGACAATGAGTACAGGAAAGATTGGGACAAGACTTTGACCAAATATGATAGACTTCAGGTTGATGAAACCACTGGGATAGAAATTGGGCGTATGATAAAAAAGTTCCCTCTCCTGACACCAAGAGAGTATATATTGGCATGGTGTCTGTGGGAAGCAAAAGATAAAACCTTCTACTGCTATGTAAGGGTGAGATGAACTGGCTACCTTCTCAATTTTGGTATTTTGTAAGCACAATTGCATCATACAATAATTCCTGATATCATTTATTTTTAATGTTTGATTCAACTCATCAAGTGAAGCATGTATTGTACTGCATCTCTTTTCTCTGTTATAATATAATTGAGTTCTATGCTGTGTGCAGTATACATGGTCTAGCCTTTTTTTTAAAAAAAAAAAAAGAAAAAAATGAAAGTGAATTCCGAGCTGTGCTTCTTTGGAAACAGCAAGCGATCATTTCATGGCTGGATTTTAGCAGAAAATCTGTATGATGTCCAGTGCATTTTGTGAATAATCCCTTGTAAAACCAAATATGCAAAGTGGTTTTCATGAAATTGGGGTAATTTTGATATCATATTTGAGATGCCTGAAATATTTAATAAAAGATCAGGTCACATTTGCGATTACAATGCTTAGAATTTTCATTGTCAAATTCTTATAGACAGCTTATTTCCCATCTTCAAATCTCTTTAAAAGTAGAAATTCTGACTCTAGTCGTATTGTGGAAATTATTGAGCTTACCAGCTTGCAAGAGAGTCACCATAATCCCTCCAGTATTCCATGACAGACCCAAAGCCCAGAGAACTCGGCACCAATCTTAATAGTTTGATATCAGGTTGTGATGTGGTTTTCAAGAGTTCTGAAAGATCGGTGGATCTTACTTTGCTCAGGAAAGCCCACCTCATTTAGATGATATTAGTCTTTCATATTTGAATTTTTTATGCAATCTTTTACTCAAGGTTGTTCATTAGTTATGTTGAGGTTAAGATCTGAAGCTAATTTCTGAATGAATACTATTGTTGGCATCAACACTCTTATCACTTCTGTACAAATATTGCTGATGCTGTCAGCTGTCATTATTGGTGTTGTATCATGGCTCATCCCGGATCTATCCATTAATTCTTGGTGCCTAAGTTGTGAAGAACCAATTATTAATCATCAGGAATGCCTAGCACTCGAAAACATGAATAAGATTGTGAACGAACGGCCATATCTAAGAGGCATAAAGAGTTGGCTGTGAAGCCTCTATAAGGTGGTTTACCATATATATATGCCTTGTAATTGCAACCTTTTAGGTTTATCTCTCATATTATCTTGTTGCTGTCAAAGTGTGTTTTCACCTATTCTTGCTATTTCTGTGACGTAGGACTGTGAACATCCTCTGGCACCACGGCAGAAGAAATATGTTCGAGTTGGTTTTTGCAGATCGGGTTGGCGCATTAGGAAAAGTAAGCAAGCTTGTCAGATCAGAGCTATTATATTTTGATCAAGTTAAATAATATGTTTGGTACAAGAGAATTATTCTATCCTTTTGACCCTATATTATATACTACTTGGCAGAGAATGTTTGTCTAAGTCGACTGAATCTTTATAGATTTCTCTTCACTTGATCTGCATTTCGAGCTCATTCTATAATTCTGGGCTTTTAAAATATCGTTCCAGCTAATCTGGTTCTGTCTTGTATATGGCTTGGGAGCTGGGCAAGGTTTACAGATTGAACCTGATTTCAATTATACAAAGCCAAACTACTTTTATTCATGTTGACTTGGTTGAAGTTTATAGAACATTGAAATTTTATTTGGTCAACTGGATACACTTGAGTCCATTTTTTAAGCCTGGAGCTTAGTTTGGAGCAGTATGTCTTCAGCTATTAGAATGCTTTACTCTAGTCTACTTGCTTGTCTACTGACGAAGATGAGGATGGTACAAAATAGACTCAAGTTGTTTGATCATGATTGTATCATTTGCACTAACAGTAAAGAACAGTGAGATTTACTTGATTCACTGGTTAAATATTAAGGCATGAGTTCAATATGTAGACCCTGAGCTGAGCTTTGGATGCTTGCTTTCTGCTGTTCCTTTGGTATGATTTTCCCTAGTGCAATGGTTGTAGCTGTGGTATACAAGTCTTCATTACCTAGTTTTTACCTCTTTATTTCCCTTGCTCTGTTTGTGTTTTTGTTGTTCAACTATGCTGATTTGTTAATGATTGGCGGTGCAGTCCCTGGCAGGGATGCATGTGAGATTACAATGGTGCATCAGGAAGATGCTGGCTTGAATGTGGAAATGGCAAAACTGGCTTTTGCCAAGGGGATATGGAATTATGTATGCAAGATGAATAATGCACTGCGTGAATATACTCCTCGCATCCGCAGCCGCTCGACCTCTGTTGCGGCTCTGCTCAGACTTATCCAAAAGGTCAGTGCTAACATAAGGGGAGGGAAAAATAGACTGAAACTCAGCATATGTTTTTCTTTTATATATTAAGATGCCACACCAAAGCTATACAGGAGCGGAAAAATGCATATATTTCTTTCATATATCGTGCTTTGGCTTTGACTTTTATAAGATTTGCTGTGGACATATCAATTTTTCGTATTATCCTTTCTCTAGGTTTTGTTTTAAACCGCAAAAAAATTGTTGGTGATGGATTGCGTAATGAATTATCTGGTAGCCATCGAGTCTGGCGTTTGCTATCCTGAAGTGACCCATTGATTGGATACACTTCCATTTGGAGCCACAAAAGAAGACCACAACTGAGAAACGATGTGGTTGCAGAAACCTTACCCACTTGGCATCCTTAAAAAAGTTAAATGCATTTTCTTTTTTTTATTGACTTTTTTATGGTCATGGTTGGCCCATGTGTTTCAGTAAGCTCAATGTGACAATCTACTGTTAGGTTTCGCACCGTGATTTCTAAGAATGCGATGTTCATCTTATTATGTTCTTGAATTTTATTTATATTTTATTATAATTTTTTAACTTTTAAATGGTTATCTTTTTTTTTACTTAAAATTGAAATGTTCTATTAAAAAAAAGTAAGAATTCATAAAATCATTTTAAAAATATTATATTATTTAAATATTATAAATATTCAATATACTATATATAAATATGTAATATAATATATATATTATATTTAATAATATATTATATTATTTAGTAATATATATATTTAATATTATTTAAATAATATAAATTATTTAATAGAGATTATATATTGTAATATTTAAATATTAAATATGTATATTATAATTTTTTTAATATAATAATTGAATATGTAAGAAGGTCAAATATATTAATAAATTTAAATTTAATATTTATATTATTATATAAATATATGACATCATTTAATTAATATTAAATTTAATATTAATATAATATATTATATATATAATATGAAATATCTAAATATAATTAAGTATATATTAAACATATATTCAGATTAAATATTATTAAATATTTACAAGGAAGATAAAAATTGTAATATGAGATTATCATGCTTTAGTAATCTCAGATGTTCATTTCTCAAAAGAAAATTAGATTATCATGACTCATCTCAGATTATCAAGAACCAAATATTATCATTCAGATTACCTTGTTTAATTGCCAAACATGATAATCTTAAATTATCAAAGTGGATTATCATGAATCAAACAACCCCTTATTCATACTATAGAGTAAGCATACAATCAACTTGAGCATTTGTACAACTTATACTGATTATGGAGGTTTTTTTGTGAAACCTCGTCGGTTTGTTAGTCATCAAGCACGCACATTTGAGATTGTCTCATTGGCTAAGAAAGAACAAGCATTATGGTTTGTCAAATAGAAGCACAACCATACTGCTTTCTTTCTAATTTTGATTAGTTTGAGTTTGTCAAAAGGATTATGTTATAAAAAAGGTTATGTCATAAAAAGGAGGTGATTCATAAAATAAAATCATCTTGTTTTCTTTCTCAGGTTCCACCATTGTTGCAGACTGATGCTGAGATAAGCCAGCAAGGACTCTCCGAGAATCCAGGTGGCAGCACCTATGGCAGGCAGGTTGTTAGGAATGTATCGGAGAAGGAACCATCAAGACGGCCCTCTAAGAAGTGGATAGCTAATGGAGTGCTGCTTATTGGAGGCATTATCTGTCTGTCCCGAGGCCGCTCCAGTCTTGGCGCTCAGCTGGCCATGGCATGCATCTTGAAGAAGGTCATGAATCATGGACCGGTGTCAGGCCAAGTGGAGGCTTCTCATGTTAGACATGGTCTAAGGCACCATGACTGATCTCAACTCTTAAACCTTCTTTTTGACCAACACAAGCTTAGCCTTGCAAGACAACTGTCAGTGGATTGCGGAATTTCTTTAGTAATTTGTTATCTCTGGTTGTGCTTTTCACTTGTACAAAGACATGGTGAAGGAAATGATAGATTACTTGCTAGACACACTCGGTCTCTCAGGCATATGATAGAGGAGTATTCAGTCTTAATTTATCATCCTGTCCTGTTATTGTTGTTAATCAGCCTTCTTGGATAAATTCCCGAGGTTCGTTTCATTCATCAAATCAAATCCTTATGGTGAAATCACGGATGGTGATTTCAACCCGTCGCATCCCCATTCAGCGGCCATTTGTGGAATTTTTTTTTTTTTTTTTTAGTTTCTATCAAGAACATCTCCGTCCCGCCCCATATCTGCTCTGTTTATCCTGTACTCAAGCATTATATTACCATTGGATGATATTTAATTTTTAATTATTTAATAATAAGTATAAATTTTAAAAAATAAATATTAAATTTATTAATATGCTCAGTAAAAAAAAAATTATATTTTTAATTTTATAATTATTACTAAAAATTTTAATATTTAGGATGAATTAGGTAATGGTAGAAATTTATTATTTTTTATGCCTGATTTTTAGATGTCAAATGGCGATCTTAGTCATCATTTTATTTATTTATTTTTAACAATTAGTTCCGTTACATGGTGTTGAAGGTTCGAATCCCTCTTTGCCCATAACCTTTCAAGAATGAATCTTTCCTTTACTTTTGGAGGTAAAATAATCATTATTGAAATAGCAGATACAAAGCTATAAAACCTGAGTATGATCTTTTTTTTTTTTTTTTTATTGAACTTACTCCTTTTTTTTTATTTATTTATTTTGAATGATTTCATTATTACATACAGTAATCAAGTCTCAAACGAACATATTTGTGTTTTACCCACTGTAACTCTTCCTCGTCTTGGGCATAAGTATCTGCTGGTATAAATAATTCTAAAAAACATATGATCCAGGGATGTATGATATGTGATGCGGTCCCAGCCATGGCGTTATGGAGTGGATGATGCAGCTGTTTAACCGTTTTCACCAAACGATAGCGGAGACAATAAACCTGCGATGAGTTTTAACATGTATTGTGTGTGGGCTGCTCACACTGAAATAAGGTAAATGTTTTTTTTTTTTTTTTTTTTTTTTCCAATGGGTTTCAAAATAAAATTTCTAAGAAAAATCTCAAACTCGACCGATAGACTGATGATTTCAGAAAAAAAAAAAAGAATCAAATTTCATTTTAAAAAAATATGAATATAAAAAATTTATGAAAATACCAATGTAAGCATCACTCTTACTGATAATTTCAGTAAAAAATTAATAAAATAATCTTACAGTGATAATTTTTCACTATAAAAGTGCCACTCTAAAGTGACGATTTCTCTCTACCATCACCGTCAGTCCCAACTCACATTCATGCAAGCGTGATAGAGAACATTCTATATTTATAAATAATTTGAAATCCACTCTAATTAAAAAAATTATTATTAATAAATATTATTAAAATTAAAAATCTTAATATTTTCCGCAACTAAATACGCCCTCACTTTTTCGGAGGCGTACATATGTATATCGAAGGAAAATAGAAAGGGGTTTTAGGGCTGCGTTGTGGGGTTCTTGGCATATTGAAACCATGGCGTCCACTGAGCCGGAATCCTGCCAAACGCCTTCTCCCGCCGGCGATAACGACTCGGAGCCGGCGAAAGTCAGCAAGAAGCAGGCGAAGAAAGAGGCCCAGAAGACCGAGAGGCTCCGCAAGCAGCAAGAGGCCGCTGCCGCCGCCGCTGCTGCTGCCGAGGCGTCGGAAGTGGATCCCTTCATCGAGAACTATGGCGACGTCCCGACGGAGGAGATCCAGTCGAAGGCGGTCAGCGGCCGCCGGTGGACGGAGATCGGGTCGCTGGACGCCGAGCTGGCGGACCGGACGGTCCTGATCCGGGGCGCCGCCCAGGCGATCAGGCCCGTCAGCAAGAAGATGGCGTTCCTGGTGGTGAGGCAGTACATGAGCACGGTCCAGTGCGTGCTGGTAGTCAACAAGGAATGCGTCAGCCCTCAGATGGTCAAGTTCGCCACCGGGCTCAGCAAGGAGTCCATCGTCGACATCGAAGGGGTCGTTTCCATCCCCAAGGATCCAATCAAGGGCACCACCCAGCAGGTAGATTGTCTTCGTCCCCGTGTTGCAGGTTTTGCTTTAAAAACTTATTAATTCTTAGCTGCGAAAGCTTGATCTTTTATCTTCTCTCCCCTCCTCAAAAAAAAAAAAAAAAAAAAATCATTTGTCCCTTCTATTAGCTTCCTTCGAGTGGTCACACTACCTTGATAGTTGTATAAGTATTTTTCTACAGCTATTAGTGGCCTTTTATTATGGAAACCGGCAATCTCAGCCACTCATGATCTTTTCTACAGGTAGAGGTTCAAGTGAGGAAGCTTTTCTGTATCAATAGAGCTGTGCCGAATTTGCCTATCAATATTGAGGACGCAGCACGAAGTGAGACAGAATTCGAGAAAGCCGAACAGGTAAGTTCTATAATTTGAGAATTGCAAGCAGTAGAGCTAGTCGCAATTTTACTTGCATTGTTGAAGTAACACCATGACAAATTGATTTGATGGAAGCTGCATTATTGGTATAACAGCTAATTGAGTTCTACAATTTGGAACCACAGATTTATTTTCTAGTCATTCATCTTTTTCTTTGTAAACTTTTGTCTCGTGATCTAGTTTCTAATGTAACAACTTGAGTGGCACAGACTGGAGAGCAGCTTGTTCGTGTTGGCCAAGACACCCGCTTGAATTATAGAGTTCTTGACGTGCGCACTCCTTCAAATCAAGCAACTTTCCGTATTCAGTGTCATGTTGAAGATGTAAGTGCACAATCTTCCCAACCAACATCAACCTTTTGTATTATCTCTGCAATCTTATGAAAACAAACACTCTTATTCATTTGAGATTCTCAGATTTTTTGAGTCTTATTTAAGGGCCCTGTTGGGTTGCTAGGTTATGCAAAGATATGTTCCCACCAATTGAAAAGAGAACATCCTTTTGTGCTCGAAGCCCTGCTTGGTGGCTTTTCACAAGACTTGCTTCTAAAATAGTTTATAAATCTGGAAATAGATTTGGTGCCTGACCTGAATTCTTTTTTTCTTTCCTATTTGCATGTGTGTGTGTGTGTGTGTGTGTGTGTGTGTGTGTGTGTGAGAGAGAGAGAGAGAGAGAGAGAGAGAGAGAGAGCCTGATCTGCTTTCATCAAGATAATGAAAAAAAAACATCAATTCATGCTTTATCATCATCTGTCTTGATTAAACAAACAAACAAGCGGAACCACCATGAATTGATTTTCTAAATGAGCATCTCTTCCTTGCACTGTGGGAAATTTTTTGTTCTAATTATCATAATTTCAAAATATAAAGAAATAATGCGTTATAATCTTAAAAATAAAACTCTGGATAGTGAATCAGCTAGTGCACTGGTGCAGATATTTAGACGATTTCTGCTGTCTGAGGGATTTGTAGGGATCCATACTCCCAAGCTGGTACCTGGTTCAAGTGAAGGTGGCGCAGCTGTATTTAAGCTGGACTACAAGGGTCAACCTGCTTGCTTGGCACAATCACCTCAGCTTTATAAGCAAATGGCAATTTGTGGTGGTTTTGGACGTGTATTTGAAGTTGGTTCGGTATTCAGAGCAGAAGACTCCTACACGCATAGGCATTTGTGTGAGTTTGTAGGCCTTGATGTTGAAATGGAGATCAAGGAACACTATTTTGAGGTAGGGATAAATTATTGTGAATCTTTTCAGTTTATTTATCAGCTTAACTGTGAAAAGCTTGGGATTGTTTATGCAGGTTTGTGATATTGTAGACCGTTTGTTTATTTCAATGTTTGACTATTTGAGTGAGAACTGCAAGAAGGAACTGGATGCAATCAATAGACAATATCCCTTTGAACCTTTGAAGGTAAAGGACATTATTTTTATATCATTTAAAAGAAAAATTGCCAAATAATCTAATCTCATCCACTGGATAGTCTGTATGTCACTCTTGGTTAATGTTACTTGAAACTATTTCATTTTCCTGACTTTTGCCTGTCTAACCTGTTTTTGATCATGCTTAATCTGCGTGCATTGCAGTACTTGCGGAAGACCTTGCGACTCACTTTTCTGGAGGGTGTTGAAATGCTTAAGGTGCCCATCCTTTGCCTAGCCTTTGATTATCATTATTGATATATTTTCAAACTTATTCTTATGCTTTTTGAGTTTTTCCTCTGCCAATAGTCATCTTTGTGTTTTTTCATTTAGTCTTGTTGTATAGCTGCCAGAGTCTTACATCCTAAAACAAGAGATATGGGACTGGCATTTTATGCGTGGATATGAGAACTTGATACCTCATCAAAGCTAGATGTAGATTGAAGTAGGACAAAAGTTCGTTGAGTAAGTATCCTTAGGTATCGATGGTGGGTGTTGCCTGAACATTGAAGTTGATTGCTAAATAAGCAAGGATTACTGATTTATAGTGAATGGGTCATTGCATTTGTATTAAATGAACTAAATAGAAAATGTTCAATCTAAGTTGATGGGCATGCAACTACCAAATTTAGTTGTGATGATATGCAAGATTTTTCTTTCTTTTTTGGAGTAATGATATTGTGTTGGAACTTGATGCAGAAAACTTCTTGTAAAAGTATTAAATTCAGATATTATCATGTACTGGAGTATTAAATTTATTAGCTCAGCAAAGAGATGTGAAAACCAAGTGTATGATTTATAGAATGAATTTATCTAATTTTCTAATGATTGAAATTGCAAGGAGTGAGTTGAATAAGGCTGACTGGCTGCATAGCTATGAATTTGCAAGTAGTTATGCTGCAAAAAAATTGGACTCTAGAGCTATTTTTAACGTTATTAGTCAACTAGTAGTTTGACATATTTTTATTGGCTATCTAACAATAAAAATTAAAACTATGGTTGGAATGCTATTTCTGGTTGGCTTTTCTTTCAATGACAAGATCTGTACGACTCAATTTAATAGGAAGCTGGAATAGAAGTTGACCCTTTTGGGGACCTAAATACAGAGGCGGAGAAAAAATTGGGTCGGCTTGTTCATGAGAAGTGAGTTTATAATATCATTATTACATTTATGCATTTTCCTTTAGTGTGAGAACAGTTGGATAAGTGTGCTATCTTCTTACTTGCCAATACAGGTATGACACTGATTTTTATATTCTTTATCGGTATCCTTTGGCTGTGAGACCATTCTACACCATGCCCTGTTATGATGATCCAGCATATAGTAACTCATTTGATGTCTTCATTCGAGGTGAGAAGTAAATTCTACTTGTTGATTACTGAATATTCTATTAATGGTAGTTAATTTTAGTCTTAATGATTTTTTATGGCGATAAGCTAGTGATAATCAATACTCTGATAGCATTTTAAGTCTTGTGGTACCATTTACAAATGATGAATTTCTTGGAGTTACAAAGTCTTCTTTACATGAATGCCTTTTTTCCTGCCTAAAATGTGATCAACTGGTCTTGTGATTAAAGTAATGTTGTAATTCATTTTTTTACATCAAGTAAAAAAAATCTTGCAATTTTTTCATGCTCTGCTTTGTATAATGTGAGCCATGAATGTTAATTAAATTGTGCGTGGACTTTATGTTGTCTGTATTGTACTATGCTGTTAAATGTTTAGTCTGACATGAAATTATTGGATGGTATGGAGAGCATGTACTCGACTGGCCATATGGGTACAGGGTGACCTGTGTCGGGGCTCATTGTAATTACGTGCTATGTTGCAGCCTTATATCCAGCCTTATATCGATTGTTTGTTTAGTCAGATTGTACATATATATGACCAGATCCACCTGTGACATAATCTAATGATTTTAGTGTCTTGTATTTTTGTTCCTCCCAAAGTGCTACAATATTTTTGGGCTTCTTTGTACACGTTTAAAACCTATATATGAGAAGCAAGCAAGACATGTCTTAGTATGGTTTTTCATGAAAAAAATTGGTTTAGATTGGTCATGAAACCATACATGCACAATGTTAGCCAAGTGTGTCTTGAGTAGTTTTTTGTGTCGCTTCTTGTCGTTCAATGTCCAATGTAGGTATGTCACCATACATGCACAATGTTAGCCAAGTGTGTGCTAGCTGTTTGCCTGCACATCAGCAGTGTTTTAATCCTTATTTTTGCTGTTGATGTTGAAATCCCTTACGTTGGCAGACAAATTTATATTTAGGAATTTAAATTAGGAATCCTGACATAAATTGCAATTTTCCTTTTAGTTTTTTTGACCTTAGTCCGTTCACTGTCAACTGTAGAGCAGACAAATTTATAATCCATTTAAAACAGTATTTAAGAACAACTTTGGTTGATAATTCTTATGTTTATCTTTTAATCATAACTCTTCTGGCAAAGGACGGTCATATACAAGAGTTAGAGATGAGAAGTGGGTCAATCTGCTCCTTAGACAAGGCTCATCTGATCTATATTATAAATTCTGATTTTGAGGTTTTATCCGTGCTTAATTCTTGTTAATTTTGTAGGTCAGTCACTTTTTGCAGCCTTACACGTGTTTGCTGCTTGGTGGCTTTTGTGTCTTAGAGAACCATATATTCAAATATAGCAATTGCTTTTGGTAGGATTCAACACCATTAAATTGTTAATATTTTAAGCTAGGTCTTATATGGCTTCCCAAAGCTCTTTGTATCTCAGATTAGGTCATGTATGATCAAAACAAATAATATCTGAATATATAATAACACTAGTAAATGTTGTACATCATTAATATCGTGGTTTTTTTTTGGAGTGCAAAGATTGCCATGCGCATCAGTTTCCTACCATCATATAGTATCTGAGGATTTGCTAAAAGAAAATGGCATAAGGCTTATATTTGAAGGCATATAATATTCAATAAATGCCGTCCAATTATTATGTATGCCTGTCCATGTCTTGCTCCCTTTAGTTGTTTGATTTTGAGCCACATAGGATGGTTTAGAGTAGGAACCATGCAGAAAGTTGATTCCAGTAGTATTGTAAAATATGCTGGAGATTTACAATTGTCTACCGTGCTCTAATCTGTTTTGACACTTCTTCTAGGTGAGGAGATAATTTCAGGGGCTCAGAGAATACACTTGCCTGAATTATTGACTAAACGTGCAGAGGCGTGTGGAATTGATGTCAAGACTATATCAACATATATTGACTCTTTCCGGTATGAAGTCACATTTTTTATTTATTTTTCGTTTTGCATTTGTTTTGGTTTTTCTTTTCTTTTCATGATTTTCTATTAAAAATTATGTGTGTATGTGTGTGCTGCATGCATGTGAGAATTTTGATGTAGCACAGCTTCTCCTCAGTCCTCACAATGGTGCGATAAATGATCATTTTTATGCTGTGTTTGATTTAGAAATTGATGCTAGGTTTTTCTTTGAATAATGAATTTTGCTTTATGTTAATCTGGTTCACTTTATTGCAGGTATGGTGCACCTCCACATGGTGGGTTTGGTGTGGGTCTGGAGCGAGTGGTTATGCTTTTCTGTGCTCTCAACAACATACGCAAAACATCACTTTTCCCTCGGGACCCACAGCGGCTTGTTCCGTGACAAAGTTTTGTTCTTCAGTCGCAGCACTTCAAATTGTTACCATTGGTTATTGCGAGTTGTTGCAATATCACCGAAGAAGCTAGTTGAAATATCCAACAAATGGGATATATATATTCTTTTGACATCTGCATCAACTGAATTAAAAGCATACTGTTTTAGCCAGGGAAGTTACCTCGCCTTTATCTTTTTGTGCACTTGTTGAAGGCAATTGTTGCTTTGTTATGATTTAAATGGGCCTTCTATGACACGACAAAATCCATGGTTTTTTTTTTTTTTTTTTTTTGTGTGTTTTTTCCTGTTCTTCAACTGTGGCGAATCTCATCGGCATTTTAAAGAGAACTTTTCCTGCCGAATGAATTTTCATTATTTTATGAACTAATCATACAGGAAACCATATATTGAGGTGGAAACCATGAATTAGTAGTTGAGGTGGAAACCATAAATTTGTAGTTGGGGAAACCATTGATCTTCAACCATTTGAGCTCTGCTTCGCCGTCTGTATTTCCTACATTTTCGGTCAGTGCTTGCATCTTGGATATCCTATATGCTGCATTCTTAATCTTTCATATGCATGCAGTGCTCATTGCAATGCATCATCAATTGGATGGTTTTGTGTGTTAATGTTGGGGTCGTGCATCAATGTCGGTCATCGATTGGATGTTTTCCTTTGCTTGCATCTACCATAGTCGTCACCTCCCAACATTGATGACCCCAATTGATGCATGGCTTACAGAAGAATTTCATGATATCTATCTTGCAAGCAATCGAGCACACACTGAAGCAAAAACGTGATATTCCAGGTGGTCCGCTGCCCCCAGCCTGAAGGTAAAATCAGGTGCCTCACCACCACCCTCATGTACCTTTCTCCTCCTTTAGCCAATGCTGGTTGTCTCAGGAATTCTCAAATTCATACGAGTCTGATTAAGTTTGTCTCAAGAATTCTCGAATTAATGTGGAGTCTGATTAAGTCCGTCTCAACAATTCTCGGATTAATATGGAGCTTGATTACACATTGGAATCTCTTCTTCAGACGATGTTGGGTAGCGTTCCGATGTTCAAATCTAGACAAAGATGATGAATAGCTGACTTGGTGTTGTGCTGAATGAAGGGACTGTGGAAATGACAGCTGCACAAGGTTTGCAACAAATTAAATTTATTTTAAAACCAGTGATCCAAAATAACAACACTGCCCTAAGCCCCGGAAAAGGAAAATGGTAGGAAATGGAGGAAAAATGTTTTGGACTGCCACCTGAATCTCCAAATTTTAATGAGAATGGTTATTCGGAACAATGAAGTGCTCTGAGGAGATGTTTGGCGTTGGCCATTGCAGGAAATATACGATGATTAAACGTGCATCTTTTCATTAAAGCAACCATAAAAAATTTTCCCAGAGAATTACTCCAGATAAAGTAATAAGTAACTTGTGGATAGGCATAGATATCGACAAGTTGATTCCATGTGCTCTTAATTCAAGTGAATCTCCACTTCACATTGGACCTGTTGCACTGAAGATTATAATAAGATCTTGCTCAATGTCCTCAAAGTTGTTTGAAGTTTTCATATTTAAAACTCATTGTAACACCTTAACCTCCTCCTTACTTGTTATTGAGTAACAAACATAAAAGTTGTTTTTGTTCCAAATCTAAAGAGATCTTCCTTGCCCAAATGGAACTTCCTCTATTTTGTGCTTTAGGCTAGACGATCTAGCCCAAGTTGTCCGATCCAACATTGACTTCTCCAGATTTTGATACAAGTAATGACAAGCAAACTAGGATTTATTTATTTATTTATTTTTTGGAACAAAAAATAATGTTAGATGATCCATGTACTCCCATATTTGGTTATAAGTCTGTTGCTTTCTTGTTAAAACAAAGACTAAAGAAAAAGAGTTATGCTAAGCAGGTATGTTGCTCAAAGTGCATATAAAAAAAGGATCGATACAACCATACAGCAATGGGACAAAAAGAAAGGTTAAGGATTGAATGAATGCTCGATCAATCAGATGTCTCGTCAGCGTTAGCTCTATATAACTACATCATGGCAGAAAGTGGTGCAAAAATATAGTCTTACAGATAATGTGTGGTTGTCTAATCTGTTTGAAGATCGAACAAAGTGGGTATTAGTATATAGGAGGAAAACTTTCTGTGCTGAAATAAAAAGCACCCAAAGGAGTGAGGAAATGAATGCTGTTATGAAGCCATATTTACATTCTAGCCAAGAGCTCATATATATATATATATATATATATATATATATATATATATTCAAGTATGTTGCAATAAGTTAGAGACGTTGGATATCCATGCTAGTTAGTCAACCACTGAAGTGTCTCATTCTAAGTTGTGGAAGCAAGCAATCTCTACCCAATATCTCTGAGATGTTTTCAAAGAAGCTCATACAAACCTGTGGAGATGGTGGGACCACTTATATTTATGAGGCCGCCAATGTGGAGCAACAAAAAGGGCAAGCTGTCAAAGATATAAACCCACCAAATGAAATATTTATAAGAAATTGCAAAAAATTTGAATCTGAAGAAATTGTAGAGGAAAAATAGAAAGGATGTGAAATCTAGGATTTCAATAGATTATTATGATAATTCAGCTGAAATTGATCCTAAATTTGCTGTCGCAAATCGTTGCGTTCAAAGCGTCAGCAAGCGTATGAAATTGTTCCAGAGGAAGCTGAAAAGCTCATGCAAAAAAAAAAAAAAAAAAAAAAAAAAAATTCGTTGGCTCCAAAACAGTTGTCATGATGCACAGCCCCCTCCCCCTTGGCGTCTCTTGGAGAGGCTCAGATTTCTTATCGATCTCGTTAGTGGAGATCTGCTTCAGAATCTCGCACCTCATCTATCTAAAGGCCACGCGGCAATGAAGTCACCATCAACTTGCCAAGCCAGCGGGCATGCAGTAAGCAATGATCGGCTCAAGTGCTGGACATCTTGCAAGGCATCGCCTCTTCGAACCTCGTGAAATTCTTGTGGAACGTCAATTAAGGAATTGGCCTCAGCTTCACGCCAGCTCCTCCCCTCCTGGAACAAGAATTTTCTAATTTTCTGCCAGATGGTGCTTCCACTAGCCACAATATTTGCAGGCAAACCATCCATTTCTAAACTTGGAAATTTTACACGCGTGAATTTTGTTTTTGTTTTTGTTTTTCTTTTTTTTTAAAAAAAAATAAAAAATTAAAAATTAAAAATTTATACCACACAGTTGTTGCCGAATTAAATCTCCAAGAGATAACAGTGCGGCATGTGACCGCGGTTGGAAAGGCAAGCCAGAATCTCGTGATGGGTAGGACTCCCAGGGTTGGAATCTGGACAAGCTACGATGATGAGTTTTTCTGGAGAGGCAAAGCATGGACGCCACCAGCAGCATTGGCTCTTTTTCCCTCTACTCCCAGCCACTAGCAGTAGAGCTCACGAGGAAAAGAGCGAGCCCCAGGCATTGCCCTGTTGACCATGCGCTGCCTTTTCACGATGCATGCTCCTTTGAGCTCCTCTCTCTTGCCACGTCCACTATTAATTAGTCAAGTTGCATAAAATGATGCAATGCAATATAAAAATCATTTGCTTCTGATGTTAGACAGGCCATGGATCTTCCAGCGATCATGTATATATATATATATATATATATATATATAATTGTTGCTCAAAAGTGAGAGAATAATTCACTGAAATTTTGGAGAAACTTTCCAGTCATCAAAGTGCAGTTGGATGATGGTGAAATGCCATATATTAATTAAGAGGACGCATCAAAATCTAATCACATGATTTAATGTAAAGCTAAGTGAGTGCTCAAGTAATCAGATGCAACCTAGTGGGCTTCAATGGTTGTCAATTCTTTTCCACTCCTTTATGATGACTTCATGGCACTGATTTCACGCCACATGCCCCCAGCGGCCCTCCATCTCCTTCGACTTCAGCCTTCCTCCGTTCTTGCTGCCACCTATATATATATATATATATATATTACTAAATAAGTAGCACACCGCTACATGCGCCGGGGAGAAAGTAAGAAACCCAAGAAAGAAAAAGAAAAAGAAAACCTTCTTATTTTTTCTGGCTTATAATATGGATCCTCGCAGCAGCGCAAGAGGGGACGCAAGAAACGGTTCGGACCCGGCCGCCGCCGAAGCCAACTCCGACTTCGACTCCGACTCCGTCACCGTACCTTTGCTGCTGAACCCTGCGTACGCCCGCACCAAGTCCATCGTCTACGACGAGCTCCGCAACTTCCGCATCAGCCTGAAATGGTGCGCCCTCGACCACTCCTCCCCCGGCGGCAGGGCCGCCTCCTACGCTGCCTTCGTGGCCCTCGCCCTCGTCCTCCCCGCCGCCACCTCCCTCTCCGTCCGGCCCCCACCCTCCGCCCCCGCCCAGATCCCCTTCAACCAGCTGGTCCAGCTCCCGTCGTCCGGCCTCGCTGCCATAGCCTTCCTGACTCTCGCATCCTTCTTCCGCCGGCACGGCCTCCGGCAGCTCCTCTTCCTGGACGGTGGCCTCCGCGACGACTCCGACTTCGTCCGCCGCGGCTACTCCCGCGAGCTGGACCGCGCCTTCCGCCGCCTCGCCGCCATCGTCCTGCCCTCCTTCTTGGTGGAGATCGTCCACAAGATCCTCTTCTTCTCCTCCGTTTCCGTGCCTGCCCCGCTCCCGTTCCGGGTGCGCTTCCCCTGGAACTCGTTGGCCTTCGTGGCCACGCTCGCGTCCTGGGTGTACCGCACGGGGGTGTTCCTGCTCGTCTGCGTGCTCTTCCGCCTCACATGCGAGCTCCAGATCCTCCGCTTCGAGGGCTTCTACAAGATGTTCGACGACGACGACGACGCCAAGGAGGAGGGAGCTGGAATGGAGCATCATCGTAGGAGTGCTGGTAATATGGAGTGGGCTATTTTCAGGGAGCACCTCAGGATAAAGAAGCAGCTTCTGGTGATCAGCCACAGGTATCGGATCTTCATCATCGGCTGCTTGGTGATCATCACCGTCAGCCAGTTGGGAGCTCTCTTGCTGGTCTTCGCTTCCAAATCCCAGAAGGACTTCTGCAACTCGGGTGACGTCGTCGTAAGATTTGCAACTCATTAACATCCAACAGCTCATGTCACTTCACTAGAAGAACAAAGGAAACTAATGTCTACGTCATCGTTCGTTGCTCTCCTTGATTGATTGATTACAGGTTTGTTCAGCAGTTCAGATCAGTGGCTTCTTCATGTGCCTCTTAGGAGCCGCCAGGATCACTCACAGAGCTCAAAGGGCTGTCTCGGTTGCCAGCCGATGGAACATGACCATGCAATGCCCTCCATGCTGCAACTCGGATGCATCGAAGAAGCAAGCGCCACTAGCACTGCCCATCAATGGGCTCAATGGATCACATCGCCACTCCGAATGCAACCTATCGAAAGAACCCATCATCCCTTCCTTCCATCAAGAAACTTCTTTTGAAAGCCGACAAGCTTTGGGTGAGCACAGATAAGAAACTGGATGACAAATTGCACAGCATCATTTGACTAATATTTTGGAGCAACTGGTTTTGATTGCAGTGACGTACTTGCAGCATAACGGTGGTGGCATCACGTTGTTTGGCTTCCCACTGGACCGAGGAATGCTGCACACGATCTTCGCCTTTGAAATGACGCTGGTTTTGTGGATCCTGAGCAAAGTTATTGTGCTTGCTTGATCGCTTTCATTGGGTTGGCGAGGAGCTGATAATCCAAATGAGTTATAGCATGATTTTGAATGAAAAGATATGGAATTAAGAATCCTGGCATATCCTAACCAGTAAAAATAAGGGTTCGTATGTATGTACCAGCTTCATTCATGTTTGTTGTATATGTACGTGTGACTGAAATGCAAGAAAAGTTGAATGCTTTTGCGGCCTATGCAATTCGCACGTATCAATATAAACATTTCAGCATTGGTTTTGTTTTGTTTAAAAGAAAGTAAGAAAGAGGGATCCCACTAAATATTATTAAAATTATAGAAGAAGTACCGAATCATTGTATGAAAGAAGAGAGAAGAAGGGAAGATAGCATGTTACGAGAGTTACTATGCATTTTTACCCATTTTTCATCCACTTTTTTAAGCAAAGAATTCTTCACATAGAACAAATTGTTATAATCTTATGAATAATAGAGGATTATGATGCCTTCTTTTCTTAAAAAATTCTAAAATCTCTCGTTCAATATATGCCATATGAATATCATAACTAGTTGATCCCAATACTTCGAACCTTTTGCTTGCTAGCATTTTTTCCTCGTCCATTCCTATCAAAGCTCCCAAATATTTGTTGACATTACACGCACTCCAAAACACTTGGCTAGAGATATCAATATTTTCCTTGAAAATGGGCATCGATGAACAAGTGATCCGTTGTCTCTTGATTAGCTCTTCACAACACATAGTCATCACCAATAGACCATCCTTTCCCAGCTAGGATTTTCACTATATGCAATTTGTTGAGGAGGAATAGTCAAATAAATATTTTGACTTTCTTTAGAACAAAAACTTTTCAAACTATCCTATAAAAGGAAGTAGACAACACTATGATGGTTGATAAATCTATAAAGAGAATTCACCAAAAACCTACCATTCTTGTTGGGCTTTCACATCGGAACATTTGTCAAGAAAGATGGCGATAATGGAAGTAAAAAGCTTTGAAGCTGCCATAGATATTAAGATTATGAGACAGTGAGAGGGTCATACAATTAGATTCTTCACTGCTGGATACAACGACTCCATATTGAGATAACCAAGCATTGCTTCTTTTTGGCATGATCATGTAGGTCCTCAAAAAGTTGCACCAAAGATATTGGTTTTACCCAACTATCCTTCTAAATTCTTATATTTTTTTCATTTTCAAGATTAAAGGCAATATAATTCCAAAAGACATTCAACTTCTTGCATATATCCTTTCAAATTGATGAAGCTTTGTATAATTTGCACCTCCTTTGCATAGCAAGTTCTTCATATTTTTGATACTCAATCGCTCTTCTTATCTTGGCAAACTACTTATCAGTTGATTAGATAATGAAAGTCACTTGTTGAATCTTTTTCTTTTCAGAGAAAAGTTTTTAAATTATCAATCCTACTGCTCACCCATTTCAACATTGGTTTTGATTCTATCTTCTGTGATCACAATCAGACTACACAAGAATATTATAGAATTTCATCCTTATCTCATCCCTTCATTCTAATCAATAATTCTTTTATGACCAATATTCTTCTCGACGAGCATATAGAACTTTGCCATCCTCTCTCTCTCTCTCTCTCTCTCTATATATATATATATATATCATACATGATCCATCTCTAGGAAGTGAGATTGCCTTTGATTTTTTCCTTATAGTAGATGAGGCTGCAGAATTAGACATAGCTTGGTTCCTTGAGCTTTACCTCAAATTGGATATAGCTTGCTTTTGTTCCTCTCCACTAAGTATTGCGAGTAAGGAAGGGGACATTAACAAGAAAGAAAAGAGAACAAAGAAGAGCACACACAGAATTTAACATGGTTCAGTTAATTGATATATGTCCATATCGACAAAAACTATAGAAATTCTACTATAAAGAAAATATTAAAAATTATAAGAATTATTTCTTCACCAGACTCTCTCTTACAAAACTTAGACCTACGTATACCCAATAGAAGTAGTACATCTCTTCAGAACTATTCATCTCTTTAACTCACTCCAAGACTAAGGTTACATATGCTTATATAGAAAATGAATCTGCAATATCCTACACAGATCAGGATTTGTATTCTATACATATTAGGAAATATGTTCTTGCTGAGCTTGTTAAGTTTTAAGACAAACTCTAATATTGAGTCCAATAAAAACCACACAAAGATTGTAGTTTAAGGTGATTCTATGCATGGATTGGGGAAAAACAAAGACTTGAATCATTATAAAAGAAAGGGAAAGAATAAAAAAGAAATAAATTTTAGTGTTTGAAAGAGAGAAAGGATCTGTGATATCAGTAGGTTTTTTTGTTTTTATTTATCTTTCATTCTCGTAACAAATCATATGGCATGCATAGTTTTAGGTACATAAAAGGTTATGTGTAAAAAAATGGCTAAGGATCTTGTTGTCAAAATTTCAAAATTAATATCAAACCCACGAATCAAAAAGGAGATGATTTTTATGCAAAATCTTCTTTTGAGAAATATATGATGAATTTCTAATCCATGATAATTTTTTAAAAATAACTGTGAATTTTGTTTGGTTGAAAAGCTGAAATAACCTAAAATAATTAAGAAAAAGAAAAGAAAAAAAAAAGTTAGGCTAAACTACAATATTAACCCTCAAATTTAGGGGCCGTGTCACTTTGGTTCCTAAACTTCAAAAGGTTACAAAAGTGATTCTGAACTTTCATTTTTGTTTCACTTTAATCCCTATCGTTAAATAGTAAAGACGCCGTTTGATTTTATCTCACGTGGCAGCACACGTGGCATCCAAGTGGCAAAGGATAGCACACATGGCATCCAGATGACAAAATTAAATTTAAAATTTATGATCAATATATTAACCTAATATCTAATAATTCTTTAAAAAAAAAATCCTCACCCGCATACCGCCGCAGCCCCCTTCGTCCATCCTCTCCCTCCTCCGGCCGTGGCCGACGGGGGTGAGGGACGGAGGGGGCGCCCCCCTCCTTTGTAGCCTCCTATGTTCCCTTGCCTCCCCCCGCGGCCTCCTTCCTCCCCCACCCCTAGGTTTTCGGAGGAAACACGGTCCCCCCCCCCCCCCCCCCGATCCCTCACCCCGCAGCCTCCCCCTGCCCCCAAGTCCCTCGCACGGGACCTGCCCCCTCCATGAAGGAGGCCGCGTTCTCTCCCATGCCTCGCTCAGGACGTAGGGCGCGGCCCCCCTCAACCCCGCGGTGCCTCGCCCCCTCCGTTCCTCGAGAACGCGGCCATGGGGGGTGGTGCGGAGTGCTGGGGTAGGGGAGGGAGGAGGCCGCGGGGAGGCGAGGGACGGGGCCCGACGGAAAGAAGGTTAAATTTTTTAAAAAAATTATTAGATATTGAATTAACGGATTAAAATTAATAGATATTGAATTAACGAGTTGATTATATATTTTAAATTTGATTTTGTCATCTATATGCCACGTAGGATAAAAATTAAACAACGCCTTTTTTATTTAACGGTAGGGATAAAAGTGAAACAAAAATGAAAGTTTAGGATCATTTTTGAAACTTTTTAAAAATTAGGGATTAAAGTGACACAACCCCTAAGTTCGAAGATCAATACTGTAGTTTAGTCAACAAGTTAACCATTTTTTTATTTTTTATTTTTTATTTTTTTGAAATTCTCTCCATCTGCCATGAGCTGAACAAAATGACTTTAGTAGAGTTATTTAGCCTCCACGCACAGAATAATCAGTCAAGCAAGTTAAAGTGATTACGTGTCCACTGATCGAACAAAACTATTAGAGACTTGATTGTCTTCATATCGTTCATTTTCCATCTCTTATCATGAGATGTACAGCGATCTTGTCGAGATTAATTATTAATTATTACCAGCAGCAGCAGATCTTTGGATAAGTCCTTAGGGGAATCACGTCCGGAAACGCATGGGACCTAATTACTAATTTGATTATGCTACCCTTGCTTTAGACCATTAAAACAATTTGATTATGCCAGCCAATTTAAGAAAGAGATCACGAGGGGAGGGCCGGCCGGTCCCCTATCCTCTGAACCGGACCGACCGAGTCTCGCCGAGTTCCGCTGTTTGCAATCTCACACACGCATCAGAACGAGCGAGAGCTAGACAGTGGCACCATGGTCGTCGCAGCCTTCTCTCGTCTTCTCCCCCATCCTCAACCACCGCCGCGGGCCGCCCTCTCGCAGCCGGCGCGCCACGTTCACCGCCTCATCCAGATTCGGTCAGCACCATCGCGGTCCCCTCTGGTCCTCTCATTCGCACCCGCTTGCCGCCCTCCCCGCTCCTCAGCCCAAGAAAACGGCGACGCATCCGAAACCCTTGAGGAGGGGGAGGGGGAGGCGGCGGCGGGGACTGAAAAGAAGAATGAGGAGGAGAAACAAGCCGCCGCGTCCGTCACGTCGTCGGTGGCAGACGAGATCAAGGAGATGATGGAGGCGAGGAAGAAGTCGTCGTCGGCGTCGGATATGTGGTGGGGAGGGGTGGCAGAGGAGGTGAGGGAGATCGAGTGGCCGGCGTTCGGGAGCGTCCTAGGCACGACCGGCGTCGTCCTCGCCGTCATCGCCGGCTCCGGCATCGCTCTTCTCACCGTCAACGCCATCCTCGCCGAGGTATCCGACCGGGTCTTCGCCGGCCGGGGCATCCAGGACTTACTCGGATAAGATTACAGTGGCCCCCTTGTTTTGGTCCGCACATTTTGTGCTCGATGTTTTCTTCTTTTATTTTTATTTTTTAACCCCGCAACTTTCTCCCTCCAATTTTTAATGTAATGTATTTATTGTTTTTTTTTTTTTTTTTTTTTTTGAGAATTTCCAGCCATCCAGACTATTCAGTCCTGGGACGCCATGACTCAAGCGCTAATAATTCAAGTTCATAAGGCTAAAAGGATCGCTCCGAAGATAATTTGGTCATCTCTTTTTTTTTTTTTTTTTATCAATATGAAATATTAAAAGACATTCTGTTATAAGAGATTTACAAAACAGTACGATTTAAATTAGATGGTGATTTCATAATTAATTTTCAGTATCTGAAAGAGTATTCAAACAAAGAATGCTAATACTGTAGCCATGTCCAAAAGAGTTCCCGTAGCCGGCAGTGAACTGCAGACCCTGATGCAAACTTCTAGAGGCAGGACCATAGTTCAAAATTTGGCCTTGAACATTCTACAATTCAATCATCTGGGAATCCAAGAAAATTATTGATTAGCTTTGCAACTGGCATTGCGTCTCCTGGTGGGTAGGGAACAAGGGAATCCAAATCCATGATTTTGATGGTCTGATGGAGTGTCTGTGGGCGTGCACAGAATAGGTGCTTCCTATCTGCTAGTTCCTCTGCAAGTTCACTTTGGTGGTTGTCCATCAAGTCCTCATTGACAACCACAATTAGAGGCTTACCCAATCGCAGTGTCTCAAATATGCTCCCTGACCCTGCTTAGCAACAAAAATTATTTGTCACATTCTCATCAGTAGGTCATTGTCACAACCTAAAATCTTCATTAACATACTAATATCACAATAAAAATATGGCGATTTTGAGAATCTCATGCATGAAGGCAAACAACAGAGAACATAAAACTTCATGTGCTCAAGTTAAGAGGATCCACTATGATAGAAAGATCAAAGTAATAACATGCTATTGATCAAAGCTGTAGCATGTATTTAGAAAAAAAAAAAAAAAAAAAAAAAAAATCCAGTCATGTCAAAACAATAAAGCACGGTGCCATGTACAGCCCACAATTTGCCTATCTGTGTCATAGCAGGCGCAGATATTGAACATGCTCATTCACTTGGTCTACAAACAAGAGGTCTGAAGGATGCATTTATGAACTAACATAATGCTGTCAAATCATAAACATATGTAAAGATTGCAGTTTTCTGAATTTTATACCAGACCCTGATAAGATCAGATGAAGTTCACAGCAAAATCTCTGGACATGCCAGACTGGAAATTTGGCAAGAACTCAAAATTAATTTGCATGTGGAAGAGCAAGGCCTCCTCAGACTATGATCACTGGCAATGGAAGAGGAGGCAACCATCAGAAAGACAACTTATTTGATGCAACTGTAAGCTTGGCTATTTCCATTAACAAACTATAGCACCCGGTCGTAACCTAGCTTCCCAACCAAGGGCAATAACTGCCATGTAAGACTAAACTTGTACCAAAGATTTTGGGTTTATATCACCCAGTATGAATCACTAGACTGGTTTTAGTACAAACATAAAATACTTTTACTGCAATATCTCTGGTATACAACTTCTAAACAAATAATAATGATGACAGTGATGAGTGATGATGATGATTGTATGATCAAACTACATCGAAACAACTAAACAAGTATATAGAGACCATAATATGTATCACCAACCAACCATATCCCCTGTAATATTTTTATTCCATATAAGTGATCGAATGAAAAATTTACTAGTATATTAAGGAATCATTTAGGAGCTATCTCTGTTCTTGAATGCACTATGCGTCACAAGCGAAAACATAACTTCTGGACGGGCAGTAATCACTTTAAACAAAAAAGTCATTAAAACAACATGACTGTAACACAGGCAGTCCAGAGTAGCAAATATATCTTTTTGCATTTTTTGGCTGCAATATTTCAATCCAACATAATGGAATCTGTACATACAAATTTGTCCAATTTCCTTAAAAGCATGCTCGTATTAAAATATCTCTTACAAAATTACATACTCTGCTGTTACTATTAGTAAACAGGTGCTCCTCTTCTTATCTGATGCAGTTGGAAAGTAACAAGTAGAACCCTTGAGAAAGAAGTTTGATAGAAGAGATCAAAGCAAGTAATCAGCTAAATATTTTATTTAGAATAGCAAGAATGGTCCACAGTTGTCTTATGAAGAAACATGTGTGGGGAGTCTTTGACATGGAAGAGGTAAAAACAGAATATGAAGCCATGTAGAAGTACTTGATATATCATGCCACGTGGAATAATTTTTTTTATATAGTATTTTACAAGGTGCTGCCTATTTTATTATATACAATCTCATAGCATCCCTTAATAAAAGATTAAAACAAGATCTATTACTTGACACCCTAATGAAAAAAAAAGCTTTTGTTAGACTCAAATCACCATTTTCATCATTCTCTTCTTATTAATTTTATCCAATTGTTTTGTCTCCACAAGTCCTTTTAACAGCAAAACGGATAGAATTATGAAGAATCTGACCAGCATCTAGAACATATTTCCAGTGTCTCATTTTTTGGCCTTGACTTTTGTAATCATGTTACTTTATAAAATTAAAGGAATTGAATCATAGGAATACAAAACCTTCCCCTTAAATCTTGTCATGGTCTGTATTCGTTATATACATCCTTAATAGTTTAGCTGCCAAGAGAATGTGCCTTGTATCTGTACAAGCAAAATTTTTCACAATATAGATTACCGCAAAATGTTACCTGCATGGCTGATGATAAGAGATGCTGATCTCAGGTAGTCAGCAATGCTTGGTGAGAAAGTGAAATAGTCCACAGCAAGAGACCCATCTTCTCCTGAAAACTGTTTGTAGGTTACACAAGGCTAATCATCTCTATTCACGCACTATATAAACAGAAGGAAAAAAGTTTCATAATACTAAATCAACCAAGTTCCTTTCCAGCTTGAACACTGGATAAGCATAGGTGAGATAAGGACAAAATGAATAAAAGAAAAGCATAGGTGCTCAATTTCATCCGTGGGGAAATTCAATAGTATATATAATCAATTTACAAGCAGCTTTGTTGCGCAAAAGGCATTACTGATGAACACTGGAATTGGTTAGTCAGATGCACCACGCATTTAGAATGCTTTTCCAATTTTGTATTTCAACATCATCTCTATGACATGATAGGCAGAGAAAACTATTAGAAGGAATGAAGAGGATTTAAAAGGATTTAGTGTCAGGAGAGACTGTACCACTGCGAGGCTTGGTGAGAGAACATTGCAGGTGATCTGTAATCTTATTAAGACTAACATGCAACAATTCTTTGGTTTGTTCCAAAAAACAAACACCAACTTCTCCATATAAACTCAATGACCTTTCAGGCCAACAACATTTATAAGCACAAGATCTGGTGAGAGCACAATAATTTAAAGCATTTCAAACTTTTTTAATTACCACATTGGACCCTTCCATGTGACCATGACTGCAGCTTCATTTCTCCCTTACCATAAAGATCCTTCACAACAAGCAAAAAGCATGTAGCATGAGTTGTTCACTCAACAACAATGAGAGTTCTCTTGCATAGTCTACATAATAATGCCTAGTGCAAAGATTTTTTAAGTATTCCAGGGATATCTTTAACCATAGAAGTCTTGGCATTGCAAAACATTAAGACTTCCCAATTCCCATAATAAAACATGTCAAATAATAATACACATCAAAGTATACTCCATGACATTGCTCTAGCTCCACCCAAATACCATAAAACAATAGTAGAAACCCAGTTACAACAAACAACCAAAAGCTGTGGTCCCTACCACATATATCATACTACTATTTCAGTTGAAGTGAACAGGCTTACATTACATATGAATTAGACTTATAAATGAGAAAAGGAGGACATCCATTTGATTTCTTTTCTTGGTGATTATCACAAGTAAAACTTTACATAGGAATAACTTGCCATTGAAGGAAAAAAAAAATCTAGGTAAAATTTCTGTATCCCAATCATATTATTACAAGCATTTCCTAGAAACACAAGAGATGAATGTTCGTTATCTTCCTTCTTGGTGAACTAGTCAGTCTGATCTTAAGGTTTTGGAAGCACCATAACTCGGAGCTTAGCTGTTTGTTTGCAGTCGAGGAAAGTCTAATAATCTCATATTAACACCTCACCTGTAGCTGACTCTATAACAGTTGCGACATTATTGGTTGGTAACCTCTTCTCTACCACATAAAGGACCTCATGTCAGCTTATTTTGACTACAATAGATCAGCATAGTAGGGGCCTCGTCATGCATGCAATATATATATATATACGTTCATTGATGGATCTATGGGAGCAGATTAGATATATCACAAAAATGTCACAAACTCATAGAAGATAATATGTTCATGCAGGTTTTGGTGCCAACTCATGTCTCAGGGAGTAAGTTAATTTTGTTGTGGATGACTCTGTTTTGCATCTCCAGTTGGATTGGGGACATTTTATATTAAGAAAATATCTTTACTTCTAAAGTTGTTCTGTTAGACTAAGATAGGTAGGATATTTCAATAAAGATAACAAAAAGTCTCAAGAATCAATAAGATATCATCTTTAGATCAAGCAATGAAGAAAACATTTAAAATGTCTCAATTCCAGAATGATGTACTAGAGTCAATGACAGCCTCCAATTGTAGAGTTCACTACTAGTTTGTATATATTATTCAGAATTTCCTTGGCTAACAACTTAGCAACAATTCAGAAAAGATTAGAGTCATATTAAGTCGGTCACAAAATGTTCTAAAACTTTAATGAGTCGTACCTTGATCCATAAAGCCAAGCCCTTATAGGAGGTTAAGGTTAAAGCCGAAACAAAATCTATCAGTATATCCATTTCAAGGGGTTAAGAGTAATGCTACAAAGGAGAAGACAGAGGGTCAGTTCAAACCACAAGGTGTTCTCAAAAAGGTTGCAAAATTAAGAGCCCATTTCAAATGGAAGATAAGGGAATGCATGATTCCCCAATGCTTGCCACAGAAACTGTATGAAGTGCTAACAATTTATAAATAGACCAGGACAAAGCAATCCAGGATGAAAAGAATCCAGATAAAGAGAATTTAAACATGATCAAACTAGAATTAATGCATATCATCAACAAAAAACTATCACATGGTGCACATAAGCATCAGCTTGACTTGGTCAACTGTTCCAATCCTACTTATGCAGAACATCAAAATGTTATGACAATTAAAATCACCTCAGATTTAATTTAAAATAAAATTGTCTCCATGTGTTGTTTTTCTCATATGATGATATACAATGTTTTTCTTATACTAAAATGTCTTATTCAGTACAGGAACAAAGCTGTACTTTAGAGGAGTATGCATAAATTTTTTAAATTCTAAATCATGCATTTTAGCATGAGATGGTTTATCATCAGTGAAAGGTGAAAAGCAAAAGGATTCATTCATAAGAGAAGAGTCAAAACCTTTGAGGGTACGTATGTCCCACGGCCCATTTGAATGAGGAGATCAGTGTATCCCCTCCTTGACAGCTCTTCTTTGACCTGCTGAGAGTCTGCTGCCTTGACAAGAGCATCGAAACATGTGGTTCCTACTGTCACAAACACCATCTTCCTTCCTTCTGTGCCATTACACGCTCCACCCATTTTTCGTAGTTTATGTCCAATGTTAAGACAAGCTTTTTTTTCTCTCTGCAAAATCTACAAAATGACGAGAACAGTCATAGAATACTTTCAAGTTAAGATTACATATGAATGGTAGTTTGATACTCTAATTAATTTTGAATTGATAGAATATCAAGATTAATGTTTTGTTAAAGGAAAGTAATATTTCAATTTAAAAATGGAATCAAAACTATACAATCAGTCGAAACAAGGTCTGCCTTACCAATTTATATCGACCGTACCATATCAGTAAGATACCAATAGTATTTATCGAGCTTCGATTCAGTATAAACTGAATCAGTTTGAATCAAATGGAACCCTGTACTGACTATATCGCATCGGTAAAGTACCGATAGGGTTTATCAAGCTTTGATTTAGCATGAACTAAACTAATCCGAATCGAGTGGACCGCCCTATATCGCTCAATACCGAACTATACTGCTCAGTTTCAAGCGATACAATGATTGGGAATGAGAAAAAGTGCTGACACACTATCTTGGTATGGAGTGTGTACAATAATATACCACATCGACAATGTCCCAGTATGGTTCTCGGTGCTAGTTTCATGAACGTTGGTAGAAATACCATTTGAAAAAGGAAAAAAGATTTGTGCAGATCTTGCAACTATAAAAGCAATAGAAAACTATCCAACAAACTGCATCAAAGTCATAATGGTATAATCCTTGCAAAGATTTAAGGAAAAATAGAGAGAAACAATTAAAAGTGATTTTATATTATCATAACTACAACAATCATACATGATCATTTGATATAAGAAAACCCCCAAACATGCAAGATTAAAATGTAACCACAGTAAATGCCAGTCCCCCCTCCTCAATGGCCGGTAATCTTGTGAGGTGGAATAAATTTGTGAACAGAGCTATAGATACACCAAAAAATGTCTCCATCAAACAAAATTAACTCCAAGATGACAAATTCAATTTATCATAGAGATCCATCTAGAACAAGGTCTAGAAAAAATAGATCACATGGAGAAAATGACTAGAGCAAAAAAAAAAAAAAAATCAAGAGAAAAGTTAAAATTTTATTGCTCTCGACAAAACCTTAATCCTGAAGCATGCAGGATTAATCTGATAGAAGATCCAAGAAAATGAAAAAGTTAATGAGACAAGGAGTGAAATTGAGAAGAGTTTGAATTCAATTAGGATATCTGCTCCTAATTAAAGGCCGAGCTGTGGCCCTTGGAGACAACTCAGGATTTGAAAAGGGTGGCCATGGCCAGGGATGGGAATGAGGAGAAGTCAAGGGAAGAAAGGAAGTAGGAGGGTAATAAAGAGGGTATGTCATACCAACCCATATCGACTATGTATAATATCCAGATTCAGTTTGGTATGAATCGAACTGGTCCAAACTGAGTGAAACCACTTGGTACTGGCCAATGTTGCCCAATTTCAAGCGACGTTGAAAGTGAGAAAAGGTATTGGCACCCTATCTCGTTACAAGGTGCATTCCGTACCTAACAATCATTTTGTGCCCAACCGATAATGTAGCAATGGGATTCTTAGTACAAGTTTTGTGGACCTTGGTTGCTCCTATTATAAGTTTTGACTTTTAAGTTGATCTAAACTTCCGTATGATATTAAATCTTATGAGAGTTTATTTACAAAAAGCAAGTCTAATCTAGAGCCAACATCAGCAGCGAATCATTCAGGGGAATTTCAAAACTTAAATGCCCTCAAATTGGAAACCTTCCCACCTTTTTTTCAGAAAAAAAAAAGCAGCACATTGCAGTCTCACAGTCCAAAAAGCTTAACCTTGTTAGACAATGAATCCTTAACAAGTGAAATCAAAGCTATGCTAAGTATGTGCCATAGTCTTATCAATCATGAAGTCCCTAAATAGGAATGTTAGGATCATGTAAGACTCAAGTCATGAATAAGCCCCTCTATTGAGTAGGAGCCAATTTGTGACAAGGACTCAAGATTGTCATAGTCATAGCTCACATGAATTTATAAGCCTAAGCCAGTCCTCCACCTCATAGCTTAAGCTCTTTGGACAGCAAATCTGTGACAAGTAGCTGGTGTTGCCACTCCAGTCTAGTAATAATTCAATAATGATTGGATTAGCAATGGATATGATTAAATGTACCAAAGCCTTATCCTTTTTTGGTTTATACAACTCCTCAATACATTTATGTTGTGGCAAAATTTGACCCTAACCCCACCACTCACATAAATCCACATCCAATAAATAAGTTTGGATAGGATCTTCTTCTCATTAGATTAGTGCCGAGACATCCTGAAATCAACTTGATTATAAATGGATGGGTTTAGATTTTGTCACTGGACTCAGTGGGTTACCCAATATAATCTGATTAAGAACCAAACATCTCCCAAATCTAATATAATTGATTTTTCAAACTGGAATATGGCATATGCGATGTATTTATCATTTATACCTTTAAATAAATAATAAATTTTATTTAAATAAAATAATAAAATATTAGAAGGACTTGAACCTTTAAGGTTATGATTACAAGGTGGGATAAGTGGGATAGGAAGAGGCTAGGAGAGGAAGTGTCTTAAGAAAAATAGAGTGAGGATGCCATAAGAAAATATAATAAGGACAGTTCACATTATATAGTAGTACAGATTAGGAGAAACTAATCCCCATCTTTTACTCTATACCCACTCCATCCCTCAAATTGGAACTAAATCCTTGCCCTTTCGCCTAGGTGGCACAGAGTGATGCCCTCTGAATAAGTTTTTGGGATAGTTCTCCAAATCTTTCACATAAATCAGTTCATTATTAACAGGGAGAAGTGGGGGGCTACAGAAAATGGTGGATACTGGTGGACATAATGAATCATACGAATCTAAAAAGTGGGAATCGCATTTTAATTAGGTTCAGTTTCAATTAGTTCAATTATCATATATCAATTTTTTTTAAAAGTTTATTATGATTGCGATGATATATTTAAGTTAATTTAATTTTTATTATCCATAATGTTGGTATATCATACGTATTTTCTCCATATATATTGGTAATTGAAAAATATGGGTTTGAATTTATGTACAATAAATAAGTTGAGAATAAATCTATATATTCTAATCCGATCCATATGGTTGCGGTCTTCCCTTTTTGATGAAGTCACGAGAAGAAAAAAAAAAAAAAAAAGAAAAGAAAAGAAAAGAAATCCTTGTTCGTTTCAGTGTTTGAAAATTAAAAAAAAAAAAACATTAAATATGTGAAGTCGATCTCGGAAAAGAGATGCTCAAGCAAATCAGTACGCATGGTAAATGTATTCATTAAAATAAAAATAAAAATAAAAACAGCAGTGGGATGGAAAGGAAGCGGAGAACAGAGAACAGTAACAATTTAAAGAAGAAAATAAATGAACCCTTTTGCCCTTTATCTGATCGCCGCCGACGCCGAAGAGAACTACGCTAGCTCCCGTCGCCTTGCTTCCACGATCGCCATCGGTCCTCTCGTGCCGATGACCCACCCGACGCTCTCTATACCTAGGGTCATCATTCCTCCATTCCGACCGGTTGAAGCAGCGGTCAGATCTGCGACCGTGCCCTTAGCTCGGTCCGGTTCTCGTGATTAGCTGAAAATAGAACAAGAGAAAGAAGAGGGATACCGTACCCAAAGCTTGGATAAGTCTCGGCGCTGCTTCCAATCTCGGACCCCACCTCTCGAACGAGCCGGAGAAAGAGAGAGAGAGAGAGGAAGAGAAGGCCAGAGGAGAGATCGCTCGCCGAATTCTGGAAGGCGATCGAGGTGGTCGATGCGTTATTTCGCTTTTATTCTTCTCATTTTCGTTACTTCTCCTTCTCCTTCTAGCGGCTAACAAGTTATCTGGAAGCTTCTTGTGTTCTTTTAGTAAATATGCGATAGCTTTGCTATTGGAAGGAAGTATGGTCGTGTTATGTTCAATTTGCTTAGAAAAATTAGACAACTTACTTTTTTTCTAATAATTTACGATTTCGATGTATTAGGATTTTTTATATATATATATATATAATTAATCGTGCTGATGGGGTTAAGAGTTACGAGTCTTCTGTTCAATGTTCTATTATTGCTGTTAGCTTTACCATAGAGATTCAGTATCTCACATTGTCAATGCTAAAGGAAGTAAATATCTCTGGATCAAGTTGATGGCTGTTTAAAATCTTAAAGATGACCCAGGTCTCAGTGAACTTATTATTTTAGATTTGCCAGAATTGGCTGTTGGACAAGAACCCTGTTAATGATTGCATCTTAGTAACATTTGAGCATGTTGTACCATGTCCATCAAGCTACAATCCCATTCAATTGAAGATAAATCGAAAGCAGATTCATTTCAATCTGGTCATCCAACTATTCAGCACATTTCAGATCAGATCCATTCATGCATATGGTGATTTCCCGCAATCCATCTAAGATTGAGCGATATTCACTTGGGATCACCTACTAATCCAATTAATTTTATTAGCATTGTAGTTTTTCGCAGTCTGTCTAAAGTTGGGCGACATTCACTTAGAGCCTACTTATTGATCCAATTAACTTCATTAGCGGATCAAAATTATATGATTCAAAAATTTGAATGAAAATTAATTGATAACAAGTAAACCTGAGTTATAAGTATATAACACTTTTTTTTTTTTTTTCATCTAATATGAGACTATTCTTGAGGTATTACAATGGGTATTACAATTAATGTTCTTGGGTCCATTAATATTCTAAACTTATTTCATTTTGTTAAAGAATGGTACAATTTTGAATGGGTAGGATATTATATCATGCTACTTTTCAATTACTTCAAATGCTAAGGTTAATGAAAATAATTATTAAAAAAAAAAAAAAAAAAGCTTTCAAGCATGGAATATCTTGCTTATGTGAATCTATTGTTCATGCGTTTTCCTTCTCATTTTGAAATTGGTGGTATATTGCATCTCATACGTGTGCTTTCTGGATATCTTGATCTACAGCAGCACTATGGATTTCTCATCATTATTCCACTATATGCCATTAAAAAATGATGGGATAAGAACTGTTATCAATGATAAAAAGGTTCATGCCTTTCCATTGTGTCAGGGAACATGGTTGAGATAGTCACTAAGCAGTGGTTATTTCTTTGTAAGATGGTGGCCAAAGAAGTGTCGTCTATAAGAAGTGCTTTGGTTGATGCTTGGCAGCTTGCATTTTCTGTCCAAGGGAACCCACAGGGAAGCAGGTGATCTTATGGTATTTCTGCTTTACCACTTGGCCGTCCAGGAGAGGTTTCCGTAGTTAAAATGTGAGAAATAATAAGGCAAAAACACAAATATGCATTCTAAAAATTATTGAAATACCTGTTATCCTTCTAAGGTCTCCATTTTTAATCAAAGTAGTCTGCTATATAGCAGATGATCCACAACTACACCACACACAAGCATACTGGAAGTATACTGGGGATTATTAATGGAGATGACAACAGAGATCATGGATTCGTAATGAGTCCAACGGCTAAACTCATGGACAAAATTCAAAATAGCATATTTGGCAAATTATTATTGTTTTTTTAAAAAAAAAAAAAAAAAAAAGAAAAACAGAAAATCCTGCTCTCTTTCCCTCTCTCTGAGTACTTGGTTGGTTTGAAACATGGTATTTGAGACTTAAGATTTATTCTTGCAAGAAATTCTCTGTTTAATTTTTGTGTTCCTGATAGCGGCTTTGTCGATCAGCTGATGAATATAAACAACAGAATTATTTTATTCATTTTGTGCAAATCGAGGAAAAGAAAGAATTTTGATCCTTCGAATTTTTTCCATGAAAAAATGGATGGAGATTGTGTTCGAAAATTTTTCTGAACTCTCGATCAGGCAGACGCCCCGCATTGAAAACAACATCGTTTAAATATGAAATCAGGTGGAGAGAATTGAAGGACCGACCTTATGTCTCTCTGCTACCCTTCCTTCGGCCACCTCACCCTCTCCGATTCTTGAGCCCATTGACCGTAGCTGACATCTGTCCCCATCTCTCTCCACCTTAATCTCCCACCCCACCCTCCTCCGACAAACGTGCCATCAAAATCCATCCTCTCTCCCGCTCTCGCTCTCTTCCCCCAGCATCCTGAGCCATTCTGCCGGTGCAGGGGGCGGCGGAGGGGGGCGACGAGCAGCAACATGGCTGCCCGGCGGTCTCTGCCGCTCCTCGTGGCCCTGCTCTTCGCCGTGGCGTCCCTCCACGCCGACGCCGCGGACTCGACCGAGGCCAACGTGCTCCTCGAGTTCAAGAAGATGATCGCCGACCCGGAGGGCAAGCTCGGCAGCTGGATCGCCGGCACAAACCCGTGCGGCGATGGCAGGCGTCTGGGGGAATGGCTTGGCACCATCTGCGTCGACGGCAATTTGCATGGCCTGCAGCTGGAGAACATGGGCCTCTCGGGCATGTTGAACGCCAGCATGGTCGCCCTCAGAGAACTGCCGGACCTCCGAAGTCTTAGCTTCAAGGACAACCAATTCTTTGGGCCGATGCCGGACGTGAAGAATTTAGCCGGGATGAGAAATATATTTCTGTCCAACAACAAGCTGTCCGGGGAGATCCCGGACGACGCGTTCGAAGGTATGAGCTCCCTCAAGAAGGTGGACCTCTCCCGCAACGAGTTCTCCGGCCCCATCCCGATGTCGCTGGCCCGTGTGCCCAAGCTCCTGCAGCTCAGGCTCGACGACAACAATTTCTCCGGCACCGTACCCGATCTCCGGCAGAAGGAATTGAACCTGCTCAACGTGTCCCACAACGAGCTGGAAGGCAAGATTCCGGACGGCCTCAAAAAAGTTAAGGAAGCCTTCTTCGAAGGTACTCTCACGTACCCATGCGCCCTTCCCCTTCCTTCCTACCACCCATCCATCCATCCATCTGCTTCCTCTATTACTACTATTACAATTACTTTCGTGTTCCTTCTCCACCAAAACAGGCAACAAAAACCTTTGTGGACAAGCTGTCGAAAACCCTTGTGCTAAGCCCACGCCGACGCCATCGGCGCAACAGAACTCGACCCCCATATTCGCCTTGGTGACCGTAGCCTTTGGTGGGGCGATAGTGATCTTGGGAGCGATCGTCGCCGCACATAAACGTCGGCGAGAGGGGGTGGAGGTGTTAGGCTCCTCGAGGAGTTTAAAAAAATACGCGTCGTCGTTTCAGGAAGAGAAACTCGAGAATGGTGCGCCGGCGAAGGAGGACGGGAGTGCAGGCGGGAGGAAGACCTGGATGGAAGCTGCGGCGGTGGCGGCGGGAAACAACGATCTGAGAAGGCTGGTGTTTGTGAATAGAGAGAAGGAGAGGTTCGATCTGCAGGATCTGCTCAAGTCCTCGGCCGAGGTGCTGGGGACGGGCAACCTCGGATGGACCTACAGGGCCACACTGCCCAATGGGCCATCTGTGGTGGTGAAGCGGTTCAGGGCCATGAACAGGTCCGGCAGAGAGGATTTCGAAGAGCACATGAGGAGGCTGGGCAGGCTGTCCCACCCCAACCTCCTCCCATTGGTCGCCTACTACTACAGGAAGGAGGAGAAGCTCCTCGTCCACGACTACGTCCCCAACAAGAGCTTGGCTCTCCTGCTCCATGGTAATTGACGGCCACTCCTTCCGCTATAAAGTAATCTTGGTTCCTCTAAAAGACAAGGAAGCATGATATATATATATATATATGTTACTTGAAGACCTTACAAGAGGTTAAAAAAGACAACAACGGCCAGCAAGCATCCCCAATAACAATCTTTCTTCCATCAAGGACCGTCCCTTGTACAACATTATGTTTCTTTAATCAACAAACAGAAAATAGAAAATCTCTGGTACCCATCCCAAAGTCTAGGTTAACTTTTATTTACATGAACGAAACAAAAGAACAGAAACGATTGGAAGAGAAGCATTGAACGGTAAACCAAGCAGACAGATTGAATCTTGGACGATGTTCATATGCAAGCCGTAGAGAAATTAATCCCACAAAGGGAGAGTTTGTCACCCAACTCAACTCGTAATATTTTCTTTTTGTCATTTGACTGCTCAGGTAACCAAGGCTCGAACCAACCGATGAGTCTTGACTGGCCGGTGCGCCTAAAGATCGTGAAAGGAGTAGCTAGTGCTATGGCTTACCTCTACGCGGAGCTTTCCATTTTAGCGGTGCCCCATGGCCACCTGAAGTCCTCCAACGTGCTGCTGGACGAGTCCCCCGAGCCCCTCCTGACCGATTACGCCCTCACACCGGTCATGAACCAATCTCACGCGGCACACTTCATGGTGGCCTACAAGTCCCCCGAGCGCAGGCAAATTGGCAGAACATCGAAGAAGAGTGACGTATGGAGCCTTGGCATGCTGATACTAGAGATTTTCACAGGCAAGGTCCCCATTCATGACCAACAGAAGAACGGGAAGGAAAGCACAGATCTGGTGAACTGGGTGAACTCGGTGGCCAAAGAACAGTGGGCCAGCCAGGAGCTCGACAGCAAGATGAAGAGGACAGAGGACGCCGAGGGAGAGATGTTAAAGCTGTTGCGGATCGCATTGGCTTGTTGCGACGAGAATGTCGAGAAGCGGTGGGAGCTGAACGAAGCCGTTGAGAAGATTGAAGAGATAACAGAGGGGGACGGGTACAACTCTTCTCTAATTCCATTGTAATTAATTAATTAATTGAGGATTGATTGGCCTTGCTTTCTTCGCTAATATGGAGATTTATGTGGAAGAAGCCTGTAAGACTCATGTGTTCTAGGAATCAAACACAAATTCACAATGATTTGGTCATATTCACTTGATGCTCATTTCTCATATTCCCCATCCGATCACTGCTCCTAATAATATTACGTGCAACAAATAATTCTGTTTACGCATAACTTGGTTATATTTATTCTATAACCGGGTTACATTTATCTATAACCACCTTCCCACAAGCCATAAAATGATATAAATTATTTATTCTAACTAAATAAAGCAAATGGACCCTTCATGGATATATCTGTAATAATTTTGCAAATATGCATCCCTATAATCAAGTTACCAAAAAAAAAAAAAAAAAGGAAAAGAACAAAGAACACCATGATGAAAATAATAATAATAATAATAATAATTTTGCTGCTTTAGGGACCATTTGGATCATGCGAGGTTTGACCCTGTTTATCACAGGATAAACTAGCCTGATAAATTTTCTCTTTATTTATTTATAAATATTTATAAATTATGTGTCATTTCAATTTTATCGGAGATATTTATAAATTATGTGCTAAATTTGGATTGTGTGATGAATACTTGGATTATGTGAGGTATTGTACTAAAGGGGCCTAAGGTATAACTTAGTTTAAACCCCTCCCTCAATACAGCATTGAATACTATTATGATCTTTATTACACCATATAATATACTATATAGATATATTTATGTCATTACGAATTAAGATCTTTAATATAACTTCTGATCCTACAAAAGTCATACCCAATCCAAACATAGCCTCAGTGCATCATATAAAATGAAATCACTCCCACCCATCAGTATGGAACCATGGATCCCACCCTAATCCAAGCATGTTCGTTTTGGACTAAAGAGCAACCTACCTACACAATTTGAAAGCAAAGATGCAAAACATTACACCCACACATCCATTGTGGAGAGAATAATTTTTTTCCTTAAAATGTTCCGGCATAAACTCATTACTCATATTCCTCCTCAATATGAGTAATATGATAAATAGGCTCCTCCTGATTATAAGCCTCGCTCAAATATGATATCATATTGAAAGAATAATATAAACAAAAAAACCGTATTCCTCAATTCACATTGATAAAAATTTAAATAAATCTAGTTTCAAACATTGTATTCATAGCCTGTATCCATTCCATCAAGATGATCTTGCATCATGAATGCTAGATACCTATAAAATAAAAATACTGGAGTGGTGAAAAATATAGAGAAGCCCCAAACATGTCATTAGTCCCAACATGAAGCATTTGACAAGATCAAACAATCAAATTCTCCTTTCTATTTACTGAGAGGCATGCATTTTATACACTGAATGCTAGTCTCATAAATGGCCTGAGAAGGCTATTTTGGTCATGCGACACCACTGATGTAATAGAAAATTTTATGCATCTTTTTAGCACCACCCAGACCTTCATACCCATTCTTCACAACAGTTCTAAACTGTTCTCTGTTGTTTTATCTATCTGCTTTGACATCTATTTGTTTTCTTGTAGACATAAGTACAGTTTTTTTTTTCTTTTCAGATCATATCTATCTGCCGAGGGATTTTGTTTTCCTATAGGCTAGGTCAAGTGTATAAAGTTTTTTCTTTTACTTTTTTCACATTATTTCAAAGTAAATATTGCCAGCAAAAATAAATTAAATGAAAAGAATCAAGAGAAAGTTGCTCCTCAAATGCTGCCACCCACCTTCACAAGTATAAACAACAAGTAGTAAGTAGCACAAACCTTCGCACTTAATTATATACAATACAAGCCATGCCTCTGAGCATGGACATGTATATTAGTTTTTCTTTCTTTTTCATTTTTTTGAGTAAATACATGTATACAGTTTCAATAGAAATTCTTCTCAATGTTGGATCTAACCAGCAGAAAGGTTAAAATAAAAACTATGATCTAGGATCATAATTCAAAGCAAGGATAGAAAGGTGAGGATACCACTATCATCAACAAAAAGAGGCAAACCCTTAACCAAACAACCTAACCTCTAATCATAAAACCAGCAAGAAAATAAAAAAAGGAACCTAATACCATAAAATCAAACTTATAGAAATCAATAATATCATGATGCATGCAAGGCACAATTGTACCTATATGCTCTCTTAGGAGACCTAAAACTGAAAACCTATAATAAAACCCCATTTAAAAGCTGATTAGGTTATTCCACCAACCTAAACCAAGGCCATCTACTCATCTCGTAACCAAGAGTGGTAAAAATTAACATAAACCAGAATAATGATACACATTTGTCAGCAAAGGAAAAATTGAAGGGAGCATCAATGATATGACAACAGATGCTCAATCCATCATCTACAGAATTTTGGCTTATCACAGATGATGATCCTATGGAAACAACTGGGAGAAGACTCCATTACTCATCAAAACAAAAGCCCCCGTGGATTATCCTCTGAGGACCAAATTGTAGAATTTTCACCACCTACAAGGGTGATAAACAACTCCATATAAATCAACCTCTGCCCATCCAACCTCTTGCATGGTCCAAGATAGAAGCCAAGGTACAATTGAAGTTGCAAAAGATAGAAATGAGTTAAACAAGCACTTTGCACTCTGCTGACCGCTAGTGACTACTCTTGGTCTCAATAGATGCATTATAACCATGTTTTGCCTACAACAAGTTGCCGGTACCTATACATAACCACCTAATGTAATGATTCTGGTGACTGATCCTCATGAAACGCTTGGCATGAGATGGTTTCAGAACGATACCATGGGAATCCGCCAAATTACAACAGTTTATGACCGCAGAAATTTATTTAATAAAGACAACGCAAGTAGATACTTTAAATTTGGTGGTTAAACAGTATACATACTTTAAAACTATTTGTCAAAAATATTGATGGCCATAGGTCTGCTACCGTCTGTTAAATCCACGGATATAAACCAAGCCATAAACTAGCGCATAAACGATAATTTGGTTGCGAAAAATAGTACTGAACTCGCTCATACATAGATCAAAAGCTAAAGTTCATCAACCAAAAATCCTCACTTAAATGCTGGGATCAAAGAGACAATACTAAATTAAAAAAAAAAAGAGAAAGAAAAGTAATGGAAAAGATGGAACAAGAGGATGATGCTTGGACATAAACGAGAAGCTAAGGCTGTTATAGAGGGGAAGGCGGCGTGCGCGACTCAAACCTCGGGCTGTGGCTCTACTCGGAGGGGATCTCGACGTCGCCGTCGGAGATCTCTTGTTGGAGGTCCTTGGGGTCCTTGCCGTCGACGGTACAGCCGACGGAGACGCAGGTGCCGAGGATCTCCTTGACGGTGCCAGCGAGGTCCTTGGCCATAGATCTCGGCCGCATCACCCGGGCGATCTCGATGACGTCGTCCAGGGAGATGTTGCCATTGTGCTTGATGTTCTTGGTCTTCTTGCGGTCGCGCTCCGGCTCCTTGAGGGCCTTGATCACCAGGGCGGCGGCGGAGGGCACCACCGACACCTTGGCCTGACGGTTCTGGACGGTGAGCTTGACGGTAACACGGAGGCCCTTCCACTCCTTGGCCGTCTCCTTGGCGATGTCCTCACCAATCTTCTTCGGAGAGAGACCCAGAGGACCGATCTTGGGGGCCAGGGAGCTCGCCGCCCCGACCTCACCGCCGGTGACGCGAACGTAAACGTCCACCACTTGCGACGGATCGAACTTTGGCGGCATGGCGGCAGCGGCGGCGGTGGCGAGAGAGGGAAGAACTCGGAGGTTATTAGGGTTAGGGTTTTTGAGGTAGCGGGGATTGGCTTGGGATGATTATATAGTGCGTGTGCCTCCGCCCCATCTTATCCAGGTCCGAGACAAGTTTTGCGGAGAGATGCCCAGGCCCGACGGAACCATGTAATGTCGATCGAAAGATTGTAAATATGGGCTTGTATTCCAATATAGCCCAGGCCCACCACGGAGCCACATAATATGGATCCAACGGTTCTAAATATTTTTATTTTTTTTATAATAAAATTTTAAATATATTCTAAACATAGTTGCATTTGAATATAATTAAATTTATCAAAAATTTTAATTTTAATTTTATAATTAATTACTTTTAATTGTTAAATTATTTAAAAATAATTTTAAAAATAATTAAATTTACAAATACATTCTTTAAAAAATTATACAAGTACATTAGTAAATTATATTTTATAAAAAATTTAAAATTGTTCACTATTTTAAAATATATCTCTATATTTTTTTATTTTTAGTTATCAAATTATTTAGAGAAATTTTTAAAAATAATAATACCTATTGGATTGTAGCATTTTAAGTCCTTAAATTTTAATTTTTTATTATCATATTATTATTTTAAAATAATTATATTTAAAAAATATTATATTTTAGTTTATTGTCGTTCTAAAGGGAATATATATATCAATTGAACTGATGATTTTTTTTTTGTGGATAAAATCGTTAATTTAACTAATAATTTCATACCTCATATCTAATAAATATTTTTTAAAAAAAAATGTCCTGATCGAACTCAAGTACCGGAATTACAAAAAAAAAATAATAATAATAATAAAACCATTGGTTGCAACCATAGAGGATTCTATAATCATCCCAATGATTTGGTAATTGGGACGGATTCACGGGGAAATGTGTCTGTGGATGGATCACGAGCTCCGCTGAACCGTCCGATGTCGAATAGGCTCTCGAGAATGGTCGTCGGGCCTGTACGGCCTCGATACTGGGACACGGCGAAGCGAGGGACGTCCCGAAAGCGGCCGTTTCGTTTGCGTCCCACATGGCACCAAAGGGGTCTGGCAATCGGTGCGCGGGAACCGGTTTCGGAAGTGGTCAACGGTTCAAATAGCACCAACCGCAAGCCATGGAAGGCCTCAGAATGCCAGGGTGAGAGAGGTCTGCTATAGGGAACGAGGGGAGGCTGCTACCTCCTCTTCCTCTCAAGGATCGAAAGAAAACAAGAGGGGAAGGAAGGAGAGAGGCTTCATCGAGGAGGGTCGTCTTATTTCCAAGGCATGAGGAAGCTTCCGGAATTGAAGCATGGAGAGGCAGCCCACCCCTTGGTCGCAGTGGCCATCGACAAGGACAAAGGCAGCCAGAATGCCTTGAAATGGGCAGTAGACAACCTTGTCACCAGCGGCCAGACCCTCATCCTCGTCCATGTCAACACAAAGAACCCCTCGGGTAAGGAATCAGTGTAAAATGATATGGGAATTAGCCGCAGACTCCATCCTTCACCAGTGCCCGTTCTTGTTATCATGGCTAGCTCTTGATGACGATAAAGCTATTTCTCATGCAATGCACCTCACTATGATAGCTGTTGATGATAACCATCTCTCATGCAATGCAGCCGGGAACCATGAGGATGGAGCTTCGTTTAAAGAACCCACGGATCCACAAACGAAAGAACTTTTCCTTCCCTTCCGTTGTTTCTGCACACGCAAGGATGTGAGCACCCCATACGCTTCTCATTTGCATAAACAAAACTACTCTCTTGAAGTTTTTCTATCAAGATATAATAATAATAATAATAATAATAATAATATATATATATATATAAAAAAAGGCTTAGTCTTGGATAATTTATTTACTTTGAGGAAGCACCGGCGTTTAGTTAATCAGTTGCAAATGTTTGTGGTGTTCAAAAGGCTTGATTTATTTGAACAGCAATACGCATTTTTTTTTTTTTTATTCATTCATTCATTTATCTCATAAACAAGCAAAGGTCTTTAACAAGAGAAGGTGTATTAATTTTTATTGCTGATTAGGAGTGATTATTTCCCACAGATACATTGCAGGGATGTAGTGGTTGAAGACCATGATGTAGCGAAGGCAATTATTGAATTCGTTGCGCACGCCGCGATCGAGAAGTTGGTGGTTGGTTCCCCAACAAAGGGAGGATTTATTAGGTGTTGTCTCCAAATTCCAGGCCCCATATAAATCAAACGAAATTCTGTGTGTGTGAAGAAATTTTGCATGCCTTCAATCTATTATACTGAATTTAGCTTCTTTGATCTCAGAAGATTCAAGAATCCAGATACCCCCACCAGCATCTCCAAAGGTGCACCCGATTTCTGCACCGTCTACGTCATTTGTAAAGGAAAGATACACTCCGTGCGAAACGCCGTCCGATCAGCTCCGGCCATATCTCCCTTCCGCCCTCAAATCCAGAACAAAGCGAGCCACAAGACCGATCCTATCGGCCCACAACCCTCGTTTGGTCCAAGAGGTTCGAGCTACTGCGATCGTTATAATTAACTTCTCTTCAGTCAAAACACACGGCTTTTTTTTTTTTTTTGGTTTTTCATCCTCTGAACCACCTGGCGTCAAATTCTTGCAGCGCTGAGCGAAGCAACACTGGATTCTCGTAGCCTGCACCTCGATGACTCGATCAGGTGAGTTGCATTTGTTATTCAAAAGCATCGACAAGGTTGCAGTTCTCAACAAGGAGCAATGCTATTTTATTACTTCGCTGTCATACCTGTTACGAAATTAACAGTGAATGCAATCTCTGGACCAGGTCGCCATTTGCCAGGGGAATGCGTGGCACGACCGCAAAATCATATGCGAACTTGTCATTCGCGGACAGTGACATATCCTACGTGAGCTCCGGTAGACCGAGCGTCGATCGTATGTACCCCCCAAGGTTATCCAGCGGGTCGGAAAGCCTCGATCGAAGCTTTGAGATGGTGATGACACCCATGAAATCGCTCGATTCGTACTCCACCGGGAATGAGTTCTCTTCAATCTCGCAAGGCAGCACTGGAACATCATGGTCATCTAATACCATGGTAAACACCACAGCAACTGAAATATTTTTATGCTCGAGTAAACGACAATTAGGGGAAAAAAAAGAAAAGAAAAAAGTAGTGAATTAGAAATGGAATTACCATTAACATACCTCTCTTGCAGGAAGATGTGGAAGCAGAGATGAAGAGGCTGAGGCTTGAACTCAAGCAAACGATGGAGATGTACAACACAGCCTGCAAAGAAGCAATCACCGCACAGCAAAAGGTAAGAAATCTCCTGCATGCTTTAATTTGATTTGAGTTCCCATGCGATGATCCTGTTCAAACTTGATCCTTCTCTTGACAGGCAATGGAGCTCCACCGTTGGAAGGTGGAGGAAGAGCAAAAATTAGAAGAAGCTAAAATGGCAGAGGAATCTGCAATGGCCCTGGTGGAAAGGGAGAAAGCAAATTGTCGAGCAGCTTTAGAAGCAGCGCAAGCGTCCCAAAGGGTCGCCGAGATAGAAGCTCAGAAAAGGATGATCGCAGAGATGAAGGCAGTCAAGGAGGCCGAGGAGAGCAAGAGAACCGCGGACGATGTCGCACGTACAAGAGTGAGGTATCGGAGGTACGTGATAGAGGACATCGAAGTAGCCACGGAATACTTTGCCGAACATCGGAAGATCGGCGAGGGAGGTTATGGTCCCGTATATAAATGTTATCTGGATCACACACCAGTTGCCATTAAGGTCCTCCGTCCGGATGCAGCTCAAGGGAGGTCTCAGTTTCAACAAGAGGTATGGAGCACCATGTCATTTAACATTTAAACACAGCCATTGCAAACAGAGCTGTAGAAAAGAAAACGAAGCTGCTAGTAGTATAATAATAATATACCCACACATGGAATGGACTCGACGAGCATCATCATCATCATCATCTTTTGGACTTGTAAACTAATTGAACTGCTATGACGCTACTAGCTTAATCATTTGATAGTTTAATAAAATACCGCTCTCGTTCTCTGCCAACTTTCGATGCACCACAGGTTGAAGTGCTGAGCTGCATTCGGCATCCAAACATGGTCCTGCTTCTAGGAGCCTGCCCGGAGTACGGCTGTCTAGTTTATGAGTACATGGCCAACGGGAGCTTGGACGACCGGCTGTTCCGGCGGGGGAATACACCGGTTATCCCTTGGCAGTATAGGTTCCGCATCGCCGCCGAGATCGCAACGGGTCTCCTCTTTCTCCACCAGACGAAACCAGAGCCGCTGGTGCACCGAGATCTCAAGCCCGGAAACATCCTGCTGGATCGAAACTACGTCAGCAAAATCAGCGACGTCGGCCTGGCGCGGCTCGTCCCCCCGTCGGTTGCCGATAACGTGACGCAGTATCGCATGACCTCCACGGCGGGGACGTTCTGCTACATCGACCCCGAGTACCAGCAAACGGGCATGCTCGGTGTGAAGTCTGACGTCTACTCGCTCGGGGTGTTGCTGCTGCAGATCATCACAGCAAAACCCCCCATGGGGCTGACGCACCACGTCGGTCGTGCCATCGACAAGGGCACGTTTGCCGATATATTGGACCCGGCGGTGATGGACTGGCCGGTGGAGGCGGCGCAGCGCTTGGCCGAGATAGCGCTCAAATGTGCAGAGCTGAGACGGAAGGATCGACCAGATCTTGCCACGGTCGTGTTGCCGGAACTCGAACGATTGAGAGAGCTTGGAGAGGAAAGCATTCTATACTGCAAATTACCAAGCTCGCACAGCTCGCCCATGCACAGTCAAGTTTCCATCCAGGTATGCTCGTCTCGTGGCAAGGCATCCAACTTCATCTCCGGTCCGATTATCCTCTCGGGGATTTAACCACCTAACTTTTAGTACACGCATTTGTCTTGTTATCAACAAACACCCTTGAGATAGGCTAAAAATTAAAGAAATTTAATAGCTGAAACCGGAGATTAAATGGATACTCAATAGGGTTGAGTGCTAAAGTTCAGTCCACTGAAGGACGAACGTAAATTATATATATATATATATATATATATAGACTCACGTTTTTTTTATCAAAGAAACTCGCATAAAAGTGTTTATTCTAGTTAGGCTAGAAGGCACTTTTGGTCCTCAAACTTTCGGCATATATTTTAGTTCTCAAACTAGCAGTTGCTGCAGTTTAGTTCCATACTTTAATAATATTATATTTATAATATTTTATTATATATTATTAAAAAAATTATTAAAATAACTTGATGTATTATTTTAATATAAATTTATAGATGATACAAATACGTAAATAATTTATATGTCTGCATCATCAGAATGATATATATTAATTATTTTATTAATTTTAGTTGACATCAGTAATCGATATGTCAGAGATACAATATTTTTAAAACAAGAGGATCAACTAAAAGTTTGAAAATCAAAATAAATAAAAAATATATTTTTACCTTTTAATTATTTATGATCTTACATTAATAGAATATATATATATATATCAGCAGATCACGTAGAAGGAAAAGATTACATTGCAGTGAACAGGTGTACGTTAATAGGATGTAATGCACCATGATAGCAGAAGTTATACAAAATACCCTTGCTGGAGCTGAGCCAGAACCAGGAAAGCTCTGTGGATCAGACCAAGAAAAGAGTGGATGAACGCTCCATTCCAATGAAGTACAAGATTATTGGGAGTGCTAAATCTCAGTTTTTTCTCTTCCACAGGATGGCATGAGTGACGCTTCACTAACGCAATCCGGGTATTCAAGTGGATCATCAGTGACTGGAAGAAAATCAAATGTGGCCTGAGAAGATAACAAACAGCAAAACCCAAGGTAAAGCTTTCTGTGATTCAGGTCACATCCTTCATCAACAAAGTTGCCAAAAAAAAATCGAAAGAGTGTTAAGAATATTGTTGGTTCTTGCAGGTTCCTTTGTAATCAACCTGGAAATACGGAAGCCAGATGTGAAAATATTAGTTTCTCAGCATTAAGCAGAACAGAATATTGGCCAAGTAGAGTCAGCTACCTGGAGAAAAAAAAAAAAAAAATGCTTCATTGAGTATAATACTCTTCCAAACTCCTGCTGGAGATAACAGATACCAGGAGGTAGATAAGAACTAATGCAAAGAGTAATATAAAGAAAGGTGTCTCTGCTGACTATATCAACTTATATCACACGCTTTTGCTAGTAGGAAATGAGACATGTAAGTGGCTCAGCTTTTTGCGTCAGGGATTTTTTTTTTTTTTTTTTTAAACTGTAAATGGAGGGATATTCCCCCACGAAGTTTTTATTAATAAGAATATTTACAGGAGAGGAATATACAAGGTGGGATTAAGGAGAATTAATAATGGCAGAATGAGCCTCAACCGCCTTATCCTTCACAAGATAGGCCTCATGGTCATCTAAAAACCTCTTCAAATCGATACTACAATTGTCCATGCGAACCTCTTCTTGATTCAGAGTATGTAATGTCGAAAGTAAAAAAGCCCATTTACAACAAAAGAAAATTAAAAATTAGCACCCCCATCACGTGCTAGCCCGATTAATTTACTAATGGATCAGATACATATGGTCTTAAGAATCTAAGTACAAATTAATTGGTAGCAAATGAACTTAAATTATAACTCTTCAAATTATTTTTTAACTTGTTAGCAAGTCAAGTCAATGTGAGACTATTCATGCATAAAGATATTACAATCTCTCTCTTAGCTAGAATCTATCATTGTCCCTCTCTCCTCCTGCCTACCAACTTGCGCATGCATGGATCAGCTCTAATACCGTTTATAACATCTCAAGTTCATCTACTAGTTTAATTAACTTATTAGCGAGTTAGATCTACTGGTCTTAAAAAGTCAAGTATAAATTAATTGATAGTAAATAAACTTGAATTATAACTCTTCAATCCATTTTTTTCTATCCGATATAAGACTATTTATATATAAGGATATTACAATTATAAAGCCGCCATTACAGCATCAATGATTCAGCTTAGAGGCAGATTCTAACTAGCTTGTGGTGTGTGTGCGACGAAGACGTCGCATTATAAAGAGAAAAATTGTATCACCTCAAAAATAATCTCACGTTGAATAGAAAAGAAAGTATTATGTGCTTGTAACTCAAATCTACTTGCTATCCATTAACATTCACTTGAGTTTTTATAGGCTACATGATTTTGGTCTATTAATGAGTTAATTGAACTAGTAGGTAGGTTTGAGGCGTTACATACAACTTGCTTGAATTCATCACTGTCAATAAGCACCAGCTAATTAATAGCTAGCTGATTAATGGCAAGTGTCCATGCGTGCATGGATGCAAGCATGCAGACTCCGGCTTATACATTGATTAGATTTTATCTTTTCTCCTAATTTTTCCTTAAAAAAAAAAAAAAAAAAGGTTGGATCAGTTTGACTGGCACTTCTCTTGATGTGCTACATCCTTAATGTGTTAGCGTAAGATGCAACCTAAAAAGTTATTCCTTTTCTTTAAAGGAAAAAAAAAACTTAACTGGATGCCATTCGGATTAGTTAAAGCTTTCTGGAAGTTGATAAGCAATTTGGCTTTCTAAAAAGGTAAATCATTGTCATCAAGTCTTATAATCCTTCTATATCATTTATTTATTCATAATCCATTCTTAATTGGGGTAAAGAGGAAAAAGAGCCTATAGTTGCCGAAAGGCAGGGTTTAATTCTGTTGTTTTTTTTTTTTTTCTTTCTCTCTCTTTTTCTTTTGATTCGCAGATGTTGTGAAAGTGATCTTTAATATAACTCTTTGATCGAAAATTAAACTATATAATGTGAAATTTTCCAAGTAAAACAATCCCACAAGAAACATAACTGAAATTTGCTATGTTAATTTATAAAGCAATACATAAAAGCAATTCTAAAGAACATCCTCATAAACGAAATGATTTCGTTTGGTGAATGAATACACGTAGCTCTCTAACTGCCCCTCGAAGAAGAAGCCTTGCGCGATCCACAAGGGGAAGTCGAGGAAACGTGTACGCATGACATGGGAAACTCGGCAAGATTTGTTACGTAGAAGAAATTGGAAGCATAAATTCTTTAGCGTCATGGACCAGACACCCAAGTGTGTCATCCATTGGCAAATGCTTCCTCCGCCAGCAGGAAATCCATCTCCAATCAAAGGTGGCGCCGGGATCCTCTACGGTGATAAACCCCGCTATTAAATAATAATAATAATAATAATAATAATAATAATAATAATAATAATCATCAGCTACTTGCTGATGGATGAGCCAGCAAACTTCATTTGATATACACGTCATATCATCTTCTATGGTGCCATGAGTGTGAACCTTCTATAATGCATGATTTTATACTTTAAAATACTGTACATATTTAGATAATCATCATTAAGACTAAAGCTTGAATGAATGTAATTAAATTTTAAAAAAATAATAAAAAAATTATTTATACCCATATGGTGTAGACTATGAATAAACTATTGTATTCATATCCAAGATAAAACACGTAAGGCTGTCAACTTAATTCAATCTTAACTCAATCTATATTTTGAGACCCATAAATTGAATCGGATTTAAAAATTAAATCAGATTTAAATTTTAACTAAGTGTATGTCTTGTATATTTTGACCTGATCTAAACTCGATTTATTCTGAATCATAAATCTTAATTATATAAATCTTATTTCTTTTACTCTAATTATTTTTATAAATTCATTGAATGAAACTCTAATTTAAACTAGTTTTTCTCTTCATCTTTTATTCTCTAATTATATTTAAATATTTATATTTTATTATTTTATTTTCATAAATTTTCTTTGTAATATTTTAAATATATCAATAAATATTTTAAATATCGTAATTTATAAACTTAAGAGTAACCACTTACTTTGATGGAATCAAAAGTTTTGGAATAAAATTTAAATTTAAATTAATTCTTTTCAATCTCATTTAATTTTTTAATAAATCTATATTTGATTATTAATTATTAAATTTTAGTAATAAAATAAAAATTAAATATTTGACTTAATTGTAATATTTTAGATTAAATTTGAATATTTTATTAAATCTATTTTTTTTATAAATCTGGTTCGATTAATAGATGAATTAGAGCATATTTAAAATTAAAATTTATATATATAATTAGATTAAGATTAATCATGATCCGACCTCGTCCAATGGGTTCATCAAAGTTAGAACAGTATTTTATGGAATAAAATTTGTAAAGCGTCCCTTTTTAGAGGAAACACATCTAATACCACCACAGCATGCGATCACGTATCCCTCTCAAATAAAAAAAAAAAGCATCAACCTGGGAGCAATCTCGCTTAAGAATTGAACTAAAATACCATTTCTTCTTTGGAAGAGACATGGGATTGCGATGAGTCAAAACGGACTCGAAGACTTGAAGATCTTGACTTTAATGCACATGAGCCAAAAGATCAAAGCACATTCCAAATTGTCTTTTTCTTTTTCTTCTTCTTCTTCTTCTTCTCCTTCTTCTTGAGATGATGGAAGGATTGACAAATCACTACTTTTAATGTCCTATGGCGAATTCTTTAAGATCATGAGTTATTTCCAAGTTGTCTAAGAATTATTAATTGCAGATAGATTTGTCTTCTTTTTCGCCTATGAATAGGAGAGAGAGAGAGAAGTGGACCATCTACGCTTAATCTCTATTTTTTAATCTTCAAACGAGTGTGTTGAAGATCTATGAGTAGACTGTAATTGTTGAGATTTGAAGGTTAGATTGATATATTAAAATAAAATGCTGGAAATAGTTTGTTTGTTTTGTCCCATATAAAAAGTTATAAAACTTTTTAATAATATTTTTTAAGAAACAAACATCCAAAGTTAATATATATATATATTTAAAGGCAAATATCACCTTCAAGACAGTGCTCATGATGCCTTAAAGTCAGACATCACATAAAAATCTTTAACAATAATATTGAATGATATCTAATTAAATTTTGTTTTTAATGAAATGTGCTTCTCGTTGCAAGAATATATTTTACATAAAAACATTAAAAATAATATTATTTTTGTTATATATGTATGTTTAAATATAATTTCAATGTCAAACATTGAAAACATATAATTGATTTAATAACTTATTAATTTTGCATTTTGCACCACTATACTGCACTCTTGAGCATGGTGCCTTGAATTTTTTTTTTTTTTTTTTTTTTCACCTACCTTTCAAAATCAAAATTCATAGATTATTCTTTACATGTTTGATCATCTAATGCACACTCCATGATTTTCACTTAATCATAAGTCCATATCCAGTTTAAATGATCAAAAAGAACAACTTTAAGCTCCTGTTAGTAGAATCCATGATGAATTTAAAATTGACATACTTAGCTTTACCAGCCATGAAATCCTCCTCATATTTCTTTATGGAAAAGAAGACAATGAGAAGGCTATTATTTTTGTCTTTTAATGCATTGATAAAAGAATTTCCAGGCATTCATTAAATTTATTTCCAGTAATACAGCCAGTTAGTAACTCCCCATTTTCATTGCGTGTCTCTCCAATTCATTTTCAGTTGGCAGACATGATACCAGCATGGAAGTTGAGCAGATGGTAAGGCTGATGTCAATTTCTATATGCATATCTTTGAGATAAAATTACTTGGAAAAAACTCATTTTGTCCAGTTGAAGTGATTGATGAATATATATATATATATTCTTTTTGGTAACAAAATAATGAAAAAGTTTGTCAAATGTGATATGACTAACATCTTTAATTACCTACCAACCAAAAAATAAAAATATCATCAACTATGCAATTCTCTGGCAACTGTGTCAGGCTTGACAGAAACCATGGCAAGCAATATCTCGTGGCATCTTCAATACGCCCAAGACTCACTATAGAATGACAGGTGGCATGGATCATGGATCGAGTAGATACGGAACATCAATTGTTGAATAATTATTCCAACAATCCAAGCAACAAGCAATTATTTTGTCAACTTATGGAAGCAAATTTAAACCAACCATTCTCCTTAGATCAATTTTTTTAAGACAATAACACCAAACAAAGCCATGTTAAATGCCAAGACAACGAAACCAAGCACATGGCATCCCCCATGCGTGAATATGGCTGTGTAGATGACTGATTCTTTCTTAACCATAAAGAAAGGAACAAGTATTAAAGACTAATCACCTTGGCTCTTATTATAATGTAATTTTAGGGAGCAAAACAAATGGGAATAAGGTCCATGTGGTATAGGTGTACTAGAATCTCAAAATTTTTGAATAAGCTGAAAATTAGAATAAATTGCTAATTTACTTTAAATAACAAAACTATCCTTGGTCTAATTAGTATATTTTATATAATAATATTTATATTCTAGATGTAATGTCAATATTGAAGAATAATATTACATATATTATATAGAATGTATTGTACATACCATTATATGTTTATAATAGTATGGTATCGTAGTATATTATATTATTTGATAAACATAATATAAGTAAAAATATATCATATAGTGATATATTTTATATTGAGATAAACTTGACTGTATTTGAATGTTCCCGTATCACAAAGATAAAAAAAAAAAAAAATTTGGAATAGCTCCAGAATTTGCATGGATTCAAAAGCGAAGAAGGTGACTGAATCCTAAATTTGGTTACATTTGAATATAATCAAATCCACCTCTTCTATATTATAATATTAATATTAAAGTATAATATTCTAATATTATTTTATTAACATATAATTTACTCTACTAATAGATATACATATCATATTATAATATACTATTAAAATTTCATAATATTATAATATAATGCTAATTTTAAAATCTAATCTAAAACATCAGCCATCATAGATTGTAATGGTAAAAATATTGTGACATAATATAATATTGATATTGTATAATGATATAGTATATAATAATATTATAATATTGATTCATATCTAAGTTACACTTAGTATAATTTTAAAAGAGTTGTACCTTTTTAGAATTACATGATAAAAGTTTTAGATTGATAATTCGAGCTATTAGATATGATCTGTTACTCTTAAATATTTTACACACTAAAAAAAATATAATTTCAAGACTCCTTGACTTATGCACCAAATGATTAAAAACTAACATCATTTAAACAATCATAATAATTTTTGGTATATATTTTAGCTGTTCAATTCAAAAAAGATGTAATTCTTCTAAAATTACACTTAGTATGACTTCAATCTAACACTTACAGTATAATATATTATATCATCTTAACAATATAATAATGCTATTAATTTTATTGTAATATTAAGTAAATATTAATTACTTATTACAATAAATGTAAGATTATATATTAATATTATCATATTAATTATTATAATACCAATTTAATGTTTAATTATTTATATATCATATCATTATATTTTACTATAATATTAAGACAACAATATATATATATATATATAAGCAAAATAAATATTATATATAAGTATAGGTCTATTTTGAAGATGAATGTGGAACAGTGACGGGTATAAGGATGTAACTCTATTTCAGTTTTATGCTCCAACTAAAATAACATATCGTAGGAAATTACAAATACTGAATGAACCCCCTCCTCTCCCCCCCCGGTTCCCCAATTAAATTCAATTAATACCAATTGCTTCCAATGGTACCCGCTTTCAGGCGTGTTTATATATCCTAACGACTGACCGTATTGGGGGAATGGAATTGAGAAAGATGGCCCTTCGGAAGCCTCCCTTATCCTTCCTCTTCTAGAGACAAAGAGAGGTGGAAGCCTCCTTCCTCTTCTTCTTCTTCCTCTTCCATCCCTTTATTCTGCTCCTTTTTTAATATCTTATATTTTTCTGAGAAATTTCCGCTGAAATCGAGGGATTCTGTCCTAGAGTTCGCGATCTTTCGGCTATCTTTTTTCCCCCTCTCAAAGCGACCACCACCCCCCATTCTTCTTCTCCAGAGTCGCGAGCTTATAAAATCCGCTGATGCTCGCTGAGAAACAAACGATATAGAAATAGAGAGACCCACCCGCTTGGGAAATCCCACAAAGGGCGCGGCCATGGCCGATTCTTCCGAGCGGAAGCGCTCTCTAAAGCTCTCCCTCTTCGGCTCCGAGCCGACCACCGCCCGCTCGCCGAGGTGCTTCGGTGACGGGGCCGTCGGCCTCGGGATCGTGGCTGCGATGAGCAAGGCCGTCGGCGACGGCAGTGTCGCGGCCCCGGCCCCGGCCCTGTCGCGGTCCGACCCGATCCCGATCGTCCTGGCGAGGCCCGCCGCGAGGGACGAGGACGATGGAGATCTCTTGGAGAGCTACACGTACGTGATCTCACACGTGCGTGGAGACTACGTGAGGAGGGTCTACTTCGATGGCGGCTCCCATGGCGTGGACGGTAATAACACGAGGAGTTCGGGGGTGTTTTTCGAGTCGCTGCTCCCTTCGCCGTCGGCGAAGACACCGGCGCCGGCGCCTTCGCCACCGCCACGGACATCGGAGTTCTTGAGCCGCTGCTATCTGTGCCAGAAGGAGCTTCACGGTTTGGATGTTTTCATGTACAGGTACCACCCTTTCCCTTTTTTTTAAAAAAAATAAAAAAATTATTATTTATAATTAAACAATTTTATCCTTATTTATTTTGCGTGTTTCTTTATCGCTTTTGATGGTTATCTTTACTTTCCGGTTGAATCTTTTGTGTTTCCACTAATTCTATTTGCATCTTACTTGCTTGTAATAACTTTGGATTGGATCATCAATTGGTATTTGGCGGCTCATGCAACCAAAATAATTGAATGAATAATTAGCATAAAAATAAAACTTGAGCTCATTATCTCTAATAAATCTTAGCTCTGATATTACGTGGAGTGATCAATTGACCCCCCCCCCGGGGGGTCTATATCAGGCTTAACATTCACAATTTGATTGCTTTGCCCTCAAAAAAAAATCAGATTTGAAAGGATTTATTATCATTATTATTGTTAAACCCTCTTTCTCGTCTGTAGTTTTCCATCTAGTTGTTGATTTATAGTCTATTAATCATTCCTTTTCAGCTTGGAAAAACTGATATCTTTGTATTCCCTCTGGATCTCCAATAACTTTCATAACGAGCATTCTTAACCTTTTTAATGGTCTCTGTTAATAATTGATATTGTAGGATGTTCTCATGCTCTAAGAATGCAACTCTAATGGGTTTTTCTTTTTTCTTTTCTTTTTTTTTTTTTTTTGGATTTTTGTCTTATAAATTTGTCTTTAAAGAGGAGAGAAAGCCTTCTGCAGCGTGGAATGTCGATGCCAGCAAATTCTAAGCGATGAGCACAGGGAAAAATGTGGCCCCGAAGAGTCGCCATGCCCTGCTCCTCTTCTCTTCGCACCAAGTGTTGCAGCGGCTTGACGCAAGAAAGAGTTGGGCGTAGGGTCGAACACAGCCAAGGACTCCCATATTCTCATAATAATAATAATAATAATAATAATAATAATAATAGGGATATAGAATAAAGAGATATTAAGAGGGCATTTTCTTTTGATAAGATGAGAGGGCCTTGATTGCCTCCTCAGCTTGCAACGCAAGGCCTGAAGACTTGTTGAATGTGGAATTCTTTAGTCTTTGATATAGCATAGCAAACATTGGAAGTTTTTGATATCATAGATGCCGCATTTTTATAAGAAATATCGGTGCTATTGTTTTTGTTACAAGTTCTCCTGTTACTTGGCTTTATAGCGCCAAACCTTTGTATATTGATGGAGTCCTAATGTTGTTGATCAGCCTTGATTGTTTGTGTAGTTGTATGCAGAACTTTTCAGGTTAAAATGTATATTGTTCTGCTACATCCATCCACAGCACCGGGCAATGGTTACTTGTAGTTGGAAATTAGGTGGTGGTTATATGCTGCACTCTTCCAAAAGATCCAAAAATGCTTCAGGGCCAAGCCTCGTACCCAAATCCTCCGGATCTCGACGTTGATGAGGCAGCTGGTTCATGTTTGAAAATTGAAATAGCATGAGGTTTGATCAACTCTGATTTCCTCAGTCATCTGGCCTGAGTTCATCTCTGAGTTTACTATAAAAAAATTTTCAAATAAAGGAGTTCATCTCAGTTTGATAGTTTTTGTCTGCCATAGCATTTTCTGTAACTGAGTGTCTAAGTTTGCTGTAAATTTTATCGTGTGGCCCTTGTGCCAAATGAATGCTCTCTTGTTTCTGCTCTCTTGTTTCTCCTATATGACAAGATGACCTTTTGCCATTTTGTGAGATTTAATTTAGATTGTAGGTGATTGATCCATTCTGTTTCCCTTTCGATTACGGCAGGATCTGACAAGCATTGATCCATTAATCCAATAAATATATGTTATTGTTCGTTCTCAAAGCAACATATGGAAGCGTTGGATCTGATATTAGCCGGAGAAGTGTTAGTATATCTGATGAAGGTATGACAATGACAGCCGTACCATGTTTTAGATTATATGTTGGTGCTGTAAATAAAATAAAGACTGAAAGCGTCAGTTAAATGAGATACTTGAATGGCTGAGGTTGTAGTCCGGTATAAAAATATATCATTTATTATTATTATTATTATTATCATATTTTTTTTTTGTCATTATCTATCATCATTGCTACCATTTATTATAACCGCTCTTATCGCAAATCATGTTGTTGCTATCACATATATATACTATCATCACTTTTATAACCATATCATTGCTATTATTATATGGCCAGCATCTTCGTCATCATTCCTTAACCATTATTATTATATTCAAGTTTATTAAAAAAAATAAAAAATAAAACAATCCCAAACATGTTTATATTGTAAGAAATCTAAAAAAAAAAAAAAAAAAAATTTATTTTTTTATATAAAAATAAGAAAAGAAAGCTATATCAAACAGGACTGATAGAAGCAAAACCATCCAGTCGATTAACTGGCTGATAGACATGAAATTAAGGATCTCAACTGTTACTTGACTCCTAATCATGATGCAATGTAGCTAAATGCAGCACGTTGGTTTCAAACGTTCCAAAGAACAGAAGGTAACCGATGCTGATTTTTAAAAAACAACCAAGAAGATACCGTTAATAATCTGAAACATTTCACGGATCAAACGTTATTCAGTTACAATACTTCCTCGACGAAAGAAGCAACACGAAAGGCCAATCACTTGCTCAGCTTTTCACACCAGATATCTCATTTAGGATAATTTCCGAAAAAAAAAAAAATAATAAAACATATCTTTCCATGAGGCGCCGGCCCTCCTCCCTCCACCTCAAGAGGAATAAATAAATAAACAAATAAACAGCGCAACGAAGGCAGTGCAACTGCATCCGCAATATGATTTGATTTAATTGCTCATCAATTTTAATTTTTTTTTTCCTTTTAAAAACGCGCATGCACAAATTTAATTGCTCCAATTTTATCATTTTTTTTAAAAAAAAACAAACTCTAGCTCAGTCAAAAAAAAAAAAATTGTTAAGCTGAAAAAGGATCCAATAATATCTGACTTTATCACGATAACAAGCTCGCTACCATCCGGCTAAAACAGCCAATTCTATTTTTCAACGATTATTTATTATACTCCTTCAAACTTCAATAATATCATTAAATAAAATTATTCAATACATATATAGTATTTTATATTTGAATATTAATTATTTGCATGATAAGATAATCCTCTTGACAAAAGATAAAAATAATATAGTATAATATTTTACTCCCTATAATATTTTAAATTTTATTATGAAAAATATTTAAGAATAACAATAACTTGTACATATTCATACATTAACATATATATATTTTTTTTACAAGCTCTTAAAAAATAAATAACTTATGATTTATCTTTTTAATATATTGCAATTTAAGAGTAAAGCTGATATTTATATAAAAATTATGAAATTTATAATTATCTTTATATTGCACAGATTTTATTTTTAATAAATTTTTATATTTAATATCTAATATAATATGATAAAGTTGAGAGATTCTCAACTTTTCTTCCTCTCATGCCATGTATAATCTACATTAAATAACATTTAATATAAAATTTTTCTTCATCTGAAAGTTTTTTTTTACAAATAATCTTATAAACTTATTTAATATAATGATATTTTAACATCAACATATTAATTTTTTTTTAAATCTTTTAGGCAAGGGTTTTGATAGACCCTTAAAACCATTTTCCAAATTTTTTTCTTATCCTCTATCATAAAAAATTTGTTTCATTTAGATTATATTTTTTTATTTTTTAAAAAATATATCTTTTAAGAAAATATTTTATCTTTTTTAATTTATAGTTTCAAAATCGATAATTTTTAAAATTAAATTATTTATGTTATCTTCAATTTATAATTTAAACATAATAATTTTAAATTTTAAATTTAATAATATAAAATTTTAAAAAAAATTATATAAATTTCATTCCCATTGTTTATAAGTATACCATATATTAATATAAGATTTACTCGCATTATTGATTCCTACTCAAGATTCAATTTATATCTGAATATCTGACTCATACCAATATTCAGATATGTATGAATATAAGTAATATTCAGCTTGTCCAAATGTAATAGCTAAAATATATATATATATATATGAACACTTTCATATACAAACATTCAGCTCTAGAAAAAAAAAAAAAAAAAAACCCTAACATGATAGCACGAACGTTCCAACCGACTCCGCCCACCTACAAGCATCAGGCACATTGAGAAACCAAGATATTAGCATATTATGCATAAACTAAAAATATAACAGCATCGTATATGGTCATTGAGAAACCAACATCTTCACACGAAAGATGGGGGAAAGAAAATCAAGACCAGATAACAAAGCAAACAATGCCAGACAGGTTAGACATTCTAACAGTAAATTGCAAATATGGAGGGGAGACAAGGCTTTGTCAAAGAAAATCCAAAAGCCACGCAGAACTACCCAGAATGCATCTAGTTGTAGTACATCAGCTGCTGAGCAGACGAGTGACTCGGATAGCCATCATACATTGCTTGGGACCCGCCGCCAGACAAGAGCCCTGCAGACACCTGGGCAGCAAGGCCATGCTGACCAGCCAATGGCCCAGCAGCAGCCTGATTCAAGGCCAGCTGCCTCTGGTAAGCCAGTAGCTCTGCAGCCGTGTAGCTCTGGAGACCCGGTGTTGGTAACAGTTGGAAAGGAGGAACAGGGGGTGGAAGTGGGTTAGAGGTTGCCCCTGGTGGGGTTGGCTTAGTACCCCATGAGCACTGCAAAAGATATTTCAAGATTGAAACGTTAAAAAATAACGTGGGGGAATCTATCGACCAGGAACAATCCTGCTAGCACAAACCAAAGCTTACTTTCATTGATTTCCCACAAACGATTCTTCCATTGGCCATTTGAATGGCCAAAGCAGCTTCATCATGGGTATGATATCTCACAAATCCAAATCCTTTCTCCCTCTGTATGCGCACTTCTTCAATAACACCAGCCCCTAGAATGTGAAATTGGCGATGGAGCTCAGCTTGTGTCACCTGATACGGCCAATAAAAGATGTATTTGCAAGCGTCCAGACTAAAATATAATTTGGAGAGAAAAAAGAAAGGGCTAGCGGAAGGATTTCTGTTTTTCAAAATATATACAGACATCAAAGACAGTAAGAACATGGGAAGGATCCCTATAGAGTCTAGTTCATAACAACAAAAAATATGTACTTTACCTCATGAGCCAGGTTACCAACATATACAGTTGTGTAGGCAGGGTTATTTTCAGGAGATTCATCACTTGCATTCTCCTGGCCTCCATCTGCCAGAATGGAACAAATTTAGAATATCAAATCTAACTTTTCCTACTAATAAGAAAAAGTAGGTACCCTTAGATTCTATCCAACAATTCCAATTGGATTGCTAGCAACAATTAATGATATGGAATATGGTTTTTTCCAACTCAAGGACCTGTTTAATCTAGTTGTCTGATTCCGCATAGAAGAATCTGGACACCTCACCTGAATTGACAGAATTTCCATTTGTCAATACAACTGCATTCTGATTATCATTGTTCTGTTTGTCTTCCCCAGAACTCTTGGTTGCCCAATTGCACCGTATTTGTCTATTTCCAAGCCATTTACCTGACAATCAGGAGAGGAGGTTAACCCACATTCATCCAACAAAAAGAAACGCTCCAATGCCAGAACCACCACATATAATCAAATAAACATTCACTATGCATTAATCTTTACCAGTCATATCATTTATAGCATTCTGAGCATCCTGCAACATAGCATATAGCTCAGTTAAAACAAACATATTGGGAATCACTACAAGGAAAGCTGTTGATATTTAATTTATTTTTTTTTTAAAAAGTGAAAAGATGGAGAAAAAGAAGAAATGCCATTTGTGTCTGGAAAATTGGAAATGCATACACTATCCATGAACTGAAATTTACATAGTGACATTCACATTGTCACCTGGACCACCATGATGGCCAAATTCACCAGAAACAAGACAAGCAGAAAAGAAAATTGTTCAGTTCTTGAACCGACCATTGAACTGAGAGTTTGAAAGACAAAAGGCAACATATCGAGATTAAATTGAATCAAGGTTTTCAGTCCTAGTGGGATAGAGAGCATCCCAGCTGTCCCATCTCATTCCTATGAGAAAACGAGAGCAGGACAGGTGAGACACTGAAGGAGTAAGAAGAGGAAAGAAAGGGAAGGAAAGAAGGAATAAGAAAAATAAAAACAAAGAACAAAGGAAAGAAGAAAACAAGAAAAGAAATAAAAGAAACAGAAGAAATAACGAAAAATTAAAAGGGAGAAGGAGAAGGGTATCAAGCCACTCTACTGAGACCCTTGAATTGAATGGCTATAACCTTAGAACCCAGCAACAAATGTATCATGAACCACTTTGGTAGGCATTGCCCAATTAAAAGTACTTTTAAGCAACACATACTTGTTGATTGCGGAAAGAAACAAAGCCGAATCCTCTAGAGCGCCCAGTTTTGTTATCCCACATAACACGTGCATCACTGTCAGTAGCACAAATGAACTTTCAAATTGAATATGGTTGCAAATGTGACTTAACATGATGTATCCATCAGGCAGCTACATGAAAATGTAAACATAAGGAACGAGCAACACTCAGTAAATTACAAGGATGCTATGATCTAATATTGAGTTAGATACTTTCAATCCAGATGATAGTGTCCAAAAATGTGAGGAACTTACGAACAACTGGGATATACTGAGAAACAGGCATAAAGCGTTGCGTCAGTCACTTCAGGACTCAAATCCCCAACAAAAATATGGAAGTGTCCTGGTCAGCAAGAAAAGCTTATGTTAAAGAGGATACATCCTTAATATGCCACGGAGAATGGGCTAGCCAACCCACAATTTGCAGGAGAGTTAATCAGGTAGAAGAATAACGTTACCAGACGTGTCTTCCCTTTGTCCACTAGCATATGCCCAATTTACCTTAATCGCCTGACCATATCTGCAAAACTTGGATCAAGTGGATGAGAACTAGACATGAAAGAAAAACGATAACTATGTTGCATATAGATGATCTCAAGGTTTCTTACATCTGGCGCCCATGCAATGACACGATTGCGAGAGCTGCTGACCTCCGATCATGGTAATCAACAAATCCAAAAGAAGACTGAGATAGGGAAATAGTATAAATCAGCAAGAGCCATCACTAAAAGATATCAACAATACATTTTTTAATCAATTCATATTATCTTCTGGACAATCAATCAACTCTAACTATTATTAAGGTGTGTGTGGTATTGCTCAAAAGTGGTACTTTGTGACTTTTAAAATAAAAAAGCACCTCCTATGACTTTTAAAATAAAAAACCACCTCCTTAGAGAATAAGTGTCTGGCAGCATCATCACAAAGTGCAACAAGAAGAAAAAGTCAGAAATTGCTTCTAGGAGAAGCTAGAAAACCTAGATTCTAGCTTCTTCTCTATTTATAAAGCAGAAATGACACCAAACATACCCTTAACCTAGTAAAATGCCAGCTTAAGTTAATCATGGTGCTTAATGAGTCCTAATTCTTGGTGTGCAGAAACTAATTGGAAACCAAGTTTAAGTTAAACCATTAACATGCCACAAACATAGTTATCTATATTAGCTGATCTGCCGCCCCATACAATTCTCCTGCCACAAAACCCATGCTGGGGGCCATACCCACATGAAAACTTACTAACAAATGAAAGAGACTGGTCAGAAAGCAAATGACAAGAAAAAGTGCATGACAAATTTCAAGGATAAAAGCAATGACAAAGATCAATATTCCCGATTTGAGGTATACTTTCAACCTAATCTGTGACCCTTCAACATCATGGAAGAAACGTTTTAAATAGTTAATTTCAGTAATTAAATTTAAAAATGTATAGATTAAATAACACATTATGCACATGAGCATTAACATGCTTCTGCCACATTGTTTAGTACCTAGCTTTGGACAGTTTATAGTCAAATATGTGACTCAAATATTCATTAACATGCTTATTCATTACACTACAATATCACAACAGTCTCTCCATTATTTAAAAAATCCTTAATACATCTCTTAAGGGGCCGTTTTGTTCGTGGTAATCTACTTTGATGATCTAAGATTACCATGCAGATTACCATATTTGGCAATTAGACAAGGTAATATAAGCGGTAATATTTGATTCTTAATAATCCAAGATTCCCACAAATCATGATAATCCAATTCCTGAGTATTTGAGATTACCAAAGGCTAATAATCTTAAATTACTTGCTTCACTTCTATATAAATATTTAATAATACTTAACTAATTATATATTTAATTTGCACTGGACAATATTTAAATATTTATATTATATTATATATTTAATATTAAATATATAATATAATATTTTATATTAATATTAAATTTAATATTATTTACATAATAATATGTCTATATAAAATATTAAATTATTAATATTTATGACCTTCTTGCATATTAAGTTATTATATAATATATTACTAAATATTTATATAATATATATTAAATATTTATAATATTTCTAAAATCCGTTTACAAAGAATCTTGATTTTTATTAGAATATTTCATATTCTAGCAAAGAAAGAAAAGAGGGCCACTTAAAAAATAAAAAGACTTATAACAAAATCCAAATAACATTCAAAAACATGGTAAATTAATTACCGTATTTTGTTATTACAAACCGTGGTAATCTTTCATTCTTGAGAATCTAATTAACAAGCGTAAAATTATCAAGGATATAAGATTCCTGATAATATTACATTACCGTGAACCAAACACCACCTAAACGTATTGTACCAATAACCAATGTAATATAATAGTCTATTTAATTTAACTTCAGCCATCGTAGAACTATGATTGATAAGGCTTTTGAGCAAGGTTTACCAAACTGACCCTTAACGATCGTACCATATTGATAAAGTACCGGTATGGTACCGAATTTCAATTTGGTATAAACTGAATCGATCTGAAAAGAATGAGCATCTTGATGCATACCATATTGTGCTGATCCACACCGTACCAAACCAATAATATACCGGTATGAGTCTTAGTACTGATTTGCAAACTTTGCTTTTAAGCAATAATATGCCTTGCAAGCACGCAAATGAAAAGCAAAATCTAAAGAAGGAAGACAGCTAATCTTAAAGGATTATTCTTAGCCCCCCAAAAGACATGATCCCAATGAAGAAGTAAAGAATTTGCAATTTTGAGATGCTCAAAAAGCATAAGCACTAGAGAAACACAAATATATTCTATATTAATTATCAAATATTCACTTTTCTACTGATCATCTTTTCTAATATGCAAATTTGCTGGTTATAATTTATAAGGACAGACAGCATATAGCATGGCTGAAGATTCTGGTTACTATAAGTCAAAAAATAATTGAGTTTATTTTATTTTACCATGTCATGTCAAGTGCTCAAGCAAAGGATAAAAGAAAAAGGCAACAACAAAAATAAGAACTTAATGCCCTTAATATTACCCAAGCATGATAAATGTTACTCAAGTTTTCTTTCATTCTAAATTGCTTGATGCTATGGTACCAAACGCTATGCTATTTAACACTTTTAAATCACTTAAATATACAAAAGTGTTGGGTTCATAAACATAAGACATGTATTAAGTCATACAACAAATAATTATTTACAACTACAACATCTTAAATGATGGTCTTCAGAGATGTTAATGTAATTTCTATACACATTAAGGAAAAAAGGCTTGCCTCCATTCTGTTTGAAATAAAAAGGACTAATGCATTTCCCAAACAAAAATGGATTTATACAATCGTGACTCAGTAAATGAAAGCAAAATTTAAAAAATTATTTTCATCTTGCTTACCAAGCTTTTGCATAGAAACATGGAATTAGAAAAAGTCAGCATGGATCTGGCAACTGTAGATCATCCATAAAAGATTACTATTACATCTTATTTAGATTTGCATCTACTAGAATTCATAATGTTTCAAAATAACGTTTCGATCAAGTGCCAATTGTCTCAATATATAATTCTTAAGTATTGTAGCAAAGAAATAGCCACAATATAGAGAATGCAAACTCATACTAGATCCATAAATGCGCATATCCAACTTCCCAAAAAACAAGGAAGTAGGCCATGCCAGTAAGTCTAAAATGACAACAATGATAAAATTTGAAAAAGACCACAGTAACTTGGAAAATGGATATTAAAAATAAAAAAGCAAGTTGCATGTAGTGTTGACAACTCTACAAAATATGCATTCTTGTAAAGTTGGACTAACATAAAAGGCCTAAACTGCTGCATCAAATCATCAAATTGTAGTTTCAGCGAAATTCTCTCCTTCCAACCAACCATAACCTAGCCAACAATCTGCTTTTTATTATGAGTAAGCAATGGGTTAGGGTAATCCAAGAACTGGTACCAATCTAATCTAGTAGGGTCAAATTGATTTGGTTCAAGTGTTGATAGGGTCGGCTCCAGGTCTAAAACTGGAACTAAGCCCCTTCAGATTTGTTCTCAGTTCCAGGGGTCAATTCCTCAGTTCAGATCTGAGAACCGACTTATAGCTGACTCACACTTTTTCTTTTTCTGAATTTGAGGTGAAATTTTAAAAAAAATAGGTGTTCCCCAGGATCGAACTTGGGCCATCAAAAATAGCACACAAGTTGCCTACCATCTTGACTAAGAGACTTGGGGTGTTGGGTTGGTCAACATATAATATAAAAATTTTGAAAACGATCTCAAGCTAATGCAAAAAAAAGGTTCTACCCTGAAAGCAACCCAGAACCGAGCCAATCAGATAGGTTAAGTTCTAAGTTGGTTCTAAGGTAGGGTCATTTTGGTTTCAGGTCCAAAATCTCAGAATTGATTCTGATAAGGTTAGTTCTAGATTCTGGCCTGGAATTGAGCCAACCTGACTCATGCTTGCTCCTACCTTTTATGGGTTGCTTTTCCACACATGCAATCACCAACAATTTAAACCATCCCTATGAGGTTTTGGGCCCACGGAAGCCCCCCTCATATTACACTTTATTTAAGGGCTTGTATGGTTGTTGTAGTCAAGGATCCAACCTTTATGAGAGTAAGCTGGAAGAAGAGATACTTTCCGGTTGCAATGTGATCTATGAGAGAATAGTATAATAAACTCCAACCTCATCTAATGTTAAGAGTTGATCTTACATCCTTTAATTATATAGAACTACAAAATGCTTGTGCTCAAAGAGAAATTAGGCAAAACTATAAACTTTAGCAGTCATCTGAGAAGGCCAATTCAAGGATCAGGTTCTCCAAAAGGGCCCTAGGTGCAGCTTCACAATGTGAAGCACTCACTCATATACACCCTTATATCTTTAATTTAAGCCTCATATGAAATGCAAGCAGGATTTGGATTATTTCCAAAGCCAGATGGAACTGAAGAAGCAGATCTCTCTTCATATTTTTGTATGATCCTATACAAACTCAAGTTCCAAATCTACGTTTGGTAAGATATATTACTGTATGCAAACACATCAAAATTTTTGTGCATGCATGTGGAAAGTGTGACCATTACAATACCAAATTAGCAGTCAAAGCCAACATAAACCCTACCATCTTTAAACTTGGTTATTTGCTTATCATTTTTTTTATATTTTTAATCCTTTTGTGACATCTGTGAGGCTTATGTCTTGTGTCATTGAGCACAAGCCATCAATGTTACAATGTATAATATTTACTTGTTTTAGGATAATTTCTACCACTATTATATACCATAGCCCTGCAGGGCATCTTAAAAATGAAATCATTATTATAGTTCACCTTGGACAAATGGGTATCTTCCCATGTTGGTTTACAGATCCTCCATAAGAAAAACGCACAGGATTGCTCCTTTAATGGTATGGATAACTACATTAATCACCCAAAAAGAAAGAGCAAAGAAAATCGTTTTAGGCAAGATCATAAGAAGGCCACATTTTGAACCATAAACCAATTCAGTAAGATTCTCAACCACTGGTGTAACAACTAAAAACCACACCACACTTATGATTCACCTTTGATCCAGAAAAAAAGTCTATATAATTAATGCAAAGCATATTCAACTGAATTTTATAGTGAGTTATTTTTTATGTTAACTTTTAACGCAAGTCAATGCTTAATAGCAGTCTTTATCTTAGTCATCATTCAATCTTTAATCAAGAAAAGTCTATTCAAAATGGTTAATATAAAGCATACCCAATTTTGATGCAACCACATGTTGTTATGGTGACTAGCATAGCAACCAAATACTTTACACCAAAAGCAACAACTAATACTTGGTGAAGACAAAGGATGACATCTTCTCCATTAAAATTACACGAATCAACTATTAGACTTACTATACCAAGCACCTATCCACAAAATAAATCAATCAATAGGCATGCCTTGTTACATAGAACAATTTAAGAGTCAAAAATAAGAAACTAAGAACTAAGATCTGACAAATGAAAAATTTATTATGCTACAAAAAGAGGAAAAAAAACATCGATATTAACTTTATGATATAGAACCATATTAACATCCTACATTGGTAGTGGTGCAGCAAAGACTCTGAAGCAAGGTCCTGGTGAGTTTCAAATTTAAGTGAGGCAATGAGGCTAGACTATGAAGACATAGTTTTCATACTCCATACTACACAGAACCATATTAATAAATGCTGTTCAAGAACATTTAAAACTAATAATATCAATAATAATTGTGTTAGCCATCTTATAAAAAGCAATAAGGGCAAGGTTGTGGTCCGTGAATCAAACCTTCTCTTTTCGAATAAGCTTGCATCCTTCAAGTGGACCAATACTTTGAAAGACTTCAACAAGAAGGCTCTCAGTGACTCCAGGATGGATATTGCCCACATACCTAGTTATCATGAAGCCATCAGAATATCAATAATGAAGATAAGATAATGAAAAATAATGGTGGATAACTTAAAAACACATGCCACATCATCCACTATTTTGAACAAACCAACATTACTGATTAGAGATAACTAATTAGAAATGGAAATGACCGATGTTACAGAAACATATAAGCTAGTTCCAGTTAAAAACTCCTAGAACTGAGGATTGCACCATTTGTCATGATAATACTCAATACAATCTGATCACAACATGTGGCCCAAAAGTGTGAAAAGTGAAAGAAAAAAATGGAAGGGAAAAGAAAAAAGAAACTACTAAAGTAACTCACACACTGCGGCATGTAGATGGATCAAACCCAGGGGGAAGATTGCCACTTGGAACAGGTTCCATCTGCAAAATATGAAAGTAAAAAAGAAGAAAATAAAAAAAAAACCTAGAGAATCTACAGACTGCCCTAAAAAAAAGGGTAATTAATAAACAAGAAAATGTCCCAGTACCATCTCACAATATTCTAGGGTCAAACCCACCTCATTAACCTAAACCTAATAACAAGACAATCAAACATCTGATGATTACTTGATGTTAAAATAAATGAACTCCTGTCACATGTTCACATACAAATAATTTCATATATTTACTGGGAAATCATTGTATAGGACTAAAATGATAGGAGGCATTAAGAAAAATAAAAGAGCAGCACTAATTTGCACTCCAAAATCGATAAGGCCTGGAAATCCTCCAAAGTAGCATCAAATTGAAAAGTCAGGATGCTGAATGCCCAACCTACGCATAAATTATGTAGTGAACTAAAATAAATCATCTCACGTCAAGTGGATGAACATGCATGTATAATTCTAGATACACTTCTGTGCATGCAGACACATTCAGCAAAGGAATCTAATATATGGTTCAATATCAAAAGTTAAACTACAGGACCAATACACATGGCATCTTTCTAGATATTTTACACAATCATCCACCTTACAACAGAAAATAAAATAGATATATTGCAGACAACTATTTAATAGCAGGCAGTCAAAGTGCTGTCATATTAAAATGTGCTTAACATTGTCCAAAAGTGATCCCTTTAGTAGTGGCCAGTCACTACAACTGGTACGAGACCAAACACATGCTGCACATAAAAGAGTAAAAAAAAAAAAAAAAATTTGAAAAAGAATCCATATTTCCATTGGTGTAAACTAAATGAAATGATTTTCTGAATTGCCTGACACAAAATGAAGAACATCTAGGCGAAGCCTTGGTTTTCCAAGGAACACATTTTTTTTTTAAAAAAAAAAGGGGCAAGACCAAAGTGACAATCATGCAAACTAGCATTCTGCCAAATCAGATCAAACTGGTCATCAAAACGATTATGGTCTAGTCAAACAACAACTGCAACAAGATACTGGTAGGTTCACAGGAGATTCCTACATTGGTCTGAGATGGCGAAAATATATTATGCCAAATGAGGATAAAAATACACTTGCTGGAATATCAACAAGCTTAGGCAAAGAGAAAAATAATAATTCTTGTGTCCTGCATATATAGCATCAAGAAGACCAATTGATAAGTTTGACATTTTAAGAACTGAATTTATGCAAAATATTATGATTCTAAACATGAAATACAACAAAGTGGCATAGATGTGATAAAAATAGTCTATCATCGCCACAGAATGGTAGCAACCCAAAAATATAGACTATAAGTACAGATGGCATATGATATCAAGAAAGCACGCACACAAACAGAGGATAGGAAAAAAAAGCTTATAATGCAAGAAGGACCTGAAGGAAAAAGAGATACTAGAAAGACGAACACAATATCCAATAGATCACAGGAAGTTCGAAACAAATGCATGCATGAAGAACATAGAAAAACTGCAAGAGAATAGGAAAGGGATCTGAACCTGAGACATGGCAGCAGCAAGAACCCCAGGATGGTAGAGCTGCTGCTGCTGGAGCATCGCCTGCTGCATTAGTGCTTGCTGCTGCTGCTGCTTTAACCTCGGATTCATCTCTTTCTCGGAGGATTTCGGGGAAACTCGAACCTAATCAGGAGATGTCGAGAAGAAACTCTAGAAATCGCGGGTCGGACCAGATTCAAAAACAAATTAGAAAAACAAACAACTCGGGAGGAGAAAAGTCTAAGAAAGAAGGGGAGGTACCCTCGGAATAGCGGATCGGAGGGGATCCGCAGAAGGCAGTGAAAAGATCAGCGGAGAATTGAAGGAACCGAGAGAGGTTTCGAGTCGGAGAAGGAAGGAACCCTAAAATCGGAGAATCGACGAGAAAGGCAGATGATCGGCGGAGAGTTTGAAAGAGAAACAAGAATCAATGGGGTAGGGATCGGATGCCCAACTGCTGATAGATATAACACGAATCGATCCTCGAAAGACGATCGAGAGGTGAAACCCTATCAGCCCTCTTCCTAGTACCGAGCGGGTGACGAAAAAGAGTCAGGTCCGGTGGGTGGGGAAAGCGTGAAGTCCCCCGTGGCTGGGCCACCCGTCCATCACCCTCTATATATATATATATATTATATATATAATATTACACCCACAGTTTAAAATGGAGGCTTATCTGAACATTGATATTAATATATTTATTGATTATTAAAATTTATTATTATTATGTAATATATTATTATCGTTATTAATATAAATGACATCGATGTTAACATACTCGACCGACTTTTAAATTTTTTTTCATTTATTATAATTTATTTATAATAGCATTAATAGAGTCATTGTTAATGTGATTGATTATTATCTAAGCCGTTTAATGATATTTTACATAGGGCTGATATTAGTGATGTCACGTATCACATTGTTATATTTTATTTCCAAAATAATTAAAAAAATAATATCAAGCAAATTATGCGTGTACCAATGATGCTATCTTTTAATTATTATAATTTATTATATTACTATCTTATAATAACAAATTATATCTTAACATCTGTACGAGTTTTCTTTTTTATACCGGATAGAAGAGATTCCTTGGAAATGAGCCCTGCATATTTTGAGAACACAATTTCATTGGCTGGATTGAGAGTTTCTTATAGTTGACAACGATAAACTGTTCTCTTAAGTTACAAATATTGAACTTGATGATTAAATATGATAAAAAGGGAAAAAAAAAATAAAAAAAATTAGAGTCCTAGTGCTAAGAACAAAATTAAACGAGATGCATAATCCAGTTAGGTGAAGATTCAGTCCTTTGCTTATGATAAAAGAAGTAAAGGACTGATTCTTAGCCTTTCGTGGATTGCTGACAATTCAATCATTTATGGATGTAGAGGACCGAAGCCGGATCCTAACACAAGTATAGACTTATGGAAATTTTAATGGCAAGATGTGACTATAGAACACAATACATGTGGCAAGTTGTATTAAAATAAGCTTATAAAAAATTTAAAATGAATGGGTTTTATAGAACTAATTGTTCGTCGTTTTCCAATTTTTTTTTCCATAAAATTAACAAGTTACAAAACTTGAAATTTGGGTTTTATTATAAAAAATAAAAATAAAAAAAAAATCCCTTGTTTTCATAATCGTAGGTTTTTCTTTTTATGATAACCTATTTTTGGAAGATTTACGACCAACAGAACAGCCCCAATGTTTGAGCATCTACGTAAATCCATGTTTACAAACTAGAGTTTAGGTTACACGTAAATCCAACGGACATAGAGTTTAGGTTACACGTAACAATTATAGATATGTATAATAAAATTATGAAGATGGTGCACGAATATAAAAAGATATGCACCTTAAGTAAAGCACACCAAGATATTATTTTCGTCTAAAGCCCCTCCAACTTCGTCTTTATCTCTTCTACGTAATCAAATCTCCACCATTTACCCTCAACCAGCATAGCATCAAACACTACTTCAACGGAGGAGTATTTAAGTTATGAGACATGTATTTCAGAATACAGATATAACCCTATGGGCAGCAGAAGCAGTGTTAACCATCTAGTAGATCGAAGCCTACGTCAATCAATTGCTT